>CM053601.1:191797438-191907240 GCA_028646575.1 Pseudocheirus occidentalis | reverse complement strand
AACTTATCAAAGTTGAACTATTTACATGCCAACATGAAAAAATGATAATTGTAACTTATGAAACTTTTCTCAGTATGAGGATAGGTGAAGGGAATACAAAAGTATATATATATATATATACATATACATATACATATATATATGTATACATACACATATGTCTATGTAGGAGGGTTTATATATGCATATGAACACATATCCGGGTATGTGTATAGATGTGTACATAGAGGGCACAGGATCAATTGAACAAGAAGGAACGGTACTTTAAAAGGTGAAATTCTGAGTTGGGAGAGGATTAGAATGAGAGGAGACAGGGAGAGACAGAATGGGGTTAATCATCTCATATAGAAGAGGCTAGGGATAATTGTGACAATGGAGGGGAAGAACAGGAAGGCAAAAGGGAAAGGGTCAACTTTACTCTCATTTAATTTAGCTTAGGGAAGAAATGACATAAACTCTAAACTGGGTATCTTGCCACACAGGAGAGTAGGGGGAATGTGGATGAGAGGTAGGATGATGGAAGGGAGGGCAGGGTCAGGGGAAGGGTTGCTGGAAGTACACACTTCTGTAAAGGGACAGGGATAGGGTACGGAATAGAACAAGGTGGTGTGGGATAGGAAGGAGGGACATATAATCAATCAGTCTCTCACAATATGTCCACTGTGGAGATGTCCTGCGTAATTACACATGTACAGCCTGTATTGAATTGCTTGTCCTTCCAGTGGTGGTGGTTAATGAGGGAGGAAAGGAAACAATCTAGAATTTAAAGTTCCATAATCAAATGTTAATATATATATATATATATATGTATATATTATATATATATGTATGTATACATATATAATTATTATTATTAACTACATGCAACTGGGAATTAAGATATACAGGCACTGGGGTAGGGAGACCCATCCTGCTGTACTGGAAAGTCAGAGCGGCAATAGGGGAGGACATAGGAAAGAGCAGATTGGGACTATACAGTGGAATCACTGTTTTGGAGTGGTGGGTAGGGGAAAGATGGGGAGAAAATTTGTAACTCAAAATCTTGTGGAAATGAGTGATATGAACAAGAAAATAAATAAATGAATTAAAAAAAAAGAAACAGGGACCACTAAATTGTACATAAGGATCCCTACTGGCTGTATGTTGACTTAGAAAACCACATATTAATACTATCCGTGTTCTACTGTCTTTTTCTTTATTTTGTTAAATATTTCCCAATGATATTTTAATTTGATCCAGGTGACCTCATAGAGACTCCTCTGGTCTAGGCCTGCCATTGCATTTGCGTAAGAAACTTCTGCTGATATAGTCTGCACCTTCTCTGAACCTTGGAGTTTTGAATAGAGTTGCCTAGGGGGCACTTGGAGGTTAAAGCAGGTACCTAGTAGGGCTATTTGTTCACTGAGCCTGAATCCGTGCATGTTTTCAATATTCCAGGTCAGATAACTTCAGTCTGCTCTATGCTTCTCTCCAGAAAACCTTCTTGGCTCTTATAGACACTTGTCCTGGTCACCCCAGCATTTCTGATCACTTCTTCCCTTCCATTGTTCATATGGTCTCATCTCCTAGGATAATGAGAATCTACTTTGAGGCACATCCCAGATATAGCATCTCCCCCTCTATCTTGGGGGGGATATGGAGGAAGACCAGTTCTTTGTCCTCTCCCAAGTTAAAGCTTTCATCTGCATTCTCCTGGATGCTTCTCCCTCATGACTGTCTTCTCCAGGACTTCTTTCTCATCACTATCCCTTCCTCTCTTTCTTATCCCTCTTCCTTACTCAAATACTCACAGACCCTTTGAAGTAAGAACACCTTCCCTTGGCCTCACAGTCTTTCTTGTGTTGATCCAGGCCCATGCCTTTTGCTGGTACATTTCTTAGACCATCAGCTAGCTGTCTCTTCCTCCACTTTCTTCCCTTGGATCTTATCTATGGTCAAATGCTACAGTTCCTTTTCTAGGAATCTGTCTTGGGCTTCCTCCTTCCATTTCTGGCTAACAAATTCACACAAGACTAAGTCATCTTCAGTCCAGACTTGACAGGGAGGACTGGGAAAGTATGTCTTCTGCTGGGCAGCCATTCTGGAGTCTCTCCTCTTCCTTGGATCTACCCAGACTGCAGATGGATGAGTCTTGCTAAAACTGTATTTTCTTCATACTTTCAGCAATGGATCATACATTTGGGTTGGAGGGCAGAATGGAAACTTTGTGAGGGCAGTGACTATTTTGTTTTCCTATGTTCTCTTCATACCAAAATAGGGCCTTTACTTCAGCAGGTATTTAATCAATGCTCATTTTTGAAGCTAGATCAAAACTCTTATTTTGAAGAAGGGGAAACTGAGGCACAGAGGACAAATCACTTGTCCAGGGTCACAAGGAAATGAGCAGCAGATGGGGGTTGAAGGTCAGGGTTTTTTAGACCCAAATGGGACTCTTCCCACTGCATCCCCATTGGTTGCCCTTTTCCTGATCAAAGGAGAGGCTCTTGTCTCTGACTCATGGAGAGTCAAACTTCAGAGACTCCATGAATAGAGAGTTTTGGGGGCAGGATGATGTTGTGGAGTGGGGGCAAGAAGGTGGGATCCAAAGCTGGTCAAACAACAGACAGAAGGACCCAAGCATCACCTCTTCCTCCTTCTCTGAACATTTACTTTCCACTTCCACCATTTAGTTGGATCCACTTCCGGCTCCCACAAAACCCAATTTCCCTGGGCTCACAGACTCAATCAATGAAGAGACCGAAGAACCTTGGCCACAACACATTTCTTTTTCTCTTCTGCCAACTTGACTACTGTCTCAGGGAACTCCTAATCAGGAGGTGCTGTCAACAGAGACAGAAGCATGCTGTGGACAAGATCCCTGGTATCTCAGCAATTCCCAAGGTGGAGCTTCTGGACCACAGAGGGCCTGATTTCAGAGCTACCAAAGAAGTGGGCTGCTTTGAGCATGAGGGAAACTCCTACTTTGGGGGAGTAGGTAGAAGATAATCTGAAAGGGCAGCTAGGGAGCACCACAATGCACAGAGTGCTGGGTTGGGAGTAAAGAAGACATCTTCATGAATTCAAATTCAGCCTCAGATACTAGTTGTGTGACCCTGGGCAAGTCACTTAATCCTGTTTGCCTCAGTTTCCTCATCCATAAAATGAGCTGGAGAAGGAAATGGCAAAGCACTTCAGTATCTCTACCAAGAAAGCCCTAAATGGAGTCATGAAGAGTCAGCCACAACTGAAACAGTTGAAAAACAGTCTGAGAGAGGAAGGCATTAGGACCTAGAGGTACTGGGGTCTCTTATGTATGGTGTTTCTTTGCCCATACTATCCCATCTGACTCTGCTTCATCAGGTCACTCTGTTGCTCAGTCCTTCGAACAGTTCCCAGTTATTAAAAAAAACCAAACCAAACAACAAACCCAAACCATGGGCTCCCCAGTCTGACCTGAGCTCTCTTTACAATTTGGGCCCAGCTGAGACTCACACAATGTTAGAGCTGGAAGAGACTTAAATTCTTCTAGCTCAATCCCTCAATTGCACCAAGGAAGAAATCAAGGAGAAAAAAAAGTAGAAAGGATTTGAACAAAATCACAATGTCAGAATTCAAACTCATGGCATGCGTCTCCAAACTCACATGCTCCACTACACCAGGCTGGATGTCTCAGATAATTTCTGATGATATTGGACTGGAAGCTCACTGAGGGCAGGAAGCATTTGAGTTCATTCTGCATCTCCTCTAGCACCTGGCACCATCTAAGTCCAGAGCAGAAACTAAACTTAAGAAGTAATGGCTAAATGGATGAGTAATAGAACAAGCACAGAACATGAGAAGAGCCCTGGATCTGAGGACCTGAGCAGCCTCCTGGCTTCTGAACTGATGGTTGTGTGACACTGGTCAGGTCACTTCCCCCTCTCTAGGCCTCGGTTCTCTCATGTGTAAAACTGAAGTGGTTCCAACTCAATATCAATGGTCTTAGTTCTCTCTGAGTGAGTCATGATCCCTATGTTTAGCTCCATTCCCATCAGTCTCTATTACTTCTGGAGGCCTTGACTAGAGAGTAGAGTCAGGCTGGATCACCACTGTCTGAAAGTTCTAACCCTTCTGCCGATACTTCTCAGGGTCACCATTCTCCCAATGGAGACTCATCCACTGTCTAGAGTCACTCCCCCAGGCCCACGATGCCTCAGTTCATTTCTCCTCTTTTCTTCCCATTAAGCAAACATGCTAAGTAGTTACTAAGTTGACACTGGGTTATGTCACTTATCTCTCTGATCATCAGTTTTTCCAGCCTCCATATCTAATCTGTTTCAAGATAATCCATGCTTTTGGACTGAATGGTTGGTTGAATTCTTGATGACGGTCTACTAAGAAAGCAAAACTCCCTGAAGGTTGATATGTTCAGCCGTTATTCAGAGCCCAGAAAGTGAGAGATGGAAGGGGGTGGGGCTTGGGGCTATCTCATCTCCCCTCCTCATCTCTCTTCCACAAAGCGCGTTGGTATAAGAAGAGTCCAGGCTACTAGGCTTTGTGGGGATCCAGGCCAAGAGATGTTGTGTGGTGCTGAAAGTGACGAGAGAGGTCCATCATCACCGCACCGCACATGGCTCTGCCATTGAGCGGCCAACTCTCAGTAAATTGTCTGCAAATAATCCCAGTGGGCGGTTCCTGATGACTACTGGAGCTCAGTCACACACACACACACACACACACACACACACACACACACACAGTGTTTTTTCTTAACCCTTTTGGACCAAATCTGTTATCATTGTTTCAAACTGTTCAAATACAAAATGAATAAATGAGACTCCAAGTTTGCAGAAATGATTAAAAAAGAACCCTTTGATTTCTGGGCAAAACTCTGGTCTTTGTCTCCTACGTCCCAAGGAAGCCGCTCCAGCACCAAGCCTAATGCTTGGCAAAGGAAGAGTCTGCTCAGATCATTTCATTGATATCAATGGAAAGGTGAAAGGGTAGTGGAGGGGGAAACAAGGTGGGGACAGAGCTCAGGCTGGCTTTCTGCTCTCTCTCCTGGGGCCTCTTGGGGTCATCCTGCAGTGAGTGTTTACTACTGTGTACAAAGCCCTGGGACAACCACTGGGGATAAAGACAAAAAGGAACTGGTCCTGACCATCAAGGAGTTTATATTACATTCTCTAGTCCCAAGATGAGAGAATAATTACAACACAATTAAGTAAATACAAAACCATTTCAAAGAGGGAGAGAATTCTCCCAAATGAGGAGAGGAAAGGTAGCCTATAAGCCATGTCTGGTGAGAAGTAGGAGGTTCCCAGAGGTGGAACAGAGGAGGAAGCCCCTTCCAGACTCAGGCTCAGAGACTGCAGCTGCTCAGCCCATTGGTTCTCAATCCCTATCAAGGCCAGTTTGGGAAAACCTAGATCCAAATCTCAGTGCTTGAGGCTTTATGGGGGAAATGTTCTCATGTATGTCAGCAGACACACAGTGTGAATGAAACCATGAAATCATGCTGGATTTCCTCATTGACTTATTTTTAGTTTTGTTGCTAAAAACAATGAACGGATAAAGCACGAGATCTGAAAGGAAAAATTGGAGGCTAATGACTTTAAGCCCTTGCCACCCTGAATGGATTTTGGTGAGTTGACTTAGACAACAATCAGATGGCAAGTGTCCAGCTGTGGGAAGGCTGAGGATGCACTTAGTCAGCAGATGGGATGCAGCAAAATCTCCAGCCTTCAGATCAGGGAGATGTGCAGTGTTTCAAGCACAGAGATCCCTGAAAATGGGGTAAGGGGGCATTGATAAGACCTGGCCTCAAGTCTTGACATTCTGGGACCCATTATCTCAGGATCTCATCTGGAGATTACCCCAAATTGAGGAAATTGGAATGAGACTGAACTTTTCCTGACTCTGCACAAATTTTCTACTGGTTAAAATAAAACACAAAAAACCCCAAACAGGCTGTAGCCTGTATATATGGGCTGATCATCCATACACTGGAAGGGTCTACCCAGATAAGGACAAGAAGGGAGGGAGGATAATAAGAACAAGTTAGTCGTAGTGCATGTTTCCATATTAGGACCAGGTGAAGTGAGTAAGCAAGACCTGGCTGGTCACCTGTTCCAGGCCTCAATCTGGGGTGGGAAATTTGGATCCAAACTTCCTGAATGACTGCCTGGAGCAGTGAAGTCTGAACTTCACACAAGGGAAGGGCTAGCCAGGCAGGATGAAGGCAGTCCTTTGGAGTGCTCAAGCATCTGCTTCCTGATACTCCACCTTCTCCCTAAGCCCCTCCTTAGCCAGGTTTCTCTAGCAGCTCTGTGGAGCTGATCACTTCAATGACAACTGAAGGGTCATTTAAAGGAATCAGGTCCTGAAGGCACCATTCTTGAATTAATACTCATATTCAATGATATATGTTTTTTGTGTATTGCAGTTATCTATGGCTAATATTTCTAATATTATTAATATGTCTTATATCATGGGATGGCTAGGTGGCACAGTGAATAGAGGACCAGCCCTGGAGTCAGTAGGACCTAGTTCAAAACTGGCCTCAGACACTTAACACAAAAACTAGCCATGTGACCTTGGTCAAGTCACCTAACCCCTACTGCCCTCCAAAAAAGTAAAAGCTAAAAAATATGTCTTATATCATTAATATTATAGTTAGCTAAGGCTAATGGAAAGGAAGAACAATTAGTAAATTCCTGCCTGGGGAGTTCTCTATATGCTTCTATCAATATCATTCAATGTACAGACTGATGCCATCTCCTCCAGGCTCATCTTGTTTGATGGAACAGACCTTTCCCTTTCAGAACCCTTTGTTTCTGTTTTATGGTACAGTACCCTTAGAGGATATTACTTTTAAACCATAAAAACTATTGTTGAAATAGGATTTATTTGTTATTATTGCTAAAGGAATTTGCTTCCATGTTTTAGTTGCCCTACTAGATTATAAACAGTGTCTTCTCCATTTTTCTACCCTCTGTGACATCAGACACAAGTCCTTGCACACAGTCTATTATAAAAACATATTTGCTGAAGGAATTCATTTGTCATTTGCAGAAAGGACTCACGCTCCATTACAGGTGCCAGCAAGTGAACATGTTTCCTCAGCCTGGGCTTCAGATGTGAAATCAAGATCTGAATAGTCTGGAGGCAGGTACTTCCCTAGGAGCATTGCACTTAAAATACAAAATTAGCTTTGGCAGAAAAAGTGTAAACAGGACCTTAAGTTAAAATTTACTAATTGTTTTTTCCTCCTCCTAACATTAATCAGAGTTTGGTCTTTAATCAAGATAATTAAAAAAATATTTAATCAAGAAACTAAATTAAGATTCTTAATAGAGTGACTTGATTGATAGATCAAGAGAATGATGTAGACATGGAATATCTCAATTTCAGCAAGGGATATGACAAAAATCCCTCACGATATTAAAAACAGCTGGGGCAGTGGCTACAGCATTAGACTTGGGATTTAGGGAGCCTTGGGTTCAAATAGCTCAAGATACTGACTAGATGTGTGACCCTGGGCAAATTGCTTCACTCTCTAAACCTCGGTTTCCACAAATGCAAAATGGGGAGCATAATAGCACCGAACTCACATGTAATCAAATGGATGAAATGGCCTAAGATAGGTAAAGTATTTTGTGAACTTAAAGTGCTATGCAAATGTTAACTGCTTGTTCAGCTTAATATTAATATTCTCCCAGATGATATAGGGAAACAGGCTACTTAGTTCAATTCAAGAAATGTTGGTGGGGCACTAACAGCATGCAAAGGCTTGGGTTTTGGGTAGAAACAAAAATAGATACGACCCAGTTTCCAAGGGGCACACAATCTAGTAGAGGACAAGAAATAAGTACAATATCAATTAGAAGGAGAAGAACAAAGAAGCATACGAGGTCAAAAGGATCACTTTTTGGAAAGGGGGTCAGAGAAGACTACCTGGAAAAGGTATAAATAGCTGAGCAGCCAGAGCCCAGTAGTGTTGATTAATAAGATATTGTCTATTGTGAGGCACATCTTTGATGCTGAAGTTACTGGGACCTGTCCTTGGTCCTGACCTGTTAATTGCATGGTGTCACAGATTATTACTGTTGGACTTCCAGTGAGGAATAAATGGATTTGAATCGTGCCTCAGACACTTACTAGGTGTGGGACTGTAGACAAGCCACTTGACTTCTCAGATCTTGTTTCCTCATCCACAAAATTGGGATAACTACCTCCCAGGGTGGTTGGGAGGATCCAGTGAAAGAAGGTAAGCTGCTTTGCCAACCTTAAAGCACAATAGAAATGTCAGTTATTTTTATTAATAGTAAGGCAGAAAACACACCATTCAATTTTTCACATGATAAAAAACCAGGCAGGATATCAAGAACAAGTTGGACAAGGGAATGAGGATTCAGAGAGCTTGGCAGGCTGAAGCACAGGGCGAGAACTAACAAAATGAAATGGAACAAGGTTGAGCAGAATTTGTGAAATTTGAATATTTAAGAATAATCTACATCAATCCAGCATAGGGAGCATCTGGGTTAGCAGAATTTCAGTGGAAAAAAGAGTACAGGTGTGTGTGGGGGGGCTAACTGATAGGAAGCTCCTAAGGGCTGAGGTTACTAACAAAGTCAGTGAATTCAACCTCAGACTGAATGAAGAGGTACTAAGAGAGACTAAGCTGATTGATGAGAATCCTGATGTTACTACCCAGGTCAGGCCACTTCTGAAAAGTCATGTACTGTTTAATTTATGACACTTCAAGAAGTACATTGACAAAATGACACAATCATGGAATTTGAAAGTTGGAAAGGACCTCAGTAACTCTCTAGTCTAAGTGACGCATGAAAGGAATCCCTGCTATAACAAATCTTCCAAGTGGTCATCCAGCCACTGCTAGAAGACTTCTAAGGAGAGGGAACCCACTGTCTGGAGGGCATCCTGAGGAGGGAGCCCAGTTTGATGGATGGTCTCAAAACTATGTCATATGAGGAATGGTTGAAAGAACAGGGGTGAGAAAAGAAGACTGGAGGGGGTAGAAAAGTTCTCTTTGATCATTTAAAATTAGAATTCTGGGTCATCCTAGGAGACAGAATGAGGATGAGTCTGTGAAAAGAACTGTACAATAATGGAATGAGTTCCTTTTGAGGTAATGAGTTCCCCATTACTGGAAATATTCAAGCAAAGTTGAGGTGATCAGGTGGCCAGAGATGTTACAAAAGGGATGCTTGTAGGTTTTTTCTCACTTTTTTTATGAATCGGAGAGAGGGAGAAAAATAATGCTTGTTAATTGAAAAAAAAAAAAGAAATCCTTACATTGTATAGTGGGCTGGACAAAATGATTTTTCAGTTCTCTTCCAACTTTATAACTGTTCAGTCTTTACTGTCTTCCCCAATACATGTGACATGTGAGTATCTGTATTTTGAGGATCACAATCAAGCAACTGCTGAATTATTAGCTTGTGTGATTAAGAAACCACATAACAATCAGAAAAGTAAGCACCAGAAATTCATTATTCTCAGGACCATTATCACCTTGGAACATCTGAGGGGTTTTGCTTAGGCTGCTTTAGATTAGGACGGCATTTGAGGGTCATTAAGTCCAGTGCTTTTTTTTATGGAGAAGGAAATTGAGGAAAAGAGCATGATTTGACTTGCCCAAGGCCCCACAAGTATTAAGGAATAGAGTCAATTTGAGCTCAGGTCCTCTGTCTCCACATTTGGTGGCTTTTCCTCACTATCACAACTTGGACTCTCCATGCCCAAGCTAATTACTTACATTTTCATGTGTCGTAAGAATTTGTGGATTGACAGAGTGAATGTTCACATCTGTGAAGAGAAGTATCCTCACACAGTTCTTGCTGTCAGCCGGGGCTCCAATTCCCTTTCTTTATATCACATAGAAATACAGTCTCACAGAGTCAAAGAAACAGAGGTGGCAAGGACAGAAAGCATCACAGATACCATACAGTACAAGTTCTTATTTCAGAGTGGAGGACAGAGTTGCTAAGAGGTGAAGGGCACCACAGGTTGACTTTTGAGTTTACCAATCCAGGGCACCACAGGTTGACTTTTGAGTTTACCAGTCCAAAGCCAGGAAACTTTCCACCACATCACATAACCTTCTAAGGAAGTTGGAGATGCCCCTCTTCCCCCAAATGGGGTTGACCAACCTGTCAATAATTACAGTCTAATGGAGCAGAAAATGGTGAATGTTCACATGGAGGTAGAGATCAAATCTTAATTATTCTATTCATAAGGCACAGCTGGAGAACTGTTTATAAGATATTTAGTCTCTTAGGAAAATAGGAAGAAGTCAGATTTCAAAAGGTTTTGCTAAAAAAGAAAAATCCCTTCATCTATGATGGTGAAATTGCTTTTTTTTTAGGGGACCAGACTCTTTTGAACAAACATTTAATCCAAAGAAATAAAGAGTCAATTCTGCCTTTTCCTGCCTGGCCAGTAGTGACTATCTCAGAGGGTAATTGCAAGGAAAACACACTTAGTGAAATTAATGCACAAAGTGGATGAGCCACTTGAGTATCAAGAAAACAAAAAAAACGAAAGACACCAGGGCCCTCCAGTAGCTTCCCTGATGATAACCACATGAAAATAATTAAGGAGTGAGCCACCAAAACAAAGTTACACCCGACTACTCTGAATATTAAAGACCCTTCCTTTCTAGGTAGGCATTCTTCAGATAAAAGAGAGTTCACAGTTGGACAAAAACAGCATGAGGGCCAAATCTGTGATTTCAAAATGGGAGCCTGTGAGAAAAATACAGGTCTTATTGTAAGTCAGATTTCAGGGTTGGCTACTGAGGAGAGCTATACAATACAAACTTTAAAAATCACCATGTTCCATTGTGTTAGGATACTAACTTGAGAACATCAAATGCACAAAAGGCCAAACTGGGTTAGAACCAAGGGTTCCTGTAGCCCAGGGATTGCTGGGAAATGCTTTGGGGTGGGGGGTGGTGTTCAGGATATTCTCCAAGCACTTCTAGCTTTCTCTTTGAAACCCTCTTCAGACCAATCACCCATGAATTCACCCCAATTGTTCACTAAATGAAAAATTTTTAGGGGCAACCAACTCTCAGGGCAACAATGCTTGGTAGGAAGAACCATCCTTTGTATTTGTCCTAAATTCCCTCCTTCTGCTTCCTGGGGTGGCCCTTAGTGCCGGTGTACAAGAATTGGTTGGATGAAACCATGAATGTTGGGTGAGCTTTGATCATAATCAAGCTTTCATTAACCTTGGACTTTTTTGATCAGAGAGTAACAGAGGAGTTTCCATCCTTCCCTTCCAAATAGTGAGGTCAGAAACAACCCTAGTGGGGGAAGTGAAAAAGGAGAGCCTAGAAACATAAATAGGTGAGACTTTTCTACAAAATGGCATAGGAAAGGCCCTGGGGAGCTGTGGCTATCACACTCTGTCAAGGAGGGTCCAGCAACAACAGCATTCATCAGCTTTAACTATTCCCCATGCACTGCAATTATTTATAGGAAAAAGTCTCTCTCCCTACCCTCTTACCCTTCCCCCACCCCTACCCCCTTCAGATTTCAAAGCCAGCCCAATCCAATCCAGCCAGAACATCCAGAGGCAAAGACACTGGGATTTTGAAATCTCACTGGGCAAAATGGGTCAAGATGAAATAATCCAACAGGTACTCACTCAGCTGCAGACAATGGTTGCTCAGGGACAGGATCTACAGAGTTGTGCTTCCCCACCCCCCTGACTATACAGTACAATGTCTCACTGTACACCAAGAAGCCGTATCAGCAGATTCCTTCCTGTGTTAAACATATGCTACTTGACAAATGAACTAGTCATTGGAATGAATTACAGTCACCTGTGGTCCAATAGCCTGTATGTACAGCTCACATTTTTCGCACAACTACAGGCCTGGGCATTACATGAAGCCCATCACCAGAGAGTCCACAATTGGCCTCTTGGATATACTACTCAGGTGAGGACTCTCCTGTCTAGCTAAGGCCCAACTATTCTTGGCATTATTTTATTGAGTAGCTTTCTAGAAAAAAAAACAAAACAAAATGAGCCTATGACTCTTTCACCAAGGTTAAAAACAACACCCAAGCACATTCTAGATGTACAACTCAATGTGATACCATACTCAATGGTTTCCAAAGTACAGATTCGATATAGCTTTCTTTCCATATGCAGAGGATGATGCCATAACTCAACATGTCTCACTTCTGATATTTCCTCAACAAATACTTTCTCTAAATGGCATGTCCAGACATCTGCCAGCTCTACATTTCTCCCATGGACTTTTCTATAAACCAGTCCCCTAGAGCTGAACAGAATGGTCACCCTCCTGTCCCCAGTAACCCTTATTCATGAATTCCCACATGCATTGAAAGGCACTCTGCTCAGTGACTCCCTCCACAGGCCAGCTGACACACATGTGTGTGTATGTGTGTGTGCGCATGCGTGCGTGAGAGCACACACACACACACACACACACACACACACACTTACACACATTCCAGGAAGCGGGGCTGACATCACTCCTGCTTCCTACGGAAAATGATTCAACTCCATTTCACTGCATTTCCATGCGGATTAAAAATCTATTTAAAACGTGAAGCAACAGCAGCAAAGGAGAGCTTTCTCTACCCTGGTTAAACCTCAAACCCTGAAGGCTGGACAAGAGTCCCAACTGGCTCATGCTTCCAGCCTAGGCTTTTGGTTGTCGATGAATCATGGAAATAAAACTTGCAATAATTAAGTGAAACCTATATTCAAGATGGATTCTGAGCATTTGCAAAGGAAAAGTGGACAACAGCAACATGGGGATCCACCTGGCCTCCCCACAAGTTCAACATGACTTTCACCACCATGCTAGCTCCCAATCCAGCATCACATTTGGGTTAAAGGTTCTCAATACTCAAACCCTGAACTGAAAACACATGACAAAATGAGGCGCCACTTAGCCTTTGAACTCCAAAATAACGATGATGACATATTAGGGCAGACAGTCTGGATGCTCACAGCCTGGCAGGGAAGTTTCCCCTTGTCAGAAGCCCAGGTAAGCTCTGCTCTACTCATGTTTCAGGTCCCCAAGCTCTCTTCCTCATGGGTGCATGGGGGGAGGGAGGGAGCTCACCTGCAGCAAGAGCTTCCAAGTCAGCGCCATGCTCCCTTCGGTAGAGTTGTTAGCTTAGTGAGACTCATCTCAATCCCAAAGAAAAGGGATCAAACACAACTTCAAAAGGTGAGACCAACAGAAATAGAGGCACATTCATTCGTTCTTAAGGAATGGCTTGAGATTTGCAGACACTTATGGACCAGCCCATGTGCCACCATGAGTCATGAAACTTAATATTCCCCTTTGACTTCCCATAGGTGCTGGGGCAGGCACCTACCCTGTCTGCCCTGCGTGTCTGTTGTTCTCTGCATCAGCAAGGCCATCTCCCCATAAGAGGCTTTGATAATACTTTGCAATGTACAATTTCACCCTTTTCACCATTGAATCTGAAGCCTTCTCTTGCCCTACAGCCTTTCCCTTCCTCCCACACCAATAAGGCCAACATCACTCAACTTTGTCAAAGAAATCTCTTTCTCATGAGTGTCATCTCACCAGACAACAACAAAAACCATGTGACTTGCTTCTTAGAAATGCAAAGAGGGGTATGGCCTTATCTCGATCTCCAGCCAAACACACCATTCCAAGAGGGCTGAGAATATCCCCCTGAACCCTCACAAAAACTTCTGCAGCAATATTTGTGGAATACTACTGCATCATTCCAACACACTGAGCATTCTCCCCAAGCAGCAGGCCACTTTCCATTCTTCTAGTGATTATGACCAAAAAACACAACTGAACCACACAAATGCAGGAGAATCACCTATAACCGAGCAAACCAAAGTCGGAGCTTTAAGCCGCAGCTCTGGGTATGCCACTGATGGCACATTTGGACTCAGGTCACCAAAGGACCTTCCCTCCCCCCATGAGGAGAGCCAGGTGCCCTCCAAAAGAACAGAGAACATTCCTGTGTCCTACCTCGATGAGGAAGTCGCCAGTTCTCAGGCCTGCCTGCCATGCTACTCCTCCTTCATCCACGGACTCCAGATACTGCAGGGCAGGGAATGCTGGCGTTGGGGTGAACTCTTCAATTGGAGTATCAGCTTGAAGGACAAAGAATACATGCCTTAGTCAAACTTGGGAAAATATTTCCTTTGGGCCCAATCTTCTGCATGGCCTTGAAGTACTCTGTGAGAAGGGGTCCATAATGGCTTCTCACTGGGCATAGAAAGGCCTAGTACCTCTCCCAGTCCCATGCCAAGAAGGAGGATAGGCTTTGGACTCTCAGGCCAACAGATGAAGGAGGTCTCTAGAGTCCCTCTGCCTCTCCCACAGCCATCTGTTGGAAACAGTGAGTGCTGGACCCTTGTACTACACATCTACATGCCCGTCATTCTCTTTGGAAGCATTCGTGACTAAACAATTTCTGTTCTAAAAATGGAAGAGATCCTCCTCTGGCATGTAGGACCAGTAGAACACCACACCAGATCTCATGTGTGATTTCCAGCTACATAGATGGAGAACCCAGGGACAGGCTTCCTTCCCCATGCCAAGGGCAAAATGGTTCTGGCCTCATCAGGGCTCGAGACTGGGTTGTTTATGCAGTCACTCTCAAGGGAGCCCAAGACTTTTTGGCTTCCAACTCAGGGAGCAGCGAGGCCCCAAAGAACTCCAGACCCTGTTGTCAAGGAAGCAGAGGCATATCTATGGGGACCCCCTCCCCCCAACTACACATTGACTCTAGGGCTTGAGAGAGACTTTCATGGGCATTGTGGGTCTGTGGGCAGATGAATAAACTGTACCAACAGATTGGAGGGAGACAGCACCACACATTCTCTGTCTGTCTGTCTGTCTCTTAATCTCTCTGTCTCTCTCTCTCTCTGTCTCTCTCTCTCTCTCTCTCTCTCTCTCTCTCTCTCTCACACACACACACACACACACACATACACTCACACACATTTCTGGACTGACCTCTAAAAAAAGTTGCATAGGGAGTGGGAACAGAAGGAAGGTTCATAATGAACCTAAGGCAGAGACAGACAGGCCTGATGCAGTGGTAATAATGCTTCCATGCTCTACACCTGTCCCTCTTTCTACTAAGAAACACAGCCCACGTGTGGCCTTTCCCTTGAATAAAGTCGAATCCATTTTGCCATGTTGGGCTTTCCAAGGAAAGTCCACAAGTTCAGCAAAGACTGAAGGCTGGGAAGGGAAGGAGCTGATGAGCATCTGCCCTCCCAGGTCAGGCAGCTCTTTGGTACCAGAGGAGGCTGAGCTGAAGGGCCCCCTTCTACCTGAGAGGTCTCCCTGCCCAGGCATGTCCCTCCGAGCCCGGAGCCCGACAATGCTGCCTGTGCTCTAATTCCAAGCCCGTGGGCAGCCAGGAGCCTTCCGGGTACCTCAACTTGAGGCTGGGTGCCTCCATGAGGTTGGGGACAGCTGCCATGCTTGTACAAGATATAACAGCCTGGCTGGCCTCAGCCACAGGCAGAGCTTTCAAAGAAGGAAGGAAAGACAGCAGCCCCATGCAAAGCCATATTGTGCAGAGAGAAACACTGAGCAAGAATCCCCAGAGTCAGGCCCCCGAATGCCTAGGACTCGTGCTGGCGGCCTGCGAACTGTTGTCTGGCAAGCAAGTGTCTTAGAAGAAGCCGACCGACATTCAGGTCTGGACAGCTCTCTCCCGCAGGCATGCACACACACGTGACCAGCCCCGGCCCCCCCCCCCACCCCACCCCCAGGCCGCCTTACCTTTAGCCCCTCGCAGCACGAAGCCAAAGCCTTCATTGTCTTTCTTTTGCAGGACCACCGTCTTCTCTTCGATAATGCAGTCACTGTAGAGAGAATTCCGGGGATAGCGTCCATTATTACAGCCCACCATCATCACGGCCGCGGCTGCTCCTCCGCCAGGCAGGTTCATCGTCACAGCCCCCTGGTCACACCAGATAGCAGAATCCGAGAAGCATGGGAAAGCCGGAGCAGCAGAGGCCAGTGGTAGTGGTCGGGACGGAGAAGAGCGGCGGGGGCAAGCATGACACAATGGGAGTTCAAGGGAGAAGGGAGAGAGCTCTGGGGCCGTGCATGGGTGGGCGCATTCCCGGGGAAAGGCTGAGCGGACGGGCGATCATGTCAGCCGGGGGCTGGCTAGCACTCGCCAACGAGGAAACTAAGTGGGCTGGCCGAGTCTCCTCATTCCCAAGCCCCCTTGGCGGGGCTGAGCCTGCGGCATCTTCCGGGGAAGCCCGCGGGAAGCCGAGCCTGAGCGAGATAAGGCAGCATCTTCGAGAGATTGCCGATCTGCTCTGCCCCCTGCATGAGCTGGCTGAAGGCACAAGCGAGTCACAGAGCTGTGCGTCGCCCCCAGAGCCCCCTCTCAATCGAACTGCATGCTGGCTGCTGCAAGAAGAGCCCCCCTCCCACCCCCGATCAGCTGACGAGCCGACAATGGGCACGGCGGGCAGCTGCCTTGGCGTCATCCGCCACAAACCTCCCCAGCATTAAGAATCTGCATAATTGAAATAGTAACGAGCCGGAGCATCAGTCAAACAGCAGTGGAGAGGCTGGGGCTCCCCGAGATTGCAGTCATGCTCCAGGCAGCTTCTGCCTGGGTGCGGGTAGCTACAGCGAGCCAAAACAAGCCAGGGAGCGGCGATGAACCGAGGAGACACCCCCAAGCCCTGGCAATGGCCGAGAAGCTTTTCTCCCCACCCCCAATTATCCACAACTCAGGAAGAGGCTGCAGGGAACGGGAAGGCACCATTTACCCCCTCTTCCCAATGAGAATTCCTAACGTGCTCGGCCTTAGTTCATTTAAGTTATTTTGTTAAACTCTCTCTCTCTCTCTCTCTCTCTCTCTCTCTCTCTCTCTCTCTCTCTCTCTCACACACACACACACACACACACACACACACACACACACACACACACACACCCTTTCAGTTCCCTTGGTCCAAGCTTTCGGAAACTAGTCCCTCTGACTTATGGGAGAAGCATTTGTCCAACAAGACTGCTCAGAGGTACTCTCCAGAGAGCTAAGAAGTTGAGTCCAGAGGTGGATGATGGAATGGCCAAAGTCTAGAGTCTCAGTAGACATGCTGATGCTCTTGTCCATGGGAGCAAGGGTGAACTTAATGAATTCTGCAATCCATAATGAGCAAGGGTTTTGGGGACAGAGGGGAATATGCCATTCTCCCTCTTCCCCTCCCCTCCTATCCCTTCCCTTCCCCTCTTATCTTTGGCAGGCAAAAGCCAGCTTAGAAAGGGGCCAAGAATGCAGTTAGGATACTGTGCATGAAGTCTGACTGAGAGAAGGGAAACCCTGGGGGTTTTCACGGGTGGGATTGACTTGCCAGTCTGCTGACATATGCCACAGCTAGTAAGTATCAGAGACAAGATTTGAACTCAGGTTTTTTTGACTCAAGTATACTAGGGAAGAAAATTCAGGGTGAAAGGAAAACATGCAATTTTAAAAGCTTGTGAAAGAAACCCAGTTTCTCTGGCCCATGGGTTTCACCACTTATGCAAAGGAAATAAAACTTTCAGCCTGTCGGCTGAGAGAAGGTAAGCCTTGCCTAGAGGACAGTGACCTCCGAGCTGAACATACAAGTGCTGAGCTTTCTCATCCTGACTCTACTGTTTCCCTCAACCAGTGGTCCAGAGTAATTCTTCCCCCCAGCCTCTCTTCCCCAAAACAAACATAGAAAGCAGAAACCAATTCTACACTGGGGCTTTGTAACAGGATGGTTTAGAGGACTTGGTGCCAAGTTCAGGAATGGCCAGTGGGATGGCTCAGCTTTCACCAGCTTCAGAGTCTGAAGGAACCTTAGAACTTTAGTCTAGTCTCCTCATTACATGCCCTCCTGGAGTTGGGAACACCTGGGCTTGAAATGTGATCTCAGACAAGTCAGCTAACCTCTTTATGCCACAATTCCTCCATTTAAAAAATAGAAATGTTACTGTCTTGTTACCTTGGACAAGTAACTTCTCTCCTTTCAGAATCACAGAACCTCAGACTTGGAAGGGCCTCAGGGGCCATCTAGTCCGCCCCACACCTGAACAAGGAATCCTCTCTAAAATGGAAACAGTCAGACACATTCCCAGCATACTCTAGTATGGGAGATAAGAGATAGAGGCATAAATAAAATACGTTAGGATATAATTAGCACGAAAAAGAATATAATTAGTGCATGAATGGAGAATGAAGTGCTATGAGATCACATGAGGGAAAAATTATTTCCAGCTTTTTTTTTCTGAGAGCTGGGGAGGGGAAGATTTCAGGAGAGGCTTCATGTAGAAGGTAGCATTTGAGCCAGGACCTGAGAGACAGGTAGAATGTCAAGGGGCAAAGATTGTGTGGGAAGGAGTACAGGGAAGGGGAACCAGTTTCTGGGGAGCTGAGGGAGATATGGAACCCATCAAGAGCTTTGTAAACATTAACACACTCCATAGGAAAGGCAGGTGCTGTTGGGGGTGGGGGTGGTTGAGTTTGGGATGCTTCTCCGTTTTTACAAAAGAGGAAACTCAGGTCTAAGGAGGATCCTTGATTTGCCCAGTAATACACAGGGAGTAAACACCAGAGGCAGGATCCTTGAACTCATGGCCTCTGACACCCTTAGGTGTTGTCTTTGAACTTTCCAACATCTGATGGTCTCCTGGCTCTCTAGAGTCTCATTTCTTTGCCATGGTGGTCTCATGGTTCCCTTTCTACTTCTTTAACACTGCATCTTCTAGATCCTCACTCAACTGTGACCCCCAAATGTAGACTTCCCTGATGACCAGAGCCACTCCCGTGGCTTCTACCATCACTTCCACTTTTCAGGCACCTCACCCACCTGAAGAGCCAGTTCTGCCCCTCAAATTCCAGCTCCACATTTCCCTTGCTTTTTGCCACTCATACCCAGGATGCACTCCCATTATTCCTAACATCTGGCCTCAAAGGTCAGCCTCTGCTGCCATATCAGCCTCTTTCTAAGTCTAATCAGATGCCAAGTGCTGTTGGCTCTTCTTTCCCAACATTTCAGCCCAGGTCCTCACCACCTACCACCCAAACCCAAAGCAGTAGGAGTTCTCAAATTCTTCTTTCCAAGTCTCCCCTCTGCTCCCTCCAGCTCAACCTCCTAACCAATGCAAACAGAATAAATATCATTACACATGTCAGGATTGTTCTCTGCTCAAAAACCTCCACTGTCTCCCTACTGTTTATAAAATAATGTGCAGATACCTTACTCTGGCACTCAAGAAGTGTCATGATAAAACTTAAATTTACAGAGTTCCCCACCAAAAAAAACCAGAATGTAAGATCTTCAAGGTGCTTAATCAATGCTGATTGAAAACATAAAGGAATCTGTGATCTGTATTCAAAAGATTTGGGTTCAAATCCTGTCCTTGCCAAGCTGTGACCTCTCTTGGCAATTCTTTGGGCCTCAGTTTCTTCACTGATAAAAAGGCGGGGGGGAGGAATGACCTCTGTGGTCCTTCCTAAATCCAAGATTGCCCTTTCCCACTGCATCTCCTAATAAGCTATCTCTCACTAAAATACATTGGTATAAGGTAGAAAGAAAAGCCATGGCTCTGAGGATCTGGGTTCAAGTCTTGCCACTGCTGTTCACTGTCTCAGGAGCCATGGGAATGTTACCTCCTTGGTCTTCAGTTCCCTTATCTGTAAAATGAAGTTGGTCTCAATGGTGCTTGAGGCTGCATCTTTAGCTCTCAATTTATGGTCCCAAAGTTTTCCACCCCAGGCCCTCTGCTCTCCATGCTGGACTGGAGCACACACATGTTGTCCTTCCACTCTGCATCTTTGCTTATACTGTGTCCTCTGCAAGGGAGGATGAGAATCTACCTGGACACCTTTTCACCCTACAGTGAGAGTCAAGGGAGTGGGGAGAAAAGCCAGCAAAATGGTCAGAGAGACTATTGGCCCCACCCCATTCATGAATACCTGGAAGGAATGGAATGGTTTCCCCAAGTGGGTGGGGAGGTCCCTGCCCCTGGGGACCCTGAGTCAATTTCTATAATTAAAGACAGGTAGGCAAGAGCTTTCTCAAACCAGCATGGATTTACTCCAGGTGCCAAGAGCCCACACTGAGCTCTGTCTGTGGACCCAGGCCCTGTCTTGAGAAGCATTTTTTCTCTGGGCTAGATGGGGGGAGTTTCTCCTGGAACCTCAGGGAGAAGCCTTTGAGAAAGAGGAGAATCAGAGATGCTCATTTCCGGTTTTGCTTTTTTTGTTGGCTTTACAAACCTGAAAACCACAAAGCAAAGATTCCCATAGCAAAGGCTGTAAGAATGAGAGACAGTTATGTGGCCCTTGGCTTAACGCTGGATGAATTGCTTGAAGGGAACATGAGAACCAGGAGCCCTCTGAACCCTAGACACATGTCAAATCCTCCCTGATCAGTGATTGGAGGGATGGAGGGAGAGAGAGAGAAAGAGAGAGACAGAGAGACAGAGAGACAGAGAGAGACAGAGAGACAGAGACAGAGAGAAACAGTTTGACTGTGGAGGAGGCCCAGGGCATCTGCACACTTTGTTAGCACAGTGTGCATGTGTGTATGTGTGTGATTTGCACATTGCTCTAGCAAGGTGAATGTGTATATATGGGCATTTGCCCATTTTTCTAACATGGTGAATGTGTGTGGGTCATTTGTACACTTCTCTAGCACAGTGTATGTGTGTATACTTTCCTAGCACAGCGCATGTGAGTGTGTGGCATTTGCACCTGGGAAACTCTTCTCTTCTTACACCCCCAGCTGCCCTCGCCTACCCATATTGGCTGACATTTACTAGTGCCTCAGCGAACCCCTCTGTAATATGGGGACAATAATTCCTACAGTCCATATGTCACAAGGTAGCTGTTAGCTCACAGGTTAAGTCATGTTGTAGCGTGCTTTACAAACTGAAATATGCTCAATGAATGCCAGGTACGATGAGGATTATTCCTGCTCCACATTACTGGTGTTGGTGGTGATTCACATCTGTTATGTCCCTGGGATAGACCCTCTCTCTACTGATGATGATCAGATATCACTTCTTTGTTGGGTTTGGTCTCAGGGAAATCCTTGGATCCCTGGGGAGCTAAGTGACTATGCCAAGGTCCTTTATCATTAAGTCAGAAGCAGAAATTGGAACCGGATCTTCCCGCCTCCCCGTTTGCCCCTTGATGGGCTATTGACACTCCTCATTGTGCATGCACAGTCTTGCACATCTCTCTGCACCCCTAGCACTCAGGCCAGTACCTGGGCACCTCTCCCTGTGGAACCAACAGGGGGAGTGAGTTCGCTTTTGTCTCAAGGAAGTGTGGAGACTCAGTCATTGATGCATCATTTGGGTCGGTGGAGGGAGAAGATGCCCATCCTTTGTATCCTCGTTGCCATTATGTGCAACAGTTCCAGGAAATGACCTGTAGGCATCACTCGATTAAGAAGCGCCAACTGAATCCAGAGACTGGCTATTCCCCTATGCTTCTTGACTAAGGGAGAGAAGCACCATCAGGCTGAAGACGTGACTGTATCTCTGTGTGTCCCCACCCTGGGCATGCCTGGGGTCCTGTGTCAACACTTAAGAGGCAAAGTGCCATGTGGGCTCTTGGAGTCAGGGAGACCTGGGCCTAAATCACACCTCTGATGTCCATCGGCTGTTCGACCCAGGGCTTGCTGGACCTCATCTTCCTCATGCACATAACAAGAAGGCGGAACTCAATGGCCTCTCAGGACCTGGCCAGTTCTAAATTTACCTTCTTCTGATGCTATACTTTGAGTCAGGGTCAGAGGGTGAAAGTGAGAGGTCCCAGAGAGAGGCTGGAAGGCAGGGGGCCTGCCGGTGATGAAGCTGCCACATCATGACCTCAGCTTTCCAAGATGGTGGAGAGGAAACCAGGCTGCTATGGAGCTGAGGTGTTCTCCCCTCTGTCAAGGGAGGGAACTGCATTAGGTGAGAGGCTATATGGTATAATGGGCGGTGTAAAGGACTGGGAGGCAGGAAATGCTGGGTCTGAATCCCATCTCAGATGCTTACTGTCTGTAAATGTGGGCAAGTCACCTCAGCTTCCTGGACCTGAGTTTTCTCCTTGACAAATAAAGGGTGTTAAACTAGATGGTCTTCCACAATTCCTTCTGAGTCTAGACCAAATTCTCAAGTTCTGAGACTTCAGAGAAAATTGAGAAGCACCAGCCGGCAAAGCTCTGCTCCTTAAGACCACATATGTGTGTCTTAGCACAATTGCCCAAGGTCTCTTTCTCACCACCAGGCCCTTGAGCCAAGAGCTGGAGGCTGCCTTCTCCACTCCACTCCAGCGTGGGCTGCTGCCTATCCTCCAAACGATGTGGCAAGGACCTGGAGGCTGGCTGCTGCCCATCCCGCCAGCTGGTGTTTAGGATTTATCAGTCACTGAACAAGTTCCTCTGGCAGCATCTCCTGATCCTGGAGGAGGCGAAAATAGAGGGCCACAGGAAATCAGGCCGTCCCTGGCAGGGAGAGGATGGACCCCGAGGTGGGTCTGGCTTCCCCAAAGCTCATGGGAAGGACAGACGATGGCATTTCAACTTGTACCATGAGGCCCGTTTGGGTAGAGCAGATGGCGACAGCCAGGGATGGAGGAGTCTCTGTGGAGATGGTGACCCTGGCATCTGACACATTGATGGCTTTTCCTCTTTCTAAATTGGACAAAAGTCTCAGTTGACTAACAGAGGTACAGCTACATCTTGGGACCATTCAAAATCTACCTGTGATCTGAGTACCTGCCACTCAGATATTTCCAGCTTTCCCCAGGAGGACAGTACAACAGTGACAAATCTGCAAGTCCATTTCCTCTGATTTTTTTTGGGGGGGGGAATGGAGAACATGGCCCATTTACCCAAAGACAACCAGAAAATGAAAATTTCTTGTAAATGACTGAATGTGATTAGAAGTGAAAGTTGCCTCTGAAAAATAGAATGTCCATGAGAATTGTTTAATAGTCTACAATAGAAAGAGACCTCTGATTGATGAGAATAAATGACTAAGGAAGGCCTGAGTTCTAATCCTGCTTCAGACACTTAGCTATCCCCTCAGTGTCTTCATCTAAAAAGGGGGATAATAATAGCGTCTATCCCACAGGCTTATTGTTAGGATCATAAAGAAAACACGCCAAGGGCTTCACTGATCTTAAAGCACCAAGTAAATGCTAATGCTAATGATGATGGTGGTTATTACACCGCTCTTCTCTCCAATACTCTAACCTGATCTCTTCAGCCTCCTTGACATACTCCTCCGTTCCACCTCAGCTACACACAGAGGCAGTCACCCTCTTGATCTTGCCACCACCCACAAATTTTCCACTTCCATGCTCATGCACTCTGAAATCCCTTTATCTGATCATAATATTTTCTCATTCTGTCTTTCCCTCTGCCTTCGGGCCCTTAACCCTCTTCTCCAACTTCAGCGGGGCCTCAAACTTTCCATCCTTTAGGACTGTTCTGTCAGCTGACCCGGCTTACACTCTCCTTCCCCACCCAATTTCTTTTGTGAATCCCCCATCCCCTTGTCCAATCGCCAAACCTGGGTTGCTCCCCCTCTCCATTTATTTTCTTTTCTGCTGATCCTGGGCTACTGTCTGGAACTTGAGAAGGACTTGGAATGACACACTTATGTGAACTAAGCTCTACTGGGCTTCCTGGAAGCAAGGCATCCTCTGCTCTGACCCACTCTCTTGCTCCTCAGCACAGAAGCTCTTTCCCACATCCTGGTCCAAATATGCATCCTTAATCTCTTCCCTGAGTGCTGATCCTGCACCTCCAGCTGCCTCCTGCACATTTTGAACAGGCTGTCCTGGCTTTTCTCATTCTTACCCCCCAAACTCTAGTCCTTCGTCCTGCTTACCCAGGATTGCTGTCTTACTCTTGTCCTTGTCTCCTGATTCACATCCCACACATCCAATCAGTCACCAGATCTCCCTGGGACTTTCCCAGGGTCTCTTGTATACAACATGGCCACTACCCATCAACATCCCAGACTCAAGTGTTTCCACTCCATCCTCCATGGCTGCCAAAGTGACATCCCTAAAGTGCAGGTCTGACCATATCACTCATTCCCCCCCCTCAAAAGATTTCACTGGTCCCCTATTATCCCCAGTCTTTTGACATTTCAGATTCCTCCCAAGCTGGCCCTTTCTTGCCATCCTGTATTCTTACACTCTGTTCCCCATTTACTCTATGTGGTAGCTAGGTCGTACAGTGGATAGAGCACCAGGCCAAGAGTCAGAGAGAACTGAGTTCAAATCTGGCCTCAGGCACTAGCTGTGTGACCCTGGGCAAGTCATTTCACCCCGTTTGCCTCAGTTTTCTCATCTGTCAAATGAGCTGGAGAAGAAGATGGCAAACCACTTCAGTATCTCTGCTAAGAAAGCCTTAATAGGGTTATGAATAGCTGGGCATGACTGAAATGACTTAAGAACATTCACTCTACAGTCTAGGGTTGACCAGTCCACTTGCATGCATTGCTCCACCCCCCATCTCCACGCACACTCCCATGTCTCCCATGTATACACTGTTCTTCCTCCTCACATCCCTGGCTTCTTTCACAACTCATCTTAAATGCTACCTTCTCCTGGAAGCCATCCTGGGCCTGGGCCTCTTCTTTGCCCTGCCCCCATCCTTTCCCCCTGAGGTTATCTCCCTTCTACTCCATCATTTATGGATCCATTGATTTTTCATGGTGTCTCCCCACTGGACTGTGAGCTCATCCAGGTCATGGGATGGTTTTTGCCTTTCTTTTTATACACAGGGCTGGGTACACAGTAGGTCCTTAATAGAGGCATGCTGATTGGTTGATCCATATGTTCTGACCTAATACCTGAACAACCATCCTTCATACAATATATCTTACAATTGATCACCTGGACTTTCTTGGGAGATCTCCAGTGATAGGGAATTCCTTCTCCCCTCCCTCCCCAGGTAGCCCATTATGCTGGACCAGCTCTCATCATGAGGAAGATTTTCCTGATACTTAGCCTAAATCTGTCTCTTTGTTCCACCCCTCACCCCCCATGCTCCTGCCTCTGACCCCTGGGGTCTCACAAGGCTAGGCTGATCCCTCTTCCACAGGACAGGACATCCCTTCGACTACTTGAAGACAACTCTCAGTTGTCCCCCAAGCAACTATTAGCATTTAAACTGGCATCATTACCTACCATCCAAAATTTCCCTTTTTCTTTTCCTTTTCCTTAAAAGAAGGGAAGTTGTATCTGTTTTAACAACTCACCAAGCTGCTAAATACTTATCTTACTATAGGGTTTTCCTTCTTGTATGTGGTTTAAAAGTGAAAATACTGCTTCTGATAATATCGTATGGGTGGTCTGGCCTCACTTTATCCTCATCCCTTCCTCCCAGCCTCCTTTCTTCCCTTTCTCTCTCTCTCCCCCCCCCATCCCCCTGAGCCAAGTGTCATATAATATTTACAAGAACCTACATTTCTAAGTATTTCTAACTATATTCTGGGTCCTGAAGACTGTGCCAGGGATATGCTCTAATTATCAGGAAGTTCTTCCTTTGTATCAGGGCCAAAGTGGCTTCTTTAATCTCCTATCCCTGATTCACCCTCCCGCAGCCTTACCGCTCCTTGTTCTGCCCTCTGCCACCGAAGAACAAGTTTCAGCCCCAATTCCCAAAAAACCCTCCATACACAGACCTGTACCATCTGCAAAGAGGCAATCAATCAATCAATCAGGCCAGACAACAACTGCCATCCTCATTAGACCCAGCTCATAGGTCATTAGTACCTTTGGAGTGGCCATCATAATGCCTGGTATATAGTAAGTGCTTACTAAATGTATCTACCAAATCCTTTGGTATGCAATCTCATGTCATTTTCACATAAACCCTATGAAGAAAGTGGATAAGTGTTAGGACCCTTCTTTTACCTAAGAGATGAAGTACACAGGGCTAGGGATTAGCCCTATAGTTTCATCTGTCTGAGGAATTCCTAGGAGAGGAAACTCTTCCTACTCATGAAGACTGGCACCTTCTCTGAAGCTCAGAGTCTTAGAGAACTGAGAATCAGATGACTTGCTGTGACCCCCCACCTCACGTATGTCAGAGAAGGAACCTGTTGCCAGTCTTTCCTGCCTTCAAAATCAGTTTTCCCCACTTTGCCTAAGAGTGAAAGCCCACATGTGGGGGGCTGTCATGTCTCTCTTGATAGTTCTTGTCACCACATCCCAAAGCCAAAGAAGGAGTACAGGAAGAAAAGAGGCCAAGAAAAGAGCCTTGGTGTCTGTTTCCACTCAAGGCCTAGGGACAAGAAAGCTGATCCATTCTTTGCTGAGACTGAGAAAGCATGGCTGGTCATCTAGAAGGAGAACCAGGAGAAAAGACACTCACCAAAATCCAGGAAAAAAGAATTCTGGAACAGTAGGCTGCTGAGAGCCTCAATGGGTTCTTTGCAGAGATGTGAAGAATGAAGAAAGGTCCAGTATTTTGTAATCAAGAAATAATTGTTTACCTCTGAGAAAAGTTTTATTCAAGTGGCAGAGCCCAAGGACAGACTTCTAAGTGCTAAGAAATAAGGAGTATGAAGGAAGTTGAGAGAGTGAGTACACATGGCTTCTTCCAAAAGCTTAGCAGGGAAGGGGAGGAGATAGGGCCTGGAGGGTCAATGAAAGGCTTTCCTTTTGTTTTAAGGATAGACAAGACCTTTAGAGGAAACAGGGGAGGAATTAGCAGAGAAAAAAAAGGTGAAAGGTAAAAGAGAAGGAATGACTGAAGAAAGGAGCCAAGCCCAGGGGAAGGGGGATGGAAAGAAGATGATCAAGAGCAGAGAGAGAGGCTGCCTCAGGAGGCAGATAATCCTGTCACTCTCTGAAACCAGCCCCAAAGAGAAGAGGATGAAGGAGGGCATGGTGAGGATTTTAAGGGAGGAAGAGAAGTAGAAAGATGGCATGTTAATATGTTTGTGGAGGAGTGGGGTTGAAATTGGGGATTTAAAGCCTGAGGAAGACACATGAGGGTGGAGAGAGGACTCAAATTTGGTAACTGTTGGGGCAAAGATGGAGGATAGAAAGACAAGAGACTGAAATGTCTGACAACAGGGTCAGTTGTAAGGGGGTAGATGACTAAAAAGTTTCTGAAGAATGGGAGCATAAGGCTAGAAAAGGGGTGTGATTTGTAATGACAAAGAGCTCAGACTTTTTATGGGGCTTTTCTGACACTATTTCTGCTTTAGGGACATCCCTTGACCCCTCTGCTAATCCCATAGTGCAAAGAAAGATTACAGGAGGAGACACATTTCCTGGTGTGGTGGAACTGGATTCAAGACAGATTGTGCAACTTCCAGGAAGGCCTCTTTCATAAGGATTGTCTCAAGAGAGTCACTGTCAGACAGCTGGTTTCTTACCTCTTAAATCCCCTCTGTTAGGCAGAAGCTAGGTGGTGGCCAGTCTTGGGGAATGGGGAAAACAGAGCTACTCACAACTGGATTCAGCAGTTGGACACAGCCTGGGATCCCATTTGAGCTAAGCAGGAAGTAGGATACTATTAGAAAGAGGCACCTCTAGGGAAAAGACAAGCAGTGGCTGTCCTAGAAATTTCCCAACAGATGGAAATGAGAAAGGAAGGCAGCAAGACATCCACAGAATCAGGGAGAGCCACAGGAGCCCTGAGTGACCTTGGCAGGTATTCCCTCTGCTGCTTGTTGGTGACAGGCCTGACTGCTTGGCTGCTTTCGAGATGCCTAAGCTGAGTCCATACTCAGCATCAAGTCAACCGTTTTGCCAAGAGGACAGCCCAGGTGGGCCTGGGGGTGGGGGAAGTCTGTGTAAATGCTAGCTACTATTATTACCTTTGCTATTGTAATCAGCTGGTTTATTTTGAGATTTTATATGGGGCTTAGAGAGAAATGATCGAAAGAAGAATGGTGATCCTGCTGTTCTTTGAAAAACTCAATGCTCTGTGGATTTTCACGCAGGAGGAAAATATTTTTTTTGTAACTGAATGAATGTATTGGGATGTAATCTTGGGATGTAAACTCCCTGAGAGCACCTCCAGTTCAGGACACCCCCATTCACAGACAGGATAAAAGGAATGATATCTCCCTTGTCCTTTCACTAGAGGGTTTTAAATGTTCTCTGTTAGGTGTCTACACTTTGAAACCTTTGGATTTCAGGTAGTTCAGAGATTATGAGCATTGGCGTGACAACATGTTTTTAAATAGCCATTCTTAAATTGATAGGAATATTTAGGTAATATCTAGGGGTCTGTGGGCAACAGCTGCATCCATAATGACATCTCAAGGGCAGTTCAATGTCTGCCAATTTCTCAAGAATAATTTGAAGTCTTCATCTGTAGTAGGAGGACTTGTAGACCACTAGTTTATAGAGGAAAGTGAGCTCTGAGTAGATCATTCTAGCCACCTGATTGTTTCTTTTCAGGGATTTGGTGGATGGTAAAAATTTTTAAACTTGCTGTGATAGGTGGCAAAGCTTCTACCACTTTATAATATAATCATCCTTGAGAAATAAGAGCTGGCCCCAATAATTTCTAGTGTCAATGATCTGATCCTGCATCAGTCTCACAAAACCCTCCACTTCTTTCAGCAAACCTGCAGGACTTGGTCATTTATCCCCTGCTTCTTTGTCACCATTTTGTTGGCTGAGTTCACGGGGATGTTACCCATGGAGAGCCTTTTGATTCCATTCTTGGAATTTAGCCATTTTATGGGCTCCAACCTGAAGTAAACCCCTTTTGATTACATTCCAGAACTCCAGCGGTACTATTATGTGCCTTTACTACTGCTCTGTGAAATGAGATCTGTTTATTCCAAGGAATTTTCTGAAAGCTTTAAAGACATTTAACAGGTACTCTGAGATTATTTGACATCATCATCACTGTCACCATCACCATCACTGTCCCTGTCACCATCACTGTCATTGTCACCATCACCATTACTGTCACCGTTATCATCACCATCACTGTCATTGTCACCATCACCATCACCGTCACCATCACCATCATCATCAGTTTCTGGACAAGGCTACAGGGACCAAAGGCTCATCCCCCAATCACCCGAGGAAAGGCATTCTGGATGGGATATCTATTTTAATTTAGTTCTCCCCCCCACCAGTGTTGAGTGAGCAGTAATCATGCACTTGGGGAATTAAACCCAAAGCTCTTTGCTGATTCTTAATCTCAGCTGCCAGGCAGATTTCTGGAAAGCTCTTCTTGGAGCAGTCTCTTCTATTCTGGGGACAGCAAGGGGATGATGAATGAGGGTAATTCCCTCACAAATTATAAGGCTGGCATCTGAAAGGGAGCTTAGGCTGAAGAGCGAGAGGACAGGAAGGGCGGCCTAACTCCCCTGGAAATGAATCAGATGGGCTTCCCACATGAGACTTCTCTCCACTCCCCTGCCCCCCTTTCTAATCAGATCCTGAAGCTTGTTTTTCCGGGGTCAGCAGTAGAAAGCACTCCTTCCCCCACCCTGGGATTCCTTCCAACTGTTTTCCCCCTTCTTTTTGCTTACATGATAAGGAACAGACGGATTCCTTAATAGAAACAAATAACACATGTAAAGACCTTGATTCAAACAAAATTATCTAATGATTTTGTAATCAATCTGCCAAGATGATTTCAGACTTTTGCTCCAATTGGCCCATGGCTTGCTAGATCACGGGGACCATGCAAAGCCAGGGCAAGACCTCAGTGTAAGGTGGGGGAGCATTCACTTTGATGAAGTCCAGGATACATAAAAGGCTGTATTTTAGAAACATGGGTGCAAATGGCACTGTTGTGCATGACGGAACAACAAACATGACAGATGAAACTGTGATCTACTGATGTGGGGTTTGCAGAACCCTTGGAACCTCATCTCAATTAGACTTTATAACAGCCCAGGGAGCCGGGCTTCACAGGTACTTTCTCCATTTTGTGAATAATAACAAGAATATGCTCCCAGCTTTGCATCATCTGAGAATTTGACAAACCCACCACCGATCTTCTATTGAAATCATTAATAAAAGAGTTAAGAAATGTTGGGCCAAACATAGATCCCAGGGGCAATCCATTGCAGACTTCTTTCCAAGGGTGCTAAAGTCCGAGGGCCCTTAGACTCTCTCTATGGGCCCTCTTGCCTTCAAGATTCTTTTTTTTTTTTTTGAGGGGGAAGACAGGGCAATTGGAGTTAAGTGACTTGCCCAAAGTCACATGGTTAGTAAGTATTAAGTGTCTGAGGCTGGATTTGAACTCCTGACTCCAGGGCCAGTGCTCTATTCACTGCACCACCTAGCCACCCCTTGCCTTTAAGATTCTAAGAATTCTTTGGTCTCCCGGACCTGAGTACAAATCCTGCCTCAGACATATTCTAGCTCTCTGAGCCGGGACTGTATGTGTGATCACTTAAACTTTCTGGGCCTTAGGCTCCTTTTCTATAAAAGAAAGGATTGGGGGTGGCTAGGTGGCTCAGTGAATAGAGCACTGGGCCTGGAGTCAGGAGGACCTGAGTTTAAATCTGGCCTCAGACACTTAACCCTTACAAGCCGTCTGACCTTGGGCAAGTCACTTAACCCCAATTATCCTGCCTTCCCCCTCAAACAAAAGAAAAGAAAAGAAAAGAAAAAGAAAAAGAAAAGAAAAGAAAAGAAAAGAAAGAATTGGACCTGACAGCCTTTAGAAAAAATCCTAGGATCCTATTAGAAGGCCAGTTCAGGAACTACAGTCATGGAAGAGAGTTGTTTAATTAGGAAGAAGTCTACCTTGTGGGACTCTAAGGCTGAGACTCTGAAAGGCAGGAGGGGAGACAAAGAATGATGGATGATTAGAAAGTAGGGAGATTAGACTGCAGATCATAGAGGGCCAAGCGCCCATTCAGAGGGTAATCGTTCTTGCTTGTACCTGCTTGGATTTGGGTCATGGTCTTGGGTGGCTGTCCTGGGGACAGAAATGCCAGTGTGCCAGAGCTTGTGGTGGCTGTAGAGAGGGAGCCCTCCTCAGACCTCTGACAACATTTGTGAAAACCCCAGCAATTTGGGACATAACTGTTTCCACTCTGGAAGCAGAGTTCTACCGTGGCAAAGAGCTCAAAAGTCAAGCAATTGGCTGGCAAGATGAGCAAGCAGAAGAAAGGGAATCAGACCATAGAATCCCTTTTTGGGGACAAAAGGATCAAAATATGGAACCAGAAGTAGTCAATGAAGTTAAAACTCCTGCATCAAAAGCTTCTGAACTGGTTACAGGCCATGGAGGAGCTCCAGAAGGATTTTGAAAATCAAGTAAGAGAAGTGGAGAATGATTGACTGGCAGGCTACTTTGACTGGAAAAAATAATCTCTAATATGCAAAGGTCACAAAAGCAAGCCTATGATAGGCTTTGAATGCAAAATGGAGAAGTTTTTTAATTTTTTTATTTTAGAGACAGTAGGCAGCCAATGGAACTTCTTGGGCCAGGGAATGACGTCGTGAGGTTTGGGCTGTAGGAATCTCAATCTGGCAATTCTGTGGAGGGTAGATTGGGAAGGGGGTGAGACTGGAGGCACGGAGATGAATTAGGAGACTATTGTAATAGTCCAGATGAAGGGTGATAAGGGTCTAACCTCAAGAGCTAGCTCTGTGAGTAGAGAGAAGGGCACCATTTATCAAAGTAGGTCATGGGGAAGGGTGGACTAGACAACCATTCTTGGCTCTCAAATTCTCTGATTCTGGTTGTAAGAGACATTGTAGGGAGAGAATCTGCAGGGATTGGTAACTGATTGGCAATGGAGAAGGAGGAGTCAATGGTTGGAGAACTGTGGGCTTCGAAGGGACCTCAGGAGCCATGTACTCCCAAAGCCCTTCTGTTACAGGAGAGGAAAGGGGCCCAGGGAAGTTGGGTGGCTTGCCAAAGGTCACAGGAGTCTTGAGTATCAGAGCCAGGCTTAAAAGCCTAGTCCTGTGGGTCTGAATTTGCCTTCTTTCCAATGTTGCCACACTGCTGGATCTAGAGATAGGGTTGGATTTCTTCCATTGAAGGGCTGCAGTGACCCCTAATGTGAAACAATGGTATAGTACCTGGGTAGAATGGGCCTGAGCCTCTCTTAGCTACCAACCCTCACTCCCTCACTCCCTTCTCTGGGCCAAGGGTCCAGGAAGAGGGAAGACCCCCCCCACCCCCCATAGGTCCTGATACCTAATGGCTGCCTTGGTTTCTCCTTCTATCTTAAGACCTCACTTGAAATACTTGAAAGTCAGATAATATAGCTGAATGAATCTGCCTTTTCAGGTTGCAGAAAGGAATTCTTTCAACATTAGTAAAGGTGAATTGTGGTAACTTTACCAATGGAGATGCTTCAAGTGAGCCGAGGAGGTGAAGAATTCTTTTTAAAGCACAAAGAACCAGTTACCTCCTGCTCCCTCTACCCCCCTCAAACCACTGCCACAGATTCTTATGCTAGGTTTCCTTCAAGGGAGGCATATCTGTGTCCTGGTTCATGTCTAAAGCACCTTGATGCCTTCTTTCCTAGTATCTTGGGGGCATGCTACTGGAGACTGCTCACGTCTGGGTCCCAGGCCCTGTTCTCCAGCTTTTTCCTGTCATTCATGCTTGCATATAGCCAGTCCCTGTGTGTGGGAAACTTGCTAGCCTCAACTCAATAGAATAGTTACAGGGTCTACTTCATCTGTGTAAGAATTCTACCCCCCCCCCCCCACCCATGCAGATTGCAAATCATCTACGGCTTAGGTGACAAGTCCCAAGGAGCTGGTCAAGGCTCAGAGAATTGAAGGGAGAGGGCCAGAGGTGGAGTTGAACCTGAATCTCCTGGGAACTCCAAGACCATACTAATTTCTAGTAAAATTCTTTGGGTTGACTTCTGGGCAAAGCATTTTCCTCACTGGCATGGACTTGAACCTTGTTTTTTGTGGTGCCTCCTGAGAACAGCCAGTATGGAACAAGACCCTTTCGATCCCAGCTAATAAAATGCACCTTCTTAGCCCTGGAGAATTCCTTAGTGGAGTTTCATAGAGATCTCGTGAGGGAGTACAGGCAGGCTTGTTGGCTTTGTTCAGGAGTTAAGAAAAATATAGCCCAGACTGGAGTCAGGAGACCTCTCCAAGATCACTCAGGCCCTGACAGAGTTGAGGTACCTGTCTCACTGAATGAGTGCTTATCTCTGAATCACACTCTCCCTCAGAGCAAGGAATTTGTAATACCAAGACTTGGGTTCAAATCCTGGCTCTATAGTGAGAGGGAGTATTAGACCTCGGATTAGGAGCCCCCTGGCTCAAATCCTACATCAGATACTCACTAGCCAAGTGGTCCTGTGCAAATCACTGCCCTCAGTTGAGTTATCTGTAAAGTGTGGAGATGACTATGGCCACTGTGCCCCTACAAGGTCATTGTAAGGCTTGTCACAATTTGCCCCAATCCCATTACAAACTGGATGGAACCACACGAATGTCACTTTCCCATCATCCTTTGTTACTCTTTCCTACGTGACATAGCGTAAGTCTCAATATCTCTGTGTTTTCTTATCTGCCCAAAGCTGGTACAACCAGGTAAAATCTTAGCTTCTTCTTCTTCTAAACCCTATGACCTATCAATGATTTTATCCAATCAGTGCTTCCCTAAACTGATTTATCCATAGGCTTTAAAATGTGAAGGTGGAGCCCTCAAATTCACATCCTAAGGGGAGGAATCCCCTGCAGAAAGGGTGGTGAAAAATAAAGCCCAACCTCTTTCCATCCGGCAGAATTGTTCTATGCACAAGGAATTATAAATATTTACCCAATTGGCACTTAAGAGAACTGTTTTCAAGCAGTGACATCTTCTAAGGGCTCCATTTCAGACCATGCAGGACACCTGCGTCCCCGGGAACCCTGTTTGAGAAAGGTTGCTCCAGTGTCTGGGCTGAAAGGAGAAATCTGAACATTGCCAATGGTTTTACTGCCAAAATGTTCAGCGTTATTAACTTAAGTGATACATTTTGACTGACTTCTAAAAATGCTGCTGAGAGACCCAGGATTTGTGGGTTTTCCCCTTGGCACCCGCCCTTCCCCACTTTCAAGATAGAAGGCTGGAGCTGTGGCTAGGTCCCAAGTTCCTGCTCTCCACCTCTGACCAATTCTTCCTGTTTCCATTAAGAGCCTTTCAGAAGAGCATGTGGAATGTTAGGAGACAAGAGAAGCCTCCTCTGGGCAAGGGGCCAACAATTTCAGCCCAAATTGTAAGGGGCATACACCATAATGGAGGACACAGGCACTAGGACCTTAAATTATCAGATGAGATACTTAGACCATTTTAGAGGGAAGGCTCTAGAAATGAGCGTGTTGGGACTGACCCAGCCACAGAAGACAAGTGTGGCATCTTCCCTAATTTACATACAATTGATCTGACATTTTTGAGTCATCACATTTTCTCTTCAGTGGCTAAATCAGGAAAGCAAGCTCTCCTTGCTTACCCAAGGCCTCCACCTTTCATTCCCACCCCTTCTCCACCCCTACCATGTCCTGTTTTTCATCTGAATTTTCAGGAATAAAGCAGCCCTCATAACTTCAGCCTCAGGGAGGAGGCCTGAGCTAAAGCCCCACCTTGGATAGCACCTAGCTATATGACCCTGGGAAAGTCACTGAAACTGTCTGCCTCGGTTTCCCCACTTACAGAATGGGAATCATAATATCATCTACCTCCCAGGGTGCTTGTGAGAATCAAATGAGCTAGCATATGACCAACACTTTGCACATTTATGGGTGCTTTATAAAGGAGAGCTCTCAGGTTGTAGAAGACAGATGGGAATGACCAAAGTGTGGCCAAACAACAGGGGTTTGACTATGCAGTCCAGCCTTCAGGGACGTTCTCAGTGATGACCTCGAGACCCTGCATTGTGGGTTAGGACGGGGAACCCTTCCTGCAGGTGCTCATTCCTTGGCTGGCAGATGTTAAAGGCAAAGGCAGTTATGTGCACAAGATGGGACCTATGAAAACAGGAAAATGGGCTTGTGGGTTTTGGAGTGACTTTCCACAATGAAGCTTCTCTGTTTAATCTCAGCAGCCTGGGGCTTGAGCCCATCCTAGTGTGTGTAAAATAACCAACAAGAGGCCATTTGATAAAAGGGAAGGTATAGACCGCTGGGAGGGAGGAAGAGGAAGCACTTGAGTCATCTTGAAAGAAAACACGGATTGTAAATGGGCTGTGGGGGCAGCCGGGTGGTTCAGTGGGTAGAGCCCTGGGCCTGGGGTCAAGAAGGCCTGAGTTCAAATCTGACCTCAGACACTTCTGGCTGCGTGACCCTGGACAACTCATTGCACCCTGTTTGTCTCGGTTTCCTCATCTGGAGAAGGAAATATCAGACTCCTCCAGTATCATTGTCTAGAAAACCTCAATGAGGTCACAAGGAGCCGGACATGACCGAAATGACCAGATAAGCAAAGGCTTCTATATTCTGGATATGAAGATGATGAGAGCTGGTGTATCAGATTCTGGGGATCATCCTCTTGTCTGACATAGAGCAGGCAGGGGTGGGGTGAGGAGAGAGGATGTGAACAAAGTTGGGAAAGGTGAGGAGCAGCCAGAATGTGGCTGGCGTCACAAGACAGGCTGGAGAGCCTGCGGCACAGCGGTTCTCAACCTTCCTGATGCCGTGACCCTTTAACACAGCTCCTCATGTTGTGGTGACCTCCAGCCATAACATGATTTTCGTTGCTACTTCATAATTTAATGTTGCTACTGTTATGAATCGTAATGTTTTGATATGCAGGATGCATTTTCATTGTTACAAATTTAACATAACCCACAGGTTGAGAACTGCTCATGGGTTGCATGTTGTCATGGGGCCGTAGGGAGCCACTGACAATTTTGGATTGGAGGAAGAAATGGTCAAAGCCATCTTTTAGGAATATTCCTTTGGCAGTTCTAGGCTACCGGGGTAGCCTTTTCATTTCAAGAGAAAGCACGGAGGGTCCCTAGCAGGTTAGGTGGAGCCCCTGTGGCAAATTTATAGGAAGACGCAGACAAAAATTACACAAAGACCTATGTGAAGAGCATAGAACAGATGGGTCAGTGCCCCTTGAGGCGAGTGTCACCACTGGCTTTCCTTCTTCCCCTCAGGAGATGGTCCTGCAGGATGGGCTGGTGGGGGGAGAGAACAAGCATTTTAGAATTTACTATGCATCAGATGCTGGGCTGAGCACCGTAAAATGGCTTTTTCATTTGATCCTCAAAACAGCTCTGGGAAGCAGGTGCTATCAGAGCCACATATTATAGCTGAGGAAACTGAAGCAGATTCAAGGACTTGGCCAGGGTCACACAGCCAGTAGCTGGAATCTGAATTCAGTTCTCCCAGACTCCAGGCCCAGCATTCTAGCCTCTGAGTCACCTAAATGCCTCTAGGTGTATGTGGGTTGGGATCTGCTCCATCAGAAGAAACATCCAAATTGATGAGAAGACATTTGAGTTTTGAGCATTCTGTTTGGTAGGTATTAGACTGGAGAGAGGAAAGACTGGAAACAGGGAGCTCCGCAAGGCTGAGAGGGCCAAGCCATGCAGGCAGAGTGAAGAGGAAGGTGTGGGAGCTGATGAGATGGGGCAACTGACCCGGCAGGTGAGGGGTCAGAGTGATTCCAAGACCCTGGCTGAGATGGGGAAGTCATAGTAGGAGAGTCATGTGGAGATATGGAGAAACAACAGCAGGGAACCCCTCCATAAGGCAACTCACAGTGAGTGCACCCTTCGATGCTCCTTTCAGACAGGGCATCAGTCCTTGGGAATAGGGTTCTTTGACATGCTGTTTGGTGTATCTGCTTTTGACCATGAGCCATTATGCTCATCACAAAACAACCACCATAACAATAAACACAACAAAATAATTATGGAAGTTGCTGGTGGGCTGTTTCCTTAGGGGCTCCAGCAGGGTCCATGAGGCCTCCCTTTGCCACATCCATTCTTCCGGAGACATGACTGGGATCTGCTGCCCCATCTAGTGGTAGGCCCTGTAACTGTAGGTCTTATGCCAATTTTCTTTGCTGGTTGGGACTGAAGGCTGCAGGGAGCTCTCAGGCGCAGGCCCAGCTCTTTTACTTAGACAGGTGACAAGAAGGGAGGGTCCCTTCTTTTCTCCAGGTCTCAGTTCAACACTCAGAAAGCAAGGTGGTTGGACGGGCTCATCACCAAGATTTTGTTCAGCTCAGACATTCTATTATTTCATGACTCTGGCCTCACTCCAGGAGAGGAGCACCAGTCAGCTCTGGTAGGGTATCATATTATTTGCTGCTACACAGACACTCTCAAGACAGTTCTTCGCCAGGATGCTCATTGTCTTGTGAGTTCTGATTAACTCTGTAAGTGGAACCCTGTGAGTTGGTGCATTTGTCCTGAATGACGATGACCCAGGGACAGGAGGACAGCCCTTGCTTACACCCACTGTATCCTTCCAAAGGAGGAAATGCACATGGGCACTTGGGCCTGGCCTGGCCTGTGGAAGCCCAGCTGGTTTCTCCAGTTTTCATTTTTCTCCAGACATTGATGTGTTTTTCACTCAGGGAAGCAGTGGCAGAACGAGTAAAGTGGTGCGTGTTTCCAGTTGCGCACCCCTCGTCTAGGGAAGGAAATACATCTGCTCTTCTCCACCCCCTGTGTCTGAATTTGACTCTGCTTTCCCAAGATAGTGAAATAGAGTTGTTAATTCAATATGTTACTTGAGCCTCTTAAGACACAAGTCAACCCATTTTGCTGGGCTACAGATGTTCAGACATTCCAAAGGTTTAATCCGCAAGCCTGCTTCTTGTTTAAGAGTTTTTTTCTGCCTAAGTTTTGAAGATTTCTTAATTATTCTCAGTACTATCCTTGTAATGATTTTTAAAGTTTCTAATTAAGAGTTAGCTCCCAGTCGGAGGATTGGGCTTGTTTTCTTTCATTCCTTTCATTTTAGGTCCACTTTAGCAGCCAGGCATGGCCAAAAAGGGCAGTGGGTTCAAGCAGAGAACATGGTTCAAATTCCTGCATCTGGGACTTTGGACATGTCCTTCTCGGAGTCTCACCTTGCTCCTCTGTCAAACAGGACGATTAGATTAGGTGATCTTTAAGGTTCTTCCCATCTCTGACAACCTATGAGTCTCTCTCAAGTATACTCCCCAGAGCCAACAAAGCCCAGGTCTGATTGTTTCATTTTCCTACTTGATGAATCCCTTACTGTCCCTAAAAGAATTGATATGAATGCCTCTCTTTGGCAAAGTCCTTCCCAACCTGGTCCTAACCTACTCTCCCAACCTCCCTCCCTGTACATTCCACAGGCCCGTCCTTCTTCTTGTTCCTTGACCATGATATTCTATCTCTCATCTCAGACCCATGACTGGACTGCACTCTCTCCTCACCTCCACCTTGGCTCCTCACTTTAAGCATCACCTATTGTAAGGGGCCTTTCCTGATTCCTTCCCACCACCCCTATCATCCCTGCCCAAGTTACTTGCTCTCTGGTTCAATACTTAACTATGTCACCATTGTCATCCCCATTAGACTATGAGATCTCTGAGGTCAGATGATTTTTGACTTTGTCTTTGTGTCCTCAACACCTGGCACAGTGCCCAGTATACAATAGGCACTTAATAAATTCTGGCTTATTGACTATTGGTTGGTTACACAGTCTTTTGTTCGTATCATCATGGCTGCCAAGAGCTGTTCATTGGCTTCCCATTCTCCTATGCCTCCAATATAACCTTCTGACCTAGTATAGCCTTCATGTCACATGATGTTCCCTATCTCCCAGGCATCCACTCACTGCCCACATCCTCTGTTCCAAGGTGGGGTGGGCATATTTGGGATAGTCACAGATAGTATTTTCTCAGAATTACAGGGTTGGGACCTCAAAGGCATCGAGGTGTTCCACCCCTCCCCCCCCCGCCTGAATCCTCCAGAAAAATGTCCCTGACCAGTGGCCAACTGGCGTTTTATCCATCTGCTCCCCAGGCAGCTCTTTGCACCTTTGGACAGCTCTCATGAGCAAAGTCTTCCTAACATTGAGTCAAAGTTGGCATTTCCCCACTGTACCCTGGCCTCTGAGGCTGAGCAGAACAAGGCTAATTCTTCTATAGAACAGCCCTTCAAACACTTGACAGCAGTTGGGTCCAACACGTGTGTTGTAAGATGGGGTTGGGGGGAGCTCAGCAGTATTTCTTGTTGTTTAGTTGTTTTTAGTCATGGCTGACCCTTCATGATGCCATTTAGAGTCTTCTGGACACACATCCCGGAGTGGTTTGCCGTTTCTTTCTCCAGTTCATTTTTTTTTTAAAGATGAGGAAATGGAGGCAAATAGGTTAAGTGACTTGTCCAAGGTCACACAGCTAGTAAATGTCCAGCAGTTAATACGTCTTCCTTGACAGTCTCTCTTTAGGTTCAACAGGTGTGTTGTGAGACTTCATTCTTGTTTGGCTGTTTCTTCCTATCTAACATCAAGATCCTTCTTTCTTCCTTAAATGACAATTAAGCCTTTATATCCCAGAGATTGGTGCCAAATTCAACCTTTCCTTATTCTATAACTATCTTCTCTCAGCTTGTACACAATGTTTCAGTCACATTCCCATTACTCCCCTTTTAAACTGGACGGGCGCTTTCAGCAGTTTTGTGGGCTCCCAATCCAGACCAGCGTCTTCCCTTCAACCTATAGCCTTAGCGCAGTGGTTCTCAAGCTTCCCAATGCCACGACACTTTAATACTTGTATGTGGGCATATCTGCATGTGGGTGGACCCGCCTGGAGACGAATAGAGGAGCAGTGTCTCAGCTCCTAAGACCATTGGAAATATGTGCTTTCCGATGGTCTTAGGTGATCCCTGTGACCCCTGTGAAAGGGTCTTTCAACCCCCAAAAGGGTCACAACTCACAGGTTAAGAACCACTGCCTTAGAGTCTCTCAGTGCTCCATGGCAGAATTTGATCTTGGAGCTCAGCCTTTTTTGTCCACAAGGTCAGCTTCCCACTCACAATGGCATACTGTCTCTTACAATGGTATCCCAGAATTCAAGGCATGGTTTTCCTCAAATGTGGCTTGGCCAAAACTGGAAAGTGATCCATGTGGTATTTGGTAAGAAGACAATGAAAGTAAGGAAGGCAGCCGTGATGATAAAAGTCACCGAAGCATCTTTATTTGACTCGAAAGGCAGGTAAGCGTATTTGGCCATCAGCTTGCCAACACTGTGTGCTTTTTCTCTTCAGCAGAAGGACTTTAAAAATCAAAAGGGAATGAGCACAGGAAGACACTGAACTCTGACCAATGGTGACCATGACCTCTCAGCTGGATAACTCTTGGTAGGGGATCTCTCGATAGGAGATTCCAGGCAGGACGTTTTGTGTAAATTGTCTACTTCAACTCTTTCATCATATAAAAGAGGAGATGGGAGCCTGGAGAAGGCAGGGGACTGTCTCAAAGATGCAGAGATGGCAGGTCTAGAATTCAGGCCTCCCAATTTCCAGTTCCATTTCCTCCCTGTTGAACCAGGGAATTCATGTTTAATAACTCAACACAAAGGCCCAGCTTCCATTGGGTCGTCATTCCAAGAAGATCTGGGGAAACTGGTCATGTTCTCAAGTTCCTCTGAACTGTCCAGGTTTCCCAGGTTTCTCCTTTCTGATGGAGAAATTATGTCTTGCTGCATCCATATACTATAGCTTAGCAATCCAAAAGCATCTCTTTCTAAACTTTGCCAATGAAAAATATAGGCCATTAGACCTCTCTGAAAACCTTCAGTGAGGGAGAACCCATTAACTCTTGGATGTCCCATTCTACGTTTGGACTAACTCCTTGGGGCACATGCCTTTTACCGGCATTGCTGGAAGTGTATGGTTTGATGGCTTCCCAAGCAACCCGAGCCATACCCAGCCATCCTGATCTATATCTAGCCACTGGACCCAGATGGCTCTGGCTGCTTGCACAGTCCTCCCTCCCTCAAATCCAATTCAACTGCAAGTCATGTCATCTTCTCCCTCATGTCATGGTCCTCTTCTAGAATGAAGGACAAACCAGTTTTAGCCAGAACAACTCCACTCATCCATCGACCTACTGACGTGCCTAGCTCCTAACACTCACTCCCTTCTAAATGTACATTTTCACCATTTTTCATTTAAGTCAATATACTGGCTGTGAGGTGGCAGCAAAGCTGTTTTGCTTTACACTTCTCAGTAATTCGGGCGACTTTTTTATGTGGCTGTTGTTAGCTTGCACTTAAATGTTTTTCTCTGTTGCTGAGAAGGTAACAGTCAATCATGGTAGGGTCGGGGTTAGGAGCGATCAAATGACTGTGGTATTAAGACAAAAGACAGCAAAGAAATTTACCTAATAATCATCATCACAATAAGCATCCTGATGAGATCATTTATGTTGAAATCATTTGCTCTTTTTGCCACAAGTGCTGAGGCTGATCTTAGGCCTCCATACAGTATGCAAATCTCTTCCCAGAGTTAGATTACAAAGCATTTTTTCTCTGCTCTCCAGTGGCCCTGATTGGAATTAGAATAATGAGGTGACAGGCATCACAAGAGGGTGTCAGGTTTTTGACAAAGCATCTGCTTTTTCTGAGGCTGGACACAATGGCTTTGATATGGCCACTGAGGCCTTGCAATCAATGGACTGGAGGGGTTATCCCAGGCATTTCTGCCTAGTTCCAGCTGGCAATTTGCTTACAGGCTTGCAGAGGCTTATTTTCTCTCCTGTGCTCAACCTCTTGCCCTCATTCTAGAAAGTCTGCCCATGGAAACTGCACGGTAAACAGGTGGAGCAAGCCAATGGGCAGGGTTTGACAGTCATCACTGCAGTGAATTTTAAAAAGAAATACTCGACCCAGCTGAATAGCCAACACACCAACAACTTTCATCTAAGACAAACATCCTACCTCATCTCCTAAAGTCACACAGTTGATCAGATTCCCTACCCAGAAACTAATTAGATGAGGAGGAAGGTAGGACCTCCCAGGGTATTATCACAGTAAAGGATGAGGAAGAGAAATCTCTGAAAATTCACTTCTATCTTCTGGGAAAATTAACTACTGATAATGTGCCACCTCAATAACCCTGGTCTAGAAAAACTCTGGATAATCCCTTCACCAATCCACCCCCCAAAAATTGTCTTGAGCTCCCTGCCATTTGGAATTGTGGAGAATGGGGAACATTGAAAACCCAAAAGAGTTTGAATTTCTGAATTCCACTTTCTGAATGGCCTAGAAATAGAGTGTCTGGAAGCCCAGAGTTAGCTGTTCTCCATTTGGAGATATCTGGTTCTCTGCCACTTGGGTCTAGGAAGTGGCTAGCTGGACCCATAGACCTATAGAGATTAGAGAGTCAGGAGAGGACAATTCAACTTGACCCTTTCTTTGAGATATCCTTAAACAGCCCATATTTTGTCTTTTCCTGGCACAAACACACCTGTATGTATGGCTTACCCCTTCTGGATGTGCTAGGCATAACTAGCCCTAGGGTGGGCAAGATTAGCCCATCACATCACTACAGAACTTGAAAGGATCACCCCCAAACCAAGAGTGCTGCCAAGTAGGATGCTAATCACTCAAAACCAGCATTAACTGAGTGACCTATATTGGGACCTGCTTGCCAGCAAACTGTTGTGGAGGGAAAGATATTCACTCCCTTCCTTACCAAGGTAGGGCAGAATCATGGCCATCCATCCTCCCCTCTGAGTCTCATACCAAAACTGTATCTTAGGGAATTGGATTATATATGTGTGTGTCCTATATGGAACACACACTGTGGTTTGCTTTAGTGGGAAGATCAAGGTTAGGAAAGTCTCAGAATCCCTCATATCTGGGATGAACTCTCCTCATTTCTGCCTCAAACCTCAGAGTAAGGGAAACCTCCTACATGATCTCCTGAACTGCTCATGCTTTTCCTTCAAAGTGATTTTATATCTATTTTGTAAATATGTTACATACACTTATACTGGTATACGCCATTTCCCCCAGTACATGGGAACTGCATTTCTTATTTCTAGGTGGCTTGGAGAAAGCCTGAGGCATTCTGGTGACCTTCAAGCCCCAGCACCAGGAAAAGCTCCAACCTTGCATTCCACACCATGCTATGGGTACAGTTACCAAACAAACATGTTTGCTTGGAAAGGACACAGCAGGCAGTGCTCCCTGGCTCCACTCTCCATCCCTGTGACTTTAAACCAAGATGCCTTCCCTTGGCCACCTAGATGAATGAATTTCCTAGATGAATGAAAACTCTTTGAGAGCAGAGCCCACCTGTGATCTTTGTATCTTTCATGACTAGCCAGGTACCTGGTACCTCATGAGCACTTTGAAGCTTTCTTCATCTATTTATCCATCCATCCATCCATTCATCCATCCATCCATCCATTCATTCATTCATTCATTCATCCATCCATCCATTTATCCGTCCATTCATTCATTTATATGTTCATCAAGTCCTTGAGGCCAGGGACTTTTCTGGCACACAGTAGGTGCTTAAGAGATGTCTGTTCATTAATTAATGGATAAATGTTAGCTTTGTTCTTAGTGTTATTAATGTTTACCTAGAGTTAGTGACTTGTGACCCATTGACCTGGAGAAAAAAAGGTCAAAGCCAGTCTGAAGGAAGCCCATGATGGAAGGGAAGTTCATCTTCTGCTTCCTCAATCCTCCCTCTCTCAATGCCCAGGGTCCCCTTTGTGGCATAATGTGACATCTACCTCAGTTTTCCTTCCTAGCTCATCCTCAACCTTAATTGTCTGGTGCAACGTTCCCCTCACCACCCTACTAGGTGTCTGAAGCTAAGGGGATAAATGAATTTGAGCACAAGTGCTCAGCCATCTTTTCCTGAATCAGTTTCATTCATTGAGTATTTATGGAGGCCTCTCTATCTTCATTTAAACTGGGTCCTTGTAAGCTTCAACACAAAGGAGAAAGTCGGGGGATAGGTGTTAGTCCTAGTGAAGGAGAAAGATATTTGGAGGCAAGAACCATATCAAACCAAACGCTCAACTCTTGAAATACTCTCTGTTTTCAAGCATTTGAAGGGTTGTCACATGGAAGAGGAACCAATCTTGATCCCCTTGTTTGGCCCCATAAGGGAGAACTGGAAGCAACTGGGTAGACTTAGAACGGACGTCATAAAAGGGGACCCCATCATTAGGGTATAGTTCAGAAGTGGAATGTGCTGCCTTGGGAAGAAGTGGGGCATGTTCAAGCTAAGGCTCTGTGACAGCTTGTTTGGGATAATTGAAGAGGAATTCTTTGGGAGATGCCCCTAGGATCCATTCCATCTCTGAGATTCTGTGGAGAGCTTGGCCTCAGGGGCTTAGACAAGAATAGCAGGAAGAGGAAGGTAAAGGGAAGGACAAAAGGATAACAGGTTCACTGTGCTCCATCTTCCTTTGACATAAATCCCCCAATTAGAGGAGAAGCCAGCATGATGAGGCTTCTCACAGCCTCAATATGATCCATTGAAAGAAACCTTCAGGTCACCAGAGCCAGCCTCCTGCCTCCAAGCAGTTAGGCATTGTTATCCCATATAGCAAATGAGGCCATTGAGGCTAAGAGTTTTCTCAGGTGATTCAGCCAGTAAGACATAGGGGTCCAGGAGACCCCAAGTCACCAAAGAAAGTGAGTTTCTTCTATGGGGTACAGGCTTGGACCATTTGTCAGGAATGATTAACAGGGAGTCAAGCATCCAAAGAGAAATGTAAGGGTGAGTAAAGAAACAAATGAAGAGACAGTTCTGGACTGCTGGCACATCTCTGCCAGTCTGTCGTGCCAAGGGCATGTGAGGGAGGCAACTCTACAGCCTTCAGGCCATCTCTGAGGAGAGCAGGGCTGGGTGGATAAGACTATGATTCCAGGGCCTTTGGGAGGCCTCAGTGCTCTAGAAATGTTTGGGGCATTTGAGCGGGGCGGGGCAGGGCAGGGTTCCATAATGCACAGAATCCCAGGATTTGAAAACCTCAGAAGCTATCCACTTCAACCTAGACCTGGCCAAGCCTCTCATCTATACCAGCCTCTGCCTCAAGACCTACAGAGAGGTGGAGCCCACCTCCTGCCCAAGCAGCTCCTTCCACACTGGGATGGTTTTCACTGTTAGGAATCCTGTGCCTTTGCAAGCCAAACCCTGGGGCTACTGATTCTGTCCTTGCCCAGGAAAGAAAGAAAATGCAGGCTTTTGGCAGAACTTAGTACTTGTCTGAATAAATGAAAAGCCAAACTAGCATGTCCACTCTGAGCCTTTTCTTCTCCAGATTAAACATCTTTGAGTTGATCCTTCTACAGCATGGTCTTGAGACCCTTCACCAAAATGACTGTCCTCATCGATGTCCTCCTCCCATGTGGCCCACGCACAGAACAAAGCCCTCCAGATGTGATCTCTCCAGGCCTCCCCTGCAGCCCGTGTCACCTGCCTATGCTGACAGGCCAGGCCTCCCCTGCAGCCCGTGTCACCTGCCTATGCTGACAGGCCAGGCCGCCCCTGCAGCCCGTGTTCGCATCCGCACTTTTGACGCGACATCACGTGCTGCCACATTTGACTCACCAGATGGCAGAGCAGTTTCTTTCTCACCATGTCACCCTCATCTTGTGCTCATAAAGGTGATTTTTTGAACCCAAGTGTAAGACTTTACATTGAATCTCATTACTTATACTTCACCTTGAGCATTTAGAGAGGGAAGGAGGAAGGAAAGATTGCTTCAGAGAATGGAGAAGATGAGACAACGAGTCAAGGGAGCTCATGCTGCTGATGGCCTTGACCTCCTCAGGAAGGCTGGGGCCCAGGTGGCCCCAAGTGCTTATGGGAGTAAGGGCCCTGCTTAGCCTGTCTAAGAACCCAAGTTCTCTGACTTCTAGGTCATGTGAACCTTAGACTCCAATGTCTCCATCAGGAACAGAAACAGGGTCATTACTGAAAGTTGCTAAAGCTGATCCTGCTTGACTTTTAGCCTGCAGCCTGGCCTAGGCCTCCTTTTCCATCCAGGCCCCAAGGTGCTCTGCCCAGGGGCTAATGCTGACTGGTATCCTTCACTCTAGTGCAGTGGTTCTCAACCTTCCTAATGCCGTGACCCTTTAAAACTCGTATGTGGGTGTATCTGCATGTGGGTGGACCCGCCTGGAGATGGATAGAGGAGCAGTGTCTCAGTTCCTAAGACCGTTGGGAATATGTGTTTTCTGATGGCCTTAGGCAACCCCTGTGACTCCTGCGAAAGGGTTGTTTGACCCCCCCCCCAAAGGGGCTGTGACCCACAGGTTGAGAACCGCTGCCCTGATGTGTACCAGGATCTCTCCTATACTCTCCAACCATCTCAGCCACGGTTTATCAAGAAAGCAGTTTGCTTTGTTCCAAGCCAGATGAGCCCAGAGACATCATGGCTGGGCTTGCCATGACTGTCCCCAACTGCTCGCCCAACCCTAGTTATGAAATCAAGTTTAAATCAAAACATTTCCAACCAAATGAATGGCATTTTGCTGGCAGTAGCCTGAAGGTCCAAGGTCAGTCCTGCACCATTTCACAGATGCCAACAAGCCCCCTCTGCCCAGCACCTAGGGTCTCTTCCAGCTGGGTCACTTTCCTACTGACAGTGGTCACCTTATCCCTTCCTAGTGCCTAAGCTGAGCATCTTACCCATCATTGGTACCAATTTAAGGGAAAACAGCACAGGCATGCCAGTGGGCAGCTAGCTGCCTTCCTAGTACCAGCTGCTCCTATAAAACCTTCGGAGATCACAGAATGATGGGCTGTTGGAATGCGAAGGGGTGAGTGCCCTAGCAGAGAAGGTCAGGCACTGGCCTTAGGATGAGGAACTCAGAATGTCAAAGTTGGGAGGGGCCCAGAGGACAGAGACCCTCAGGGAGGGCAGGGGCCTGGGAACATCAGACAGAGAACGTCAGAGCTGGGAAGACTCTTGTGATCTCCTATTCCTACCCTTTCACTGAACTGGCCCAGGCAGGGACTGGGATTATCCCCAGGCTACCAAGCAGTCATTCAAACACCCAGTATTTGAGTGCCTACCATGTGAAATCTGTGCCTGGAAATGGATGTGGAAGCATAAAGAATGAGCCAACTCCTTCTCCCAAGGAGCTGATGACAGGCAGAGGGGATGGAGCCCTGGGCCTGGAAGGAGAAGGCTCTCAGTTCAAATGTGACCTCAGACACTTATCAGCTGTGTCCCCAGGAAGTCCCACAGCCTCTGCCTCCCTCAGGTTCCTCAGATAGAGAATGAGGTCACAGCTGCCGAGTGCTTAGCACTGGCCTGGAACGCAGGAGGTGCTGGGAAATGTGCACTCCCTTCCCTTACAGCCTAATGTGGATATCTGCAACACAGACACATGGTAAGCAGACCCATCTACTCCCCTGGTTTTCTACCTGACACACACATAACAACTACTTTAGCATTTGGGAGGTTTGGGAGGGAAGGCATTAGTGGTCTCAGGGAGGGGATCAGCAGAGGCTCCATGCCGAAGATGGTGCCTGACTTGTATCTTGAAGGACGAGAAGAAAGGAAGGACATTACTGGCCTCTGGCACCTAGGGCGGCCTGTGCAAAGGCATTCAGGTGGGAGCTGGAGGGCTCAGGGTGAGAAACAGAGAGGAGTCCAGCTGGACTGGATCATCCAGAGCCCAAGAGCAGAACCCAGAGTGGGATTGAGGCATCCTGGTTCTGTGCAACCCCTACAAAATGGATAACATTCCCCCACTAGGGATTGGCTTTAAAAATGGGTCACTTCCAAGGGGATATGGGTGGTTGGGGACAGGCTGATTGAACCTGTTGTGGGTATACAACAGAGCAGGAGGGAGGCAGTCCTGGATGTCCTGTGAGTGAATGAAAGAGCCAAAGAACACTGAAAGGACCACGATTTAAGACACTGTTGGGGGAGGGGGAGGGAGCTGGGCCTACATCCAGGACTGTCTCTTTCAGGCACAGCCTGTGGCTGAATTCTCTCCTCCCCCTCATCTGCCTTCCTTCATGCTCAGAGAGGGGAATGGTATTCAGAGAACCCGAAGGAAGAAGAATGTACAGAAATCATTGAACTTCAAGCAACCGATAAAGGACTCTCATCTTGTTTGTAACTTCAGCAAATTCCCTGACTCTGAAAAAGCTTAAAACAACAGCAAATTATCTTCCAAATGATCTGGTTGTGCTGAGGAGCTGGCACTGACTCCGTTATCAGCCGGGCATCCAAATGAAGCCCATTTACAGCTGACATTTTCTTCTTTCTGAAAAACAGTACTGAGAGAGCAGAGCACAGCAGAAGGTCTTCACTTGAAGTCATTTCATCAGTCACATAATGTCCAAGCTGCTTGTGCCATATAAAGGCCTCTTGTCCAGCTTCTCATTTGATGGAGGAGAGTTGTAGGGGGTCAAGGTCACAGGGATCACAGAGATAGCCTAGAGAAGAAAGCAAGGCTAGGGGGAGGTTGAGACTTCTCCAAATCATAATGTCATTAAGTCAGAAAGCCCAAACACAGTTCTTTCTGGCCTCCCACATAGATTCTTCACTAGGTTTCTAGGTCTGTCTCATTACTTTAAGCTCTACAAAGGAAAATCTTGCTCAGGAGGTAAATCCTGGAGTGAGAGGATTGCTCCAGATGGGACATTTCTGAGCACAGAGAGGTGAGCTGTCCAGCCAGGGTGCCACCTACAGCCCAGATAGAGAAGCAGAAAATTTCTTATGCATGTACAATGTGCCGTGCACTGCTGAGCTAAAGTAAACAAGAGTGCCTACCTTCAGGTAGCTTCCATTCTAATGGGAAAAACAAATGCCACCTAAAAGCCAGGGGGGACGTGAAGGGTGAGGTGGCTGCCTCCTGGGGAGCCCTTCCCCGCAAGGGCATTCGCACACATCTGAAGGTTGAGAGATATTTCTTGAGCATCTCTTGTTGTACGTGTCCTGACTGATATGAAATAAAAGTTCATTAGAACCTGCTAACCCATACTGATCATATGCAGCTAGAAGGGGTCTTCCGAAAGATAGAACAATACAATAACCACGTTGCCATGAGTATGCTGAATAGAGCGATGGTCTCAGTGTCAGGAAAATACAGGCTCAAGTCTTGGCTCTCCTTTGTTCAGTCACCTTGGCTGTGACCTACTCTTTGGAACCCCATTTGGGATCTTCTTGGAGATACACTGGAATAGCTTGCCATTTCCTTCTCTAGATGAGGAAGCCAAGGCTAACAGGGTTAAATGACTTGCTCAGAGTCACACAGCCAGTAAGTGTCTGAGACCAGATTTGAACCCAGATCTTCCTGACTTCAGGCCCAGTGTTCTACCCACTGCTCTACCTAGCCATGACTCTGATACACACTGGCAAAAGGAAATTGTACAACCTTTCAATGTCCCAGGCAGATCTCCAAGATCATGACCAACCTATCTGTTGAATGGAAGAAAGTGAGAATGGGAGTAAAGGGAGGATGGGAACAGCTTTTGAAGAGCCTTAAAAGACAAACAGAAGAATTCATGTTTTAACCTAGAGGTGACAAGGAGCCACTGGGGTTTAATGAGGAGGAGAGTGACATGGTTAACTGCTTTGTCACTGGGTTCCTGTTATACAGGAGCAAAGTTACAAAGAGACAAGAACCAAGTTTGTGTTTTTGAAGGTCTGCAGTAATACATTTGACTGGCATTCGGGGTATAGGAGATGGGACTGGAAAGGTGGGATAGAGTTAAGCTTATACGGCCTTGAATGCCACATAGAAAAATGTGAACTTTTCTCAGGAGGACACTGACAGAGAGAAATGATGAGCCCCAATTGGTACCCAAGAAGGATCATTCTGGCAGTGTATGGAAGATTGATCAGAATGACCAGAAGATGACTGTAAGAGTCCAGATGGGGGTGGAGGGGACTGGTATAAAGGGAGGGACAGTGGGGATAGTGCAGAAGGCAAGGAAGTGGGAGATGCTGGGAGACAGAACAGTCAGGGCTTGATAAGTACAAGATTAGGATGTGGGAGAGGGAGAAGTCCCGGAGCCAGGCCTCAGACATGGAAGAACTGACCCAAGCTACTTGGAGGTTACACATGACTTGGAGGATGACCAAGTCCTTTCTCGCGAGCCTTGCTGAAACTCTCCAAAGAGCCCTACCTCTGGAGTTAGGAGAACTGTGTTCAAATTCCAACGGCAATACTTACTACTCATGTGACCCTTCCTATTTATGTGATACATTGCCTTCCTATGACTCAGCTTCCCCAACTGAGTAACTAGTCAGTCAGAATTAATTAGCTTTTAGAAACAAGTATTTACTAAGATGGGGCAGTTGGGTGGCACAGTGGACAGAGCACCAGGCCTGGAGTCAAGAAGACTCATCTTCTTGAGTTCAAATCTGGCTTCAGACACTTACTGGCTGTGTGACCCTGGGGAAGTCACTTCACCCTGTTTGCCTCACTTTCCTCATCTGTAAAATGAGCTGGAGAAGATGGCAAACCAGTCCAGCATCTCTGCCAAGAAAAGCCCAACTAGGGTCACAAAGAGCTGGATGTGCCTGAGGAAGTTGAACAACAGAAATGTTCTAAAATGTTATAGTAAGAAGAGGTGTCAGAAAATTTGCCCCTCAAAGTCTGGGACACAGTCACCCACATACCTCCAGAATCTAGGAAAAGTTTGCTCAGGCTTAAACAACACATGCCCCAGCATACTCACTCATAGCTCCTGGTTGGGTAGAAATTGTTTAAAAAAATTTTTTTCCTTCTCCCTTTGTGGAATTCTTATGAAGCTCCCCTTTGGTGTGTGGGGCCCTCTGCTGGCCTCTGGGGCACAACACATTTCTAGAGCACCCAAGCCATTTTTCTTCAGTTCTGCTAGTTAGGTTTAGATCTCAGCCACTGCTGTTTCAGGGGCCCTGATGCGAACCTAGATGGCAAGTCCTTAACTTGCAAACTTTCAAAATTCAGAAGGTTTGAAACTGAGGCCCTTTCAGGGGCTTGAGCAGAGTTCATCTGTTACGGACTGGAAAGCTGGATTCCAAATGGGCTTGCTGCTTTAGCCAAGACCTCCAGGTATGACTGATTCTCTTCTAACAACCACAAACTATTTCCTGTGTGGAATGATCTGCTTCCATTTAGTGACCCAAGTAATTCCCTTCTCCCAAATGTATTAAGAACTAATTCATACATGGTTTATACATTTGATTGGTTGACTCAATGAAAGGTCTAGGGATGTTCACCTCTGGTTTATGTGTTTGACTGATTGTGTAATTCAACCAAAGAGGCATTCTCACCTGATAAAGGTACCAAGTCCCAGAGAATTGTTAATTCCATTATCTGGGGTTGAAGAGCATCAATTAACCCCTCTTACAAAATTATTGAGGCACAACAGTCTATGATAAAATCAGACTACATGAAGGGGAAGAATTTGAAAAAACGATGGAAAGAGAAGTGAGACTCAGATCATGGAAGGCTTTGAATGTTGGGGTGAAGGAATTTATTTTATCCTAGAGGTAACAAAGAGTAAAGGAGTGTCACTGTCAGATCTTGGTCTTAGAAGATGATTTTGACAGCTATATGCAGTGAAAAGAATGATAAAGTTGAAGTCACAAGATTTCAGTTCAAATCCCACCTATTACACTTCCTACCTGTGTGATCTAGGATAAGGGACTTAACCCTTCTGGGCATCAGTTTCCTCACCCATAAAATGAGAGAATGGCCTTGGACTTTATGAACTCTTAAGAGTATTTGCACTTCTCAAAATTTGCAGCTTTTCATCAATCATTCTTAGGAAAGATTTTTTTGGTTATGTGCTTCAGAATTCCTTGAAAAGATGAATGGACCCATCATTTGGTGAGAACAGCTGATTTCCTCTATACCCATGGGCTTAGAAAAATGACTGTGTTTCTTCTTTGGCCACGTTGTGAAAGGGTGACATGCCTGTTTCTATCATTGAAGTGCAGGCAGCGTACCTTTCAGGATGCTTTTGGCCATAAAATCAAATCTTCATGCTTGGATTGTGATGCAGGCAGATGCAAGAGACGTGCCAAGCCTCAAAGGAAGGGATTTTTTTTGAGGGGGGAGAATGTTTTTGAAAAAGAGCATTCCAGAGTGGAGACTACCAGTTCAGGTCATTTGACACCCATTTTGAGGCAGGACCATAGTGGGAGAAGGGTGTCTAGTCCATAGTGGGAGGATGGGTTGAAGGAACAGAGGGTGCTTAGCTTGAGGAAGCTTATGGTCTTGCTAATTGTCTTCAAATATTTTAAGAACTCTCAGAAGAGGGATTAGGCTTGTGCCACATAACTCAGTTGGCAGAACTAGGATCAATGGGTAGAATCTACAGTCAAATTTAGACTTCATGTAAGGAAAAGGTAGGGCCACTAAATGGCGCCACAGTGGATAGAGTGCTGACCCGGAGTCAGGAAGACTGATCTTCCTGAGTTCAAATTTGGCCTTAGACTTCACTTATTGTGTGACTCTAAGCAAGTCACTTCACCCTGTTTGTCTCAGCTCCTCACAGATAAAAAAATGAGCTGGAGAAGGAAATGGCAAACCACTCTAGTATCTTTGACAAGAAAACCCCAAATTGGGTCACCAAGAGCTGAACATGACTGAAAATGAATGGAAAATGACAAAAAAGTTCCTTCCAAGTAGCTACATCCCAAGATAGGGTGGGATATCTCAGGAGGTAGTGAGTTCCTCATCCTAGGAAGTCTCCAAGCATGAGGGAGGCTGTTCACTTGTCAGGGATAATATGAAGATAATTCTTTTTCAGGTACAGGTTAGACACAATGACTCTGAGGTCCCTGCAACGCTAACTCTAGGATCCTAAGTCTGGATAGCTGTGTTCAGTTTTCTGTGTGCCTGAGACTCCTCCCCAAGACTCATAATTTTCACCTGGAAAATGGAGGGAGAGGAGGAGATGAGCACTGCTATTCTTGCTCCCCAGGCTCTATGCTTCTGAGGGTTAGTCTGAGCAAATAAGTTTCTTCATCTAAAAGACCACCATGTCCCAGCTCCATCTTGGGGAGGCTAAAACACAGCTGGGCTTTCAAAAGCAACTTGAAATAACAACAGGAACAGCAATAGCTGTCATTTGGGTAAAGCACTTCTGAGGCTGAGTCTCATTTGATCCTCACAACAACCCTTTGCAATTACAACCCTCCCCCCTTTACAGATAAGGGAACTGAGTCTCCAAAGAGTTAAGTCCAGAGTCGGTCAGCTAATAAGCAACTGAGGCAAAGTTTGGACCCTTCATGCCATCATGACATATTTGATGTACAGCAATAGAAGAAGGAAGGAAGGAAGGAAGGAAGGAAAGAAGGAAGGAAGGAAGGAAAGAAGGAAGGAAGGAAGGAAAAAAGGAACAAAGGAAGGAGTAAGAAAAAAGGAAAGGAGGGAGGAAAGGAAGGAAAGGAAGGAAGAAAGGAAGCAGAGGAAGGGAAGGAAGAAAGGAAGGAAAAAGAGGGAAGGAAGAAATAAAGGAAGAAAGGAAGGTAGGAGAGAAGGAAAGAAAAAAGGAAGGAAAGAAAGAAGGAATGAAGGAAGAATTTTCATGCACTTACAATGTGCCAGGCATTGTGCTAAACCAAATTAATTAAGCTCAACAAACCATAGGGGGTCAGAGGAGTCTCACACAAGCTGAGATTTTTATGAGTTAGGGAATCCTGCATTCTTACCTCTAAAGCTGGAAGGAAGCTAAGAAACCAGCTAATCTAGCCTTTTAATTTTACAAATTGAGAAACTGGGGCCTAGAGAGGTGAAAGGAGTTTCCAAAGGTCACACTGGGGTCAGTGGTGGAGTTAGAATTCAAACTCAGGTCCTTTGACCTCAAATCCAGACCTCTTTCCATTGTGTTAGGGGGGTCCTGAGGTCTTCTCAGGCTATTTTGTGAATGAAGGTCCTAAGTCTGAAAAACTCTTCTCTTGGAATGGGGAAGATAGCTGCATGACCCTGAGAAAGTCACTTAACATTTCTCAGCCTCTGTTTCCTCATCTCTAAAATGCAGAGGCTGGACTCAATGACCTTGAAAGTCATTTTTACCTCCAAATTTATGACCCACTTCTCATAGTGAGTCATGAGATATTATTCTAGGCCAGTGCTTTGGGAGAGAGAAGATCTACCTTTGAAGCCTAGTGAAAGTGACTTAGCCCCCTAGTGCCTAGGTTTGTGCATGTGTAACAGGGTAGGATAGGATGGACTAGGTTTCTAAGGACACTTCCAGGTCTCCATCCTCAGGGCCAGGTCCACAGGTCTCAGGTTGAAGCTTTTGCCTTGTATATGACATGGAGACCCGAGTTTCCATGAGTTACTGGTGTGCTTTGGACTCTGTCAACCATACTATACTATATAAAGAAAGCCCAGAACTCTGTCAGGGTCCCTCATGGAGGGAGCGAGAGAGAAGGGGACTGCCTCACCACTTGGCGCAGCAAACAATGGGCCCTTTTTCCCCAGACCAAAATGGGTCACCAAGAACAGTGGTGGCAAGAGAGCAAACTTCTTGGACCTTACTACTTTGTTCTCATGATGTGACCATCCACACCACCCTCTCAACCTGGATGCCAGGGCTAGCATCAGATGCCAGTTCCTGGCAAAGGGCATGAATCACTCAACCGAGTCCTCACCATGGTCCCAAGAATGCCAAAGGCATCAAGGTGCCTTTTTTTGCTCACCTTTGCATTGACAAATCCCAGGACCCCATGAGAGTGAGAGATCATCTTCCCAAACTGGGCAGGCTCAGAAATAAGTGACTTGCCCAGGGTCACCCAGCAAATCAATGGAAGAGAAGGGCCTAGAACCAAGGTCTTCTAAGTTTCAATGTAGGGTGGGTGCAGTGACTGCATTTGACACAACAAAGCAGGCAGTTATAGATATTCAATAAGTGAGCACACAACCTTGGCATGGCTCCTCGAGGCTATTAGCGAGTGGAGCTTTTGCTACACATGAATTGCCATGAAGCGCTCCTCACCACATCCGCCTTCTCTTCTCATCACCTACTCCCTTCTAACTGCCTCATTTCAGAGGAGATAAAGGCTGGCTTCAGCAATTAGAGGGAATTTGGAGAATCATACATGTTTTTCTGTTTCTTTTCAGAAATAAACAATGGAGAAGTGAGTGGTGTTAGGCAGTACTAACTCAGCCTTAGTACTAAGTTTAAGCCTGTCAATGTGGGTTTTTATGGGGATCACCACATATATACCAGCCCATGCAGCAGTTAGTCCTCCACATTTCCCTCCACTTCCCAGGAAAACTGAGTCTGGAGCTGAAAGAGCCTGGAGATGAAGAGGTGGGGTGGTCTGGTGGGGAGAGCACTGGCTTCTCAACCCTACATTGTTTAGGCTGTCCCTTGTCCTGTGAGGGGCTTAACCTTGAGGGCTCTGGACATCTTCATTCAAAACTAAATCTAGCATTTCACCGGCAACCAGGCCTAGAGAATGGAAAATGAACTGTCTAAGGTGCTACAATTAGTGAGGGGGAGAGCCAGGACTCACAGCCAGGTCTTCTGACCCCAAATTGACTCTTTTTCCTACCATCTGATGGTGCTAAAGACAGTGTTCCCATAAGAAAATGGGGGCTTGGACAGATGAGACAATTCAGGGATCAAAAAAGACACCCCCTGCTCCAACTGTAGTGAGTCAGCTTTCATTACGTTTCACCTGGCTTTTGTTGGTTTTCCTGCCTCCAGCCTCTGCCCTCTGATTAATTTTCTCCATAGCTCACAAAAACAAATGTCCTGATGCTGTACTCTTGCTCAAAACATTCTATGGCTCCCTTCTGCTTCTGCAATAAAATACAAAATCCTCAGCCTGGCCTTGACGACCTTCTGTTTTTCCATTCTCACTTTATATTCTCCTTCATTCACTCCCTCTGCCTCTTAGGTGTTTTTCAAACAACACATCCCATTTCTTGCATGCCTATAAGGAGAATGTCTTCCTTTCCCACCACTCTGTCACAGATTGCCCTGGTTCCTTCAAAGTTCTCAGGCATCCCACCCAAGACATCACTTAACACCTTCATCAACCCCACCCCAAGCAGGTACTTGTTCTAAATATCTTCATAGTCACTTACCTGTACCTACTGTGCCCCTTGTCCCTAATAGCAAGATGACCTTCTTGAGGACAGGGATGATTTCATTTCTCTCTCTTTATTTCTAGGGCCTGGCAGAGTGCATCATATACAGTAGAGGAGAGGGCTCTGGGGCTGGAGTGAGGCAGTCCTGAGGGCATCAACATCCAGCCTCAGACATTTACTAGCTGGGCAACCCCTGGCAGGATGCTTCACCAACATTTACCTCAGTTTCCTGATCTGTAAAACTGGTATAATACAGCACCTCCAAAATAGGTTTTTGTAACAATCAAATGACATAATTATAAAGTGCTTAGCACAGTGTCTGGCTTACAGTAAGAACCATAGACACCAGGAACTACTCTTAGCTAAAATAGATACTTAATAAGGCCCAGAGAAATGAAGCCATTCACCTACTGTCACTTGAGAAGTAACAGGGTCAGTATCTTACCCCAAAACAAGGCCTTTTTCCCTTGAGCTCTGCTAATATTCAGCCTGGCCCTTATTGATACACTTGTAACCAATACCATCAGTAAGCATGTCTATTCTGATCCTACAGACATGCTCTCCTCTACAGGAGTCCTGCAGGGTCAAGGGGGACCCAGGGAGCCAAGAGAAGGCTGATTACTAACTGTAGCTCTGTGATTCACAGAAATGCACCAACTCTGGAATATTTAGGGTCTTCCACCATGAGTCTTGGAGTAAGGTGTCAGGGAATCAGGGAGGAGAGTTCCCTCTACTTCCCAGCCCCCTTGCCATGAGGCTGCCTCAAGATAAAATTGCATGTAGGGCCAGGGTTACTAGCTCTCTTCTGCCCATCTTCTGCCCACTCCAGCCATGTAGTACAGATAGGTGCCACCTAATGGCCTGCCTTGGAGGGATTCATTACTAGCCACTTTCTAACATTTCATTCCTTCCCAAGCATCCTACTAAACATTTGCCCACCTTAACCCTTCTTGCTTCCTTTGCACCTCTTACAATAGAATGTAAGGGCTCCTCCAATGAAGGGCTGTCCCTTGTCCTGTGAGGTCTTTAACTCTGTGTAAGGGATGCACTAATGAGGGCAGCACTGGGCCTCCCCTTTCTTTAGCCCACAGGCCTTACTGAAGCAAGGAGCTCTAATGACCCCACCTGAAATCTAGCTCTAACGGTAAATATTTAGCCAGCAGAGTCTTTTTTCTTTCAGTCCTTACAGTACCTAGAGGACTATTGATTTTAGCTTAAACAGAAAAGGCATGGGGTGTGTGGGGAAGGATTCTCATTCCCGCTGCTCCCCCTGCCCTAGAGGCGAACACACTTAGGGAAGAGTCTTCACACTAGTAGAAAAGCTCAGATTGCTTTTCTTCAGACTTTAGAGGAGAAAATCAACCCAGTGGTGACTACGTGCTCTCCTCTGCATATGTCCAGGAGGGTTATTTCACTCAGATCCTCCTGCTGGGATGTCCTTCTGGATGATTGCCCTGGAGGAAGACTGGGGAACCAAAGATGCTGCTATATTCATAGCCATCTAACTTCCTGCTCCTTTGGACTATCACCCTACCTCCTCCCTACCACTAGCCTGGACTGCCCTTGGAGGGCCCAGGCCTCCATGCTACTTCCTGTCCCTCTCCAGGTCAATTCCATCCCCTATTTCCCATTCTCATTTTGGGTGTTGTCTTCCCTTCTTAGAATGTAAGCTCCTTTGGGGAGGCTAGGTGGTGCAGTGACTAGAGCACTGGCCTTGGAGTCAGGAGGAGCTGAGTTCAAATTCAACCTCAGACACTTAACATAAAAAACTAGCTGTGTGACCTTGGGCAAGTCACTTAACCCCAATTTCCCTACCTTCCCTATCCAAAAAAAAAAAAAGAATGTAATTTCCTCGAGGCCAAGGACTGTTTTTGCCTCTCTTTGTACAGTGCTCGGCACAGAGTAAGCCTTTTATTACCCTCCAGATGAGGGGGGACACTTGGCTTCCCCCAACTGTCTAGCCTGGAAGATCCCCTCAAAGTTCCCTAGGAGGGCGTCTCAGGCCCTCCTTCTGCCTCTCCAAGAGGGATGTGGAAGAGAGGAAGAAGGATGTCCTGAGGGCCTGTCAGTGACCTTTGCTTCATAGACTGACCAAAGCTCACTTCTCTTAAGTCCTTGCTTGATTCTCTCATCTTGTTTTCCTTTTTTTTTAAACAATTAAGTTTCAGTGAATCTTTTATTTTCACATCCTTTTCACTTCCAAGCACCACTGCCGCCACCGTCCCAAACACTCTCTTGCAATAACAACAACAACAAAAGAGTCTGATGAAGCAAATCATCACCCGTGTTCAAGACGGGATATTTTCACTTAGTGCTTTGGGAGCGACGTCAGAAGGCAGAGAAGGACACAAGCACCCTTCCTATACCGTACTGTAGACACCCTCCAGACTTAACTTGCAGAACTGTGATGAGAGGGGAGCCCTCCCACCTTTCAAAGAAGTCCACTAAGGCAGGCTGGGCCACCTTTTGCCTCCATTCTTCCCTAGCTTTCAGTCACTTAATGGGTGTTGCCTCAGACAAACTGAGACCCAAGAAAGACCTGTGTCCACTACATCTGAGGACATTGCCAGGCGCCAGTCATTCTGATTTATGTCTTGCCCCTGGACCTCAATGATTCTGAAGGAGAGGGTGAGGCTGATAGTCTTGCATAGCTCTCTGCCTCACTCAAATCAAATTTACTTGCAAGTCAAGATGCCACCCTTCTGATGTCATTGGTCCTCTTTGAGAATGAAGGATGAACAATAACCATGATTCCTTGGTAGTCCTAAGTGTTAGGGAGCATTTCATGACATCCCACCTGCCTCAATCTCCCTACAACTGCCCCTTGGTTCGTGTTCTGCTCTCTGGGGCCAAACAACTGTGATCCTGCCTCTGAATAAAAGCCTTTTAAATACTTCACCACAAATTGTGAAAACAAAAAAAACACCATGAAATATTTAAGAACTCAGGTCAAGTTAACCACCAACCACAGCTTTGATGGTAAAGAACTAAATCCTGAAGGAATTTAGGGTTTGCAAGAGGCAGAGGTGTGAAGGCATGGGGCACAGCCAGTGCATTGGCATGGAGAGGGGAAATGAAGTTCTGTGTATATGAAAGAAGACCAGGTTGGCTGCAGTAGAGTATGTTTGTAAGAAAGCAGTGCACACCAGGGTCAGGAAGATCACAAGGGCCAGGCTAGGAAAAGTGTTAATGCAATGTAAGGCATTTATATTTAGTACTGGAGGAAAAGAGATGTTGCTGGAATTTCTTGAGGGTATGTGGGGAGTGAGGGAAGGGAAGACCTGGCCATATCTGAGCTTTAGGAAAAACACTAGAGCAGCAGATTGGAGGGTGGATTGTAGTAGAGAGAGCAGAGAGAGCAATTAGGAGGCTATTGTAATAGTCCAGGAAAGAGGTGATGAGAATGTATGGCAGCTCTGTGTGTGGAGCCAAGGGAATGGAGGGACATAGCACTGGAGACTGAAAAGATAGGTGGGATGAGCAAGAGTGAGGAATTGAGGATAATGCCAAGGATATGAACCTGGGACACTGGAAAAATGCTGGTGGCCTTGGCAAAAGCGCAGAAGACTGACACAGGAGGAGGCTTTGGGAGAAAATGTGTTGTCTTTTGGACATGCTGAACTTAAGATGTTCCTGTAACACCTAATTTGAAATGTCCAATATATGTTCGCTGATACAGGACTGAAGCTCAGGAGAGAGACTTGGGTTGGATGTAGAGATCTGTGACTCATCCAACTAAGGATGATCATGAGAACCTTGAGAGCTTACGAAGTCACTAAGTGAAAGTGTGTATGGGGAGAGAAGAGGCCCAGCATGACTCCCATGTAGGGAGTTTGCTATGGATGATAAACCATCAGAGAAGATGAAAAAGAAGCAGTCATAAATGTGAGAAGAGAACTGGGAGTCATGTTATTAAAAACCAAAAGGGCCGAGTAACTTGAGTAACTTGAAGAGGAGAGTGTACTTAATGTGGCAAATGCTGGAAGGGTGTTAAGGATGAGGACCTAAGGGGAAGGGAAGGGGACATGCATTTATTAGGCAACTACCATGTGCCAAGAACTGTGCTACATACTTTACAAATACGACCCCATTTGTTTCTCAACAACAAACCCGACAGGTAAGGGCTTCTATGATTTCTGTTTTACAGTCAAGGAAACTAAGGCAAACAGGGGTTTGCCATGGTTAGACATCTGGTAAGAGTCTGTGACTGGGTCTGAACTCAGGTCTTCCTGATGGCAGTCCCAGAGGTCTATCTACTGTGGTGCCACTTAGCTAGCAACCTACCGAGAACAGAGAAGGAGCCATATGGGCAAAGGGAAGGACTTGGAGATGAAAGACATGATGAGCATAGTGAGCCCCATGGTGACAGGGGATCTTCCATTATTGCTTATCAGGCCACAGTTTAGTATACAGATGTCTCCTTTCATGTCCCGTGGGCCATTGTTCTTTGGTGCATGCTTTGCCCACCATAACTGAAGCAAATTCTCTGCCCTATCCCATTCCTGACCTTCTCAAAGGAGATATTTATAAGGCACTTAGCCTAATGCTGCTTATTCCCTTCCTCTGTTCCTCTGTCACTTCCCCCTTCTTTCCAGACACGTGAAGAACATCCATCTGATGGCTTTGCTGGGATATTTTCTGTATCAATAGTAAAGCAAGAACCCATTCACCAAGTCCCAGTGACCAAGACGAGAGCAGGCTGGGGGCCTGGAGTGCAGAGAACCTTGGATTTCTGGATAAAGGATAGTCTTTCTTCCCTCCCCCTCCAACTTCTATGATCTATGTAGGCTCACAGGGGATTAACAATTTATTAAGTAACCCCAAAGGCCAAGGAATAATGGAATAATTAATAACCACAAATAATTGGACACAGTGAGAGATATGGCCCAATTAGTGAGACTGCTAATGAAGTCGTCTGCCTGGAGCCTGGACACTGACCTTCTCACTCCGTGTGTCTTTCTCATTCACCCAATGGACACACCCCGGCTTTATGGGTATGGTAGTAGGTCTCTGGATAATGTGTCAACACATGGTGCCTCAATTAGTTATACATCCCACACATGTACTTAGTGTAGGAAAATTCAATAGAACCAGAGTCTTCTGCCTTCCAACACACCTCCACTGCTCATCCTCCCTGGCACATGGTTTTGCATGTGAAATTCCACCCTCCTCATTTGAATAGCTGGCCAAAAGGTAGGACTTTCAGTCTGAAAGGAAGCCTTGGGCAACTGTCATGGAGGATGAGCCCTGTTAAATTGGCACTGTAGGTTAAGTGGGTGAAAAGAAAATGTGAGCCTAAAGCACCATGAAGCTGGTTCTCCGGGGAAGGAGGGAGTTTCAATATATAGATTGGAAGAGAAGCTTTACAAACCTATTGGAAAACCATGCCACTGAGAAAAGTTTGCTTCTTTTGCCTTTCTCCCCATGCCTAACCCGCACTATTTTCTCCCTTTAGAAACACACATCTCTCTTCTGGGAAGGCCCCTGGCCTGGGGCCCTCAGGGCCACGGGTGCAAATTCCAGTCCATAAACCAAAGAAGCTCAATATTCAGATGCTAAACTAGCAACACCTGGAGGCAGGATGTCCTGACATGAGCAGAATTGTTTTGGGAGACAGGAGAGAAGCAGAAACATCCCAATGTGAATGAAACAGCATATACTGTGCACATTTCTTCAGATGAGCACTGCCAACCGTTAGCCAATCACAGAAGCAATTTTGGCCCATAGCATCATGGGAGCTAAAAGAAGTCTGTCTCACCTGGAGGCATCGAAGCTGTCATAGGAGCCCACTGTATAGTGTCGAAAGAGTTTCTTGGTTCGATCAGTTCGAGTTTCTGTGCAAAGACAGAGAGAAAAAAAATAATTTTTAGAAAGTTTAGTCCTTGTCATTGCTGACAGTTCCACACACCGTACAGCTTTTCTCCTGGCCTGGACAGAGAAGACACAACAACAAAATGCTCATTACGCCTTTGAGAAGCGGAATAGATGTCTGCTCGGTTTGGAGCTGGGACGCCGGCTCCTCGTCTGATCTCTGCTCCTCATTCCCCGAGCACCAGCCTGGCTCCGAGTGCCAGGGCTCAGGCACTAGTCTCTCGGTCACTTGGGGCTGGACCCTTTGACTGTGGCATCTCATCTTGCGGGGCAGCAGCGGCATGATGATGGGGATGCCCCTTCTCTTCTCTGGGCACACCAGGCTAACTCAGCAAATGAGATGCCAGGGCAAGGGCTGTTTGCTTTCCTCTTTTAGGTCTCCTGCCTTTGCCCGATGTTCATCAGTACTCAGTCATTTTCAGCCACGTCTGGCTCTTCAGGACCCCTTTGGGGTCTTCTTGACAAAGATGAAGTGTTTTCTTCCCCAGCTCATTTTATAGATGAGAAACTGAGGCAAACAGGATTGAGTGACTTGTCCAGGGTCACACAACTAGTCAGTACCTGAGACTGGATTTGAATGCTTTAGTATCTTTGTCAAGAACCCAAGACCCCTAACCCTATGAAATGGGGTCATAAAGTCAGACATGACAGACTGAACAAGTGGCACCTAGTAGGGACCTAAGAGATGCTCATTGAATTGATGAATAAATTTCTGTGAATGAGTGAAAGCCTTTGCTCCCTTCTCAATTGCTTTAATACATAGTATTGTCATCTCTTCTTTGCCCCACTACTATGTGTCTCCTTGTCTGGCACTAGCCTTGGTTGTAGACCTGACTTAACTTCCTTTGCTTTACTAGATCGGTTTTTAAAAACCAAAGTTCATGCCTTTCTCCCCTGAAATGGATCACAAGTTGTATGCAAACCCACAGAATATAGAAACCGCATTAGAATTCTGTTTGAATACCTGGGCTAAAACCAGAAGCCTTTGGCACTCTCATGACAGTGTTTGTGCTTCCATATTAATGCTATTCATTCGCAAAGCCACGAGGAAGAAAACACCGATGTTTTTAACTGGAAAAACAACAGTCACCCAAATAGTGTCACTGACTCCAGCCAATCAAGAGAGGAGCAGAGTCTTGGCTTTAAAATCCGAGACTTTCCTTGTGCCCCAATTGTTCTCACCACATTTGGGAGACTACCGGCACTTTTGCTATTTCTTGTTCAATCTCTGAGCACGGAAACCTCCCTTGGACCCCAAAGCCCATTGCTTGCCAGAGTTCCAATGTCCACCCAACAGACACATGGAGCTCCAAGTTATAACACTTTTCCATTTAGAAAAATAACATGGAAAGTGTTGGGGTGGAGCTGTTTGAGCCTCAGGCTTCAAGGAACAACCCTCATGGAGCCTCCACAGCAGCCCTGTATCTCGAGATAAGCCCAGGGTTGGGTGGGTAGGTGTCAGAGCATTCTCCCCACTTGGTCCATGCCATCACAGAGGAGAGCAGAGACCTGGAGGACAGAGGGCTGCAGGGGAGCATTTCCAAGGTTGCCCTGTACTGCCCGCCATGTTTGCCTTTGGCGGCAGGATGCATGGTGGTTCTTCTATTTCTGTTCCACTGTGTTCCCTTTAGCCACCAAACTTTCAAGCTGGAAGAGACATTGGAGAACACCTAGGCCAGGCCTTCCTCAGTCTCTCTACTGTTGAATAACCCAGCAGCACTCAGCTGTTGGAGTGCTGACGGCTTTGTTATTAGTTATTATTACTATTCCCCCCGTTGCTTAAGGCTCCATTTGGTGGCTGTGTGCTGGTTGCCTAGGGAACGGCTCAGGGCTATCACCTGATTGGGTGACTGTGCTCTCAGATGCAGAAGCTTTCAGGCCCAGGGTCAAGGGCTCCACTGCCCAGGAGTCACACGTGTGTGTGTGTGGGGGGGAGGGGACCAGCATCTCTGTTGGCTCACATGGTATGCAAAGTGAGGGCCTCTGAGCTGAAAATGGGAATCTTCTGACCTGGAGGACTCAGTGCAGACTCTGGCTCAGTAACCACTGACAGCTGAGTGACACCAGCAGTGACAACCAGGGTTCAACTATCAGCCTCAAAGTAGAAGCAATAGGGGGAGAGAGGAGGGAAGGAGGAAAGAAGAAAATGAGGGAGTAAAGGAGACTAAAGGAGAGAGAAAGAATGAAGGAAGACAAAAGTAAGGCACACAGGTCCAGGTCTGGAGTTCTGGAGACCAGGCCTCTGGGGGAGAAGCCTGGATCTGGGGGCAGAAAGACCTGGGTTCAAGTGTGGCCTTGGAAAATTCCTCAATGGGTGACTACAAATATGTCCCCTCAGCTCCAGGAACTTTATTTACCTAATCTGTAAAATTGGGATTGTCATTAATTCCTCAATAAGCATTTAAGAGACACTTGCCATGTATGCCAGGCACTGTGCTAGAAGATAAGAACAGAATAGGCCCTGCCCTCCAGGAGCTTACAGTCTAATGGACTCAATAGCTTGAGATCAAATGCACAGGGAGTAGATCTGAGGTGCTCTGGGGCTAGGCGGGGCTGAGCTGGGGAGATTTTAGACCCCTTCCATAGCTCCAGCTGGATGGCAGTTGCGGATTTATTAGTAGTAGTAGTAGGTGTCATGTAGCTGCTATTATTCACTGGGTGCCTTTAGGTACGCCATCTTGCTTCTCTAGAACTCAGTTTCCATTCTGTAAAATGAGGGAACAGCGAGCTAGGTGGCGCTATGGCAGATAGAACGCTGGGCCTGCAGTCAGGAAGACTCACCTTCCTGAGTTCAAATCCAGTCTCAGACACACACTAGCTAAGTGGCCTTGGGCAAGTCACTTAACCCCATTTGCCTCAGTTTCCTTATCTATAAAATGAGCTGGAGAAGGAAATGGAAAACCACTCCAGTATCTTTGCCAAGAACACCCCAAATGGGGCCACAAACACTCAGACTCAACTAAGAAAATGACTGAATGACACCAAAATGAGGAAGCCAAAGGTTATGCTGAGGTCAAGAATCTGGGTCTTGTGCCAGACTGTCACACCTATGAGCACCTCCACCCTCCACCCAACCTCAGCTGTGCCATCGAGCCAAAGGTCATGCTGAGGTCCCTCCCAGCCTTCAAGGATCTGGGTCTTGTGCCAGACGGTCACAACTGTGAGCACCTCCACCCTCCACCCGACCTCAGCTGTACCATCGCACCAAAGATGGCAAGCCCTGCCTTGTTGAGGCTTGCAGATGCATGAATGAGCATAGAGCTTTGCTCTCTAGCCAGAGAGAGACAAAGGTCAGAGCGCTTGGCCGGCCTTCTGGATGCTGCTGCCAAGCGGGCTGAGACTCCCCTCCCTCATCTCCATCTGGCAAGAACAAGATGACCCCCCACCTCCATCTGCACAATCCTGTTGTCCTTCAAGAAGGTCAAAGGATGAAAGCTAAATATTCAACATGAAAAATGGAGCTTCTTTCCAAATCAATGGACACATGAGGGTTCGGCCTTGGTTTGAGGGAAGGAAGGAAACAAACACTGATTCAGGACCTACTATGCATCAGTTACTGTGCTAAGCACTTCATATCCACGGTCTCATTTGATCTTTACAACAACCCTGGGGAGTAAGTGCTATTGTCTCCATTTTACAACTGAGGAACCTGAGGCAAGGTAGAGGTTCAAGTAATTTTCCCAAGTTCATACAGCTAATAAGTGTCTGAAGTTGAATTTAAACTCAGGTCTACCCCCATTCCACACCAGGTATACATTGGGACATCCAGTTGTCTTGAGGGTCAAGCAAATTTTGTTTAACTCTTATCTCTTCCCTTTTTTTTTTGCTCCCATGATGATGTCAGAGCCTTCTCCAGGGAAGGGACTGATTGGGGCTTTTTCTTTAACCCCTAGGATCTAGTTCAGTGCCTAGCACACAGTAGACACTTCATAAATGTTTGTAAGAATTTGTGAATTCAAGTGGCAGCTTCATTACTTCCTAGCTGGATAACCCTGGTCTCACTGCACGGAATAATGGACTCACCAAGTTGGAAGGGACCTCAGAAGTGTGTTGTCCACTTTGGGACAGAGCTCTTGTTAGGAAGAACTGTTTCTGGATATGGAGCTGACATTTGTGTCTTTGAAAGATCCCTGTCTCCACACTATGCCTTCCTCTCCAGTCTACATGTTCCCAGTTCCTTCAACAGATGTTCACATGTCATGACCTCGAGGTCGTTCCAGGTATATCTCTAAGCTTCCTTTTCCTCATCTGTAAAGTGGGGATATGACTACTTGCACCAAAAGCCTCCCAGGGCTCTTGTTAAGATACAAGAAGCATGGGATTCATCATAATCATTTACACTGGGAAGGATGCTGGAGAGTCCTGGTTCTCACTGATTCTGGACTGTTTTCCTTTCCACTTACCACTAAGTTCCTATAGCTGCAATGCATGACTGTGTGGTATCCCGGATCCCACTTGGACTTCCAGGAATTGAATTTCCCCGACCTAGTGATGTAGCCTTAGCACCTCCAGCCTAGCTAAATGCCCTCCATGTTCCTGTACCAGGGAACCTTTTATCTCCATCTCAGCAGACTTGCCTCTCCACTCTGTACTCAATCGATACAATGATTTTTTAAGGCTGAAGTTGGTTCACGTCACCCTCTGCTCACTAAACCCCAAAGGCTCCCCAGCACCTCTGGGATTATGAGGAAATTCACCTGTCATTCAAATCCTTTCACAGCTGACTCCTTTCCCACATCATTTCAACACACTGTGAGCCAGGTATACCATCACAGTACAAAACCAGCCTCTGCCTTCAAAGTGCTTATCTTCTAACAATAACAAGTCAAATTTCTACAGTGTTTTGGGGTTTTACAGAAATCATTTCTTTTGGTAAAGTATTGTGGATAAAATGAATGCTGATGGTAATGGCCAAGAATCAGTTGATTCTCCCATCATCTCCCCCTCCCTTCACCAAGCCTCCATTATCAATAACAGTACAGTGCCATTGGTCTAGGAGTCAACACGTGAATCCTAGTCCCAGCTCTGACCTTCCCTGCCCTCTTCTTGGGGACTCATCACTATGGACTGGATTGAGTCATTTCATTGGGAGTGACTGGGAGGAAGGGAGACCCCAGTTCAAATTATACTTTTGAAACTCACTTGCTATGTGACCCTGAGAAATCACTGATTCACCCTGAGCCTGTTTCCCCAGCTATAAGGTGGAGATGAATAATGCCCATAGAACCTACTGTGTTGTGAGAGACATAGCAGAGGTAGAGTGTCTCACCAACTTTAAAGGGCTCTAGAGAAGTCAGCAACAGGAGAGGGGAGGAGGTGGGGTTCCCTAGGGCCCCTTCCCTTTCTGAAAGTCTACAAATATCATAGGACATTTACTGATTTTCTAAAGCAATAAAACTCATAGAAGGCACAGGGAGGCACGCATACGCATGCACACATATGCGCACACACACACATGCACACACACGCATACACACATGCGCGCGCACATGCAAATACAAACACATGCACACATACACGCTCGCGCACACAACCTGAAAACGCAATCTCAGTTTATTTCTACTTGTGAAAAAAAGTGGCAGATTGATGACAAACTTCAGGGTTTTTTTTTTTTAGCAATTAAAATAGCCCTTCAAAGAAAGCAAAATTCAGAAAAATAATCCCATATGAACGAACCCATTTTCCTTCGACAGGGAGGGAATGACTGAGCCTGCATGATTTTCTCTGCTTTTCAGATTGTTACTAGTGAAAGAAATGAGGAATTTCCCACAGGAAACTTTCCTTAACATAACCTCTATTTGCTGTGCTTAGTACACGGCAGGTATGTAATAAATGCTTGAGTGAATGAAGAAGCTCCCAAGGCCCTGAGAATCACTGCAGAGGAGGTTCCAACGTCGGAAAGAAGTCCTGCTTCATGGTATTTGAGGTTCCTCAGATAGCCCTTTGGAGGGGCATGTGGTAACTGGGAGGGTGGCTAGGAAAGAAGGTGCTCATGGGGAAAGGTAGGGACCCTCATTTTGGGGCTGGGGCAGCCAAGGCTTCCCAGTTATTGGTGAGTTGAGGAATTCAGGTGCCAAAGGCTGGGATTTGGGAGAAAGTTGGCTTTCCCACATTTCACTTGCAAATTCCCAGTTTTATGGAGATATTTGTAGGTTATCCTTCAACCAAATGGGGCTTAGAAAATCAAACTGGGAGAAACAGGCAGCCAGGCAATGCTCAGGAGCTTAGCCTCTAATTGCTCAAGCTGCTAGCTGATCCTTGTGGGGTCAGAGGGACTGAGAAACTGACACAGCCATGAGACTCATCCCACAGGGCAGCACCTCTCCCTACTGAGGTGCATCTCCTGAAAGACGACTGCTTTGGGAGAAAAAGCTTCCTCTCTTTCAAGGGATTGTATATGGCACAATGTGGCTGAGACGTGGCGTCTTTGGTTTGGTTTCCACCTAATTAGCCTTTACTTAGTTTTTCACTGAAATAATATTACAGTTTGTGCTCTTTAGGCATTTCTGACACTCCATTTAACACCATTAGAGATGATTAAGTGAAATGCTGGGTTCACCAATCCTTTGCTAACCTAAGGGCAGATTTAAAAATATTTCAATTCAAAATTCATTCATTGAGAACTTACTGTGTACATAGAACAAAATAACAGCTCGAAAGACACTCTACTGAAGAGACAGACGCTATCAAACCGCTAAGTGACCCGAACAGGTGGTAGGTGGGTCCCATGGTGAAAACAGGGTCCGTATGCTGGCCAGTTAGTGTGTGCACTGGGGCTCGTGGGGAAGGCCCTTTGGGGAGTCGGTCCAGCTTTGCACTATCCTCCTCTCTGGGCTTTTTGGCCCTGCCAAGCTCCCCACCCCCATCTGTTGTTGCCTTTGTTCCCGGTCACATGCAGTGGGATGAAGCCCAAGAAAGCCATGACAGACACACTGACCGGATGCATTTCAAGTTAATGCTCTGTCATTTCAACTGGGCCCTCACTGCTGCCATCTACTCTTTTTACACCCAACAGTGGCTCTTCCAAGCGTTTACATCCCTTTTCAAGCCTCCCATGACTCCTTCTTTCCCAGCTTCTTAGCTAAGAACCTTGTCTCTGAAATATTTTAATGAGGCCACTTGCCATGACCTTGCCTTCTTCTCCTCGTCTTCCTTTCCCAGAGGCCTCCTGCCTTCTCATCATGCCCATTCACAGTGGTCATCTCTGAGGCTCATGCTGGCCTCTCTTCTTCTTTCTCTAGACATGCCACTTGGTTGCCACTCAGCTCACATGCCTTTGGTTGTCTTTTCGGCTTCTCACATCTCTTTCCCTAGTCCTAAAGTTCTCTGATGATTTCCAAGCTCCTCTCTACAGCTAGTACCCATTGAAAACTGGATAACCTGTAAACATCTTAAACTCACCATGTGTAAAACTGAACTTGTCCTTTCCCACATCCTCGTCCTTCCAAACCAGCCTTTCACTGTTGAGGGCACCACCATCTCCCTGCCCTCCAGGCTAGAAGTGTAGCTTACACTCTTGACTCCCTCCTCTCTCCTCTCCTATCTCTAATCAGCTACCAAGTCCTGTTGGTTTGACCTTGGAAACCTCTCTAGTATATGTCTGTTTCTCTCCTCTCATACCATTACAATAGCTGTTGGTGGGTCTGGCTGCCTCCAGTCCCTCTCCACTCCTGTCCACTCTCCATTAAGCCATGAAAGGGACCTTCTTTCATGTCACATTGTACTCCCTCTCCCCCATCCCCATCCAACAAACTCCAGTAGCTTTCTATAACCTCTAAGATCAAATACAAAAGACATTTGAAGCCCTTGGTAACCTCACCTTTCCTACCTTTCCAGCCTTCTCACACCTCCCTCCCTAGCATGTACTTTCTGGTTCAGCCATACCAGCCTCTTGGCTACTCCATCCCTTGGCTCCAGGCATTTCCTGGCTGCCCCCCATACCTGAAATGGTCTCGTCAGATCTGCCTTCTGACTTTCCTGCCCTCCTGATCCCCCTTATGCTAGCACCTTCCCTTTGGTGATTATCTCCCATTTACTCTATCTATAGCTTGTTTATATATAATTGGTTTCATGTTAGCTTCCCCAGTAGACTCCCAGTTGCTTGAGAACAGGGATTGTCTTTTGTTTTACATTGAATCTCCAGTGTTTAGCCCAGTACCTGGCTGAGAGTAGGTGCTTAATAAAGGTGGGTTTATTGACTCTGACAAGAGTTCCAGCCCTGGATGGGGAGGCAGAGGGACCCTTAACATTGCTGACATCACGGAGAAGTTTTACCAGGGTGGCAAGAGCGTCACCATCCCCAGTATCCTGCCTGCTACTGCCACTGTCCCAAAGACACTTCCAGGGAGCCTTCCATGGCTGAGTTCCAATCCCAACTCTTTTAGCCAAAAAGCTTTTTTATAAAAAGCAGTCACTATGTCTGCCCATGCGATGCGCCACAGAACATTACAGCCGAATAGGAAGACTCACCATAGTGGCGTGTTTGGGGACCATTTCTAGCTACTCTCTACAAGATGAGGATGACTTTTCTGTGACAATGGATACCACTATCACCACGACAATATAGTGCGTGCTTTGTGTTGTTATTTCATTTGAGTTTCAGAACTTCTCCACGTGGGAGGAGCTGCTTTCCAGAGGAGGGAATTGAGATTCCAAAGGGTTGCATGATTTGACCAGGCCCCAGGCTGGGCAGTGTCAGAGGCAACACTTCCATTAGGTCAGTGTGTGTGAGCTTCAGCTTCAGTGGTTGAGCTTTAAGTATGGACTGCTTTGATCTCCTTGCTGTACAAGGGTCTCTCCAAAGTCTTTTCCAACACCACCATTAGCTAGTGCTGATTCCGTGATGCCCAGATTTCCTTAGACAGCAGCTCTCCCAGTCACACGCCGCTCTTGGAAAACCGGAGCTCTGACTCTATGAACCTTTGCTGGCAAGGCCGTGTCTATCGCCTAGGACTCAGTGCCTGTTGTCAGGAATCTTACTGTTTAATTGGGAATAATGGACACATGCCCAGAGCATTATAGCACAAAACACCGGAGAGCCTGAGAAGGGACATGGGAGCACTTGTTCTGCCGGGCTGAGGCTGGTTTCAAACACATTGGGGAGCAGCTGTCCAGGACTTGTAGCTCCGGCAGGGCGGGACTCCCCCCCCCAGCAGGGCGGGAGTCTTTGGTGCGGGAGCCTCAGAGAGATGAGATTACTTTCCCATGGTCACCCTGTTAGTGAGTATAAAAGTTAGTCTTCAAATTGAGACCTTCATCATTTCAAGTCCATGATTCTAGCCCTTGTACAAAGCTACCCAGTAGAGGGGAGTGGAGGCCATTGCCTATCTCCTTCTGAATGGGGCAAAGGTGTCCGCATAAGAAGGACCAAAGGAACCTGGAAACACTTAAGACCTGATACATTTGCATTATTCCCAGATGCTATTCAAGCCAGAAAGGCATGGGAGTCCTTACTCCATCATCTAAAAATTGCTGCAATTCTGAGATGGAACATGATGGTCATTTGGAGGAGAGGGGAGCCCTGGGCTCTGGGCTCAGGCCACTTAATAACTCAGGTCTCTTTCCCCTCTCTGGGTTTTAGTCTCCTTCACTTTCCCTAGATGAGGGAATGAGGTGGGACTAGGCTCTCTCTAAGGCCTTATCAGGTCCTAAATCCCTGAGTTCCAGAAGGAGCTAAAAGTGGTTTTTCTGCCTTTCTGTTCTCTGAATGCAGGATGGTCTTCAAAGGTGGCAAAAACAAACAAACCACCTTCCACAGACCTGAATATTTGAGAAGAAAGAGAACTGGGGATTGGGGTGGGGAGAGAATCAAATTCTCCTCCTCCACAGCTTTTCAAGTGATCTCTCATGGGATGAGAGTCAGCAAGCGCCTCTTGGAATGCTGTGCCAAATCCAGAATTCGGGCTAAAAGGAGGAACTACATTCTTGATTGGTACCAAATCCAGAAATAACCCTCCTTTTAAAAATTATAGACGGTTATGGAAACGCTAACAGAATGCAGAGCAAGGTAGAGATAGAAGAAAAAAAGCTGAATTTCACAGATCTGATTCCAAGTTTAGGGAGACATGATGTCTCTGGGCAGAAAGCGGCCTGGCCCCTCTGTAGATGGAACCGCTCCTGTCAGGTGGGCTACATGGAGAAAGAACCTGGCCAAGCTGAACTCAAACAGCTAGGGTGTAAAAGCAACCACTCAGAGCTATCTGATCATCTGAGCTTCTTCTCATGTGGGAGGAGCTCTACCGGAAGTCACACTAGCAGAATGTAGGCTCCCTGAGGGCAGGGAAGTACCAGGGGTGGCAAAGGGCTAGTCCTTCTTTATGGGCTTAATGAATGATTGTAGAATTGAATGTGAGAACTGATATACAAAGAAGAGAATGACAGAAGACTACAGAGTGGGGCAACATTCCTACTGGGCATTACCACCATCTTGAGTAGCCAGATCCTAGTAGCCTTATCAGAAAACATGGATGCATAAGAATCACACAGGGTGAGAACAGCTGGTGAGCTGGTGATGTGCCCCCATGAAGCAACAAACATACTTGTGATATCACAGCACTACTGTAGGGCCAAGGTATAACTGATATCTGAGCCATGAATCATAATGGTTTGAATCAACCTCAAGGTCTCTGGGCATCAGTAATCAATCAATCAGTTCAAAGACAGACCACAGGGACACAGACATATCACCTGACACCAAGTTCAGTGGTCTTAGATCTCCAATCTAATCAATCACATGAACCACACATCTAATCTATACTCTTAAACTCCCATCATGGTGCCCCGTGCTCATCCCATAATTCAGTGTGCTCAGTCATTGGCTAATAAGGTCTCACTGAAAACTATGATGGTTAGCCTCCCCCCATTAAAAGTTAGGCAGGCAAAATCTCTGCTGCTTCTTTTGGGGTAATCCAAGGCATGGATAAAATAAGATGTCTACCCAGCACTCTAAACTTTCCACACTCTGTCATCATTTGTGAGAAACCCACACTTCTTGGTCAAATAATTTTTCTCTGTTTTATACAATGATACCCATTTCCATATGGGGGTTAAACTGGTTGTCTACACCACATAGTTCTGATTGCCTGTTTTGTTCTCCTTACAAGATTTGTTTCAGGTGGTGGCTGTCTGGATGAAGGGAGTATGATGCAGGCAGGTGACTGAAGTCATTCTTTTTAGTGTATTCATATCCCATATCCACTGCTGTGGTTCCACCCTGAGCTTTGTGTGTCTATGCATGCATATGTGTGTATTAATTGTCCCTTCCCTTATTAGGATCCAGAGCTCATACAGAACTCTACTGAAAGGGGCCATTATGCTCTGGGCACCCTCTCCTTGAAAAAGACCCTCAGGCTCTCAGCCTCGGAGCGAGGTGAATGCCGGGAGAAGGAGGAGGGAAGGAGCTCCAGCCATTCTGCCGACGGCCGGCCTGAAGCTGTTCAAGCTTTCACAGGAGCTGGGAGAAGGCGGAAGCTTTCTCCAACACCTGACAATGTGCTTTTCTCCCACAGAATCCAACAGTATTTCAAGAACAGAATGAAAACCAAAGGCAGTGGCCCATTTTGCTCAAACCAAGCGGCTTCTCTTGGGGGGAAGGGCAAAGTTGGGTCCCATCCCCCCATCTTGTTTGTGCTCTGGACCTTCTTGGCAAGTGTGTTTGTTGTTGCTGTCGGCTTCTCTTTAGTCATCCCAGGCAATTGTGGCTGGGATTTTGCCTGTGGCCTCATTACTCATTTTGGTGAGAACTGCTTTGGTGGCTTCACTGACTGGTCTTCCTGTGGAGGGCAGCTGCTTGCCCTCACCCAGTCAGCCTCACCAGTGGAGCTCGGGCAGTGCCAGGGGGCACCTCTCTGCAGCTAGCAAAGGCAAGATGCCCACTGTACCCAGCTGAGTGCCCCTGGCCAACATGGAAAGGGTTTGCCAGAGCCAGTCTGAGGAAGGATGCTGACCATTACTTAGTGGTGGATGCTATGAGTCAGGTGGAGAGGACGGACACCCAATGGGGCTTCCTCAGTGGTTCTTAACCTTTGTTGTGTGGTGGACTCCTTTGTTGGCTTCATGAAGCCTATGCACCCTTTCTCAGAACAAGGTTTTTAAATGCACACGATTTTTTACAAATAGGATCAGAAGGGCAGCAACATATATCGAGATCCATTGTTCTAAATATTTAAAAGCAGGCTCACAGGCCCCATCCAGGAAGCCCTCTGACCTAGCCCATGTCTTCCCATCTGCACCTGAACAACAGTCGCCCTAGAACGTCACCGACAAATTGGCCGGCATCTCGTACCTGCTTAGAGGTCTTGGAGAGGGAAGCCGATGCATCCTCAGGCAGTCCCTTTCACACCTCCATGATTCTCATTGTTAGAAAGTTTGTGTTTCCATTAAACTACACTATACTTCTCTGTGATGTTTGCCCCTTGTCCCTGGTGGGGCCAAACAGCCCTCACAGAGCCTCAGAGTGGGAAGGGAGCTCAGTCATTCAGTCCAACTGCTCCCTGGCCTCTAAAGGAACTCTAAGTTGGGGTCCCAGCCCCCCTTTCCCCAATCTCATTAACAAAGACCAGCACTTGATCATGCCAATGGTTTTGCCCACAGTCCCACCGTTGCCCATTCATGCTCTGCCGTACTAATCATCAGGCCAGCCTTATTCTCTTTGGAAGGGGCTTGTGAGGAGAGACCTAGTACCAACCCAGAGCAGAAATGGCAGGCTGACATTAGGTTCTGAATGGCACCAGCTCTCATACTATCCAACCAGGCTGAGAAGATGCTCTGTTCTTACTTAATTAAGGCCCAAGGTGGAAAACTGATTTCAAGCCCCACTTCCCATCGACTGGATTTTAAGGATCAATACGGTTGGGGTGCTTAGTATACAGTCTGGAATATAGTAGGCACTTAATAAATACCTACTGACTGATGGGGGGGTGCAACTTCACTGTCATTAAAGCTTCTGAGTTTCAAGGTTCCTACTGAGATGGTCAGAAGAAACTGGAAACTCAGAGAAACAAGTTTTTAGAGCTGGATGGTTCTGGAGGCATCGCCCAGTCCCACAGCCTTAGTTTGAGAACTAATGGCAGGGTAGTGGATAGAATTCAAGACCTGGACCCCAAATGTCTCTAACATATACTAGCTGTGTGACCTTGGGTAAATCACATCTCTGAGTCCCCGTTTCCAGATCTTTAAAATGGGAATCACAATGCTTTCAATACTTAAGAAGTGTGTGAGGCTCAAAGGCAATAGTGCCTATAACAAAAGTACCACAGAGGTGTGGTCTATTCCCACTCTACACATGGGGACAATTAAGCCCAGAAAAGTGGTCATATTAATCAATAGCATTTTAAAATTTATTAACTATTATCATCACACAGTAGCCTGATTTCTGTAGCACTTCAGAGTCTACAAAGTCCTGTACACAGATGATCTCATTTGTTCCTCATATCAAGCTATGAGGTAGGTGTTATAATTATTCCCATTTAACAGATGAGGAAACTGAGGCTCAGAAGTAAAGTAGGGTGGCATACTGGATAAGATAGTAGATTTGGAGTCAGTAGGAGCTGAGTTCAAATTCTGCCCCAGATAAGGGCTTCATCTGCAGATGACAAAACCCAACTTTGTGCCTCAGTTTTCCCATTTGGTGAATAAGGTTATGGAGGTGGCCTTTTAGGTCCTTTCTAGCTCTCAATCTATGACCCTGTGACTTGCTCAGAATCACAGATCAAGGAGGTATGTGAGATGGGAACTGAGCCACACAGCTAGTTAGCAATAGGTCAGAACTAGAACTCAGGTCTCTTGTCTCCCGATGATTTTTCTGGAAGTCCTGTTATTGGACTCTGAGAGCATTATGCTTTCCTCCCTGGTGCAGATAGGAAGCGCAGCAGAATGTTGAGCTTGACCGTCAGGAAGACCTGATTTCAAATCCTGCCCCAGATACTTTGTGACCTTGGGTAACTCAGCTAACTTCCATCTGCCTCAATTTCCCCCACTTTAAAGTGGGGCATAATGACATCACCTATCTCACTAGGCTGCTTTGAAGCCCAAATGAGATGATGAATGTAAGACTCCTTGGAAACCTAAAAATGCTGCACAAATGCCAGCTGTTACTGCTTTTCAAGGGGGGCCCCCATTTCCTGGTGCGTTAGTGGGGGGAGAGAAATGTAACCCACTTCAGGTGGAGCTCCCAAAGTCTCACTCACACAACAGCCTGGGTGGACAAGAGTAACAAGCCTACTCCCAGTCAGAATCAAGTTTTGACTCTATAGTAATTAGAAGGTTAAAAATAGACTTTAAAACCATCCCCTGCACCCCAGCAGAAGCCATTTCTCCAAGCCCATCTAGTTCCATGAGCAGCTGAGACGCCGCCATTCAGCCCTGCTGAATTCCTCTGCTTTGGTCCTCTCAACCAAAGCGCTCCTCTTTTCCCTGAATGATCCATCACGTACTGACTTTGTTTCCTTTTCTTGGGAAATACTGGGTCCTGTATTAAGTGGTCCCCTCAATCTTAGAAAATCAACTCACTTGGCATGAGCAGACATTCGTGTCCCATTGGCTACAAGGAGTGTCTGGAAGCAAGCTTGAAGGCACCCACAAAATGATAAATCTGGAGAAAGGTCTGTCTAAGATCCTCTGAGCTCAGCTTGGGGGCTCCCTGCTGGGGGCTCCTGCTTAATGTTATCTCTCCCATCCTTTCCATAACCCTTAATTAGCATTAGCTTTGACATCTGTCTTCTCTCACCACCCATACATGCAAACAACACGCGCGCGCACACACACACACACACACACACACACAATCTGACTCTTCCAAGAATCCTCTCTCTTTGCAAATCTCCATGTCACCTCCCCAAGCTAGGTCAGTGGGAATGCTTTCTTCCACAGTGCCCCCTTTTAGAGTCTACCCCCAAAGTCTCAGGTGATGCATCTTCATCCACCTAAGAAGTAATTCCAGGTACACAGGGGTGTTTGAAGCATTCAGTAAAAGAGCCAATTTGGCTTTGGGAAGAATGATTCCTTAAGGAATCAGTGGTCTGTCGCTTAGGGGACAGGGAGTGGAGTGAAACCCAGAACAACCTGTTGAATGAGGAGGAACCCACCCTAATCATTTCTGAATGTTGCTGAGCCTTTGTCAGTGGGATTCAGAAGACACAAAGTCAGCCTTCGAGGGTTAAGGAATGTGGCAGATGTATGCTGGCAAATAAGCAAATGGATATAAGTTGGTCACGGCTAATTATCAGCTCATCTTCAGAAGGTTAAGCCCACACCTTTTCTGGACACCTAGAGATTCCAGCAATCATTTGGAATCACCCACCCTCAATCCTGACATAGACTCTTTAGGGACATAAGCACACCTCCAGGACCCTCAATGAGCCTCAGAATACAGGCGGTCAGAGGACCCCCCCGAAGGTCAAGCTCTCAGTGAGCTCGGGAAAGGACTTTGGAAACCTCCTGAGAGTTGCTTCCTTTCTTGGTACTCTCTGGAGGAGTCAAGCAGATGAGCTCTTTGCTCAACCTCTCTTCTGCTCTCCCCAGCTTTCCGAGACCTCCCCATCTCTCCGCTTAGCCTTTGTATGAGGGAGGGACCAGTTGTACCTCCTGGACTCCTCAAGTTGAGGGAAGCTTTGCAATCTGCTTCAAATTCTGCTTCAGCAGCTGGTGTTCTGCTTTCTTGACTGTTCTCAGCTGAGGCTGGAACACTCTCTGAGCCCAACTGATTGATGCCCTAGAGGCATGCTTTCTTTAAAGAAAACAAACCATATACCTCCTGCCACCTAGGGTCAGGCTGGGCACTCTTTCTCCCCTAAGTAGAGAGAGAAGACTTGAGGTGGGTGGGCAGCTCTGTAGAGGGCAGGTAACAGATGAACCTGTCTCAGAACCTCAGAATGAAATCAACATTTTTTTTTCATTTTAATGGGTACACAGATTACAGATATGAACATTCTAAATCTAAATATAAAGCACCCTCATCATGGACTGTTTCTTGAAAGATTCAAAAAGAGTAATTTCTTGTTATTGCTGAGGGTGGGGAAAGGGATTGAGTTCTAATCAGAAAAAATAAGGGGAATGTTCTGCTCCTTCTGGATGAACTCCTCCCTGTGAGATCCATTTGAGTTCTTCACCAGTAGAGGTATTCTAAGCCAAAGAATGCTTTCTACCATAGAACAAAGGCTGGGAAATACAGTAACTCAGAAATCTGAAATCTGCTAAGTAATATGACAGTAATCCTATTCCCCCATACACACAGACACACAGACACACACAGACACACAGACACACACACACACCACCACCACCAGCAAAAGGAAATCGGCACGATCGGCACACTCTAAAGGAATCAAAACCCAAGGGACCACTGGCCAAGAACGCAAGAAGTCCAGAAAGTTAGACAATACCTCCAAAATGAACTTTCTTCTTGAACCTGGAATTCTCAGCCATCATTTCTAACCTGGGTGTAACCATCTCACTCGAGTTTCTCAGGCTTTCCTCTTCCTGTGCAGAAAGCCAGTCTCCGCTGGTTACATGACTTCAATTTACTATTGTCCGTTCATCAAAAAAAGAAAAGGAAAGGAAAAAAAAAAGCTGCAGCTCTCCAATTTCCCAATTAAATAGAGAAAAGAGAGAGAGGAGCTACCTCCCTTCCGTGTGCTCAATCCCCAAAGAGATTTACCAAAAAAAAAAAAAAAATCTTACTTTCAGGTTTTGAAAAGCTGCATCAACTGAAAAGTCAGGTCTTTTACTCAAGTTGTAAGCTGAGACTAAGAGCCCCCAGCCTTCCACTTCTCCACTGTGCCAGCAGGGCTTTTTTTTCCCCCTAGTGCTGGTTTCCATGGAAATGCATCAGTCACTAATCTAAATAAGTGAGGGTGAAGGACGCTTGAATACCCTGAGCAGTTACGCATGCCACTGGAGAGGCAAGGCAGTGATTCAGCCCAGCTCTTCTCACAGGGGAGGCTACTCAGCTGCCTCTGGGGTGCTCTACCTCGGGCTGGAGCCCCTTCATAGTTTGGTCCCTTCAGCATCAGTTTCTTCATCACTCGGCCATTGCTTGGTGGTTCTGTTGGTTGGCAAGCCCACTTCTCCCCCCCCCCCCATCTTGGCTTTTTTACTAGCAGACAACCAAAATAGGTTTTCGGGAGTGGACACACACCAAGTTAAGCTAAGCTGGCTGCGCAACAACCCTGGGGTGTTAAAGTGGCAGAATGAATTTTGAGGATGGGAATACTGGCTGAAGTGATGAGTTTCCTACCTAAAGAGGATGATTTTTTAAAGTTAAAACAATGAATAAGAGCTGCCATTTACAGAATACTCTAAGGCTTGCAAAGCACTTTACTGTCATGTTTCATTTGGTCTGAAAATAATCTTGTGAGAGAAGTGCTATCAACACCCTGATTTTATCCATGAGGATACTATGACTCTCCAAGGTTGAGTGACTTGTCCAATGTCACACAAATAGAAAGTGTCTGTGGTGGAATTGGAAGTTAGCTCTTCCCAACTCTAAGCCTGGTACTGTCTTTCCTATGCGCCTTCATCTTGGAGCAGTGACATGCTGGAGACACAGTCTTGGAGTTTGGTGTACAAAGCAACAGGAACTAGTTGGACTCAAATGATCTGTGCTCTGGTCTATGATGAAGGGAACTATGGGGGCACATGTCATAGTCATAAAACTGTTCAGTCATGATCCACAGACTTTTCCTTCTCTTGCATTGACAGAACATGCTTTCCTTTTAAAGAGCTCAACCCGAGAGTTTTTCATTTGATTCTTGCCTTTGAGGCAGGGAAGAACAGGAATTTGCATCCCTTTTTCAGTTTGTCATTCACCGTAAGACCTTGGGGTAGTCACTCACCCACTTTTGGTCACCATTTCCCCACTTGTAAAATGGGAGGGGTGTTATTGTGTAATTCCAAATGGCAGAGAAAAGACATGGAAAGAGATATGGAAAGACGTGCCAAGAAGGTGGAATGATTTAGGTGTAAGATCCGTTAGCCACAACCAGACCCCAGAGTTGACAGATCTGTTTGTGGAAAGGGACTGGGAAGGACTGAAGGAGTGGACACAGTTGATGAGAATGTCGATTGTATGAGATATGTGGATTTGATTGCACAAGGGGAGGCTGTTGATTATTTATGGAGTGCGTGCAGATAGGATTGTACAAGAGGGATTTTCTTTTTTTTTGCTGGAATCTATTGAGATCAATCAAGTAAAACATCTAATGAATATTTTCTATATGCTATGTGCCAAATGCTAGAGATAGAAAAAAAAGGCCTTGCCCTCGGGGAGCTTCCATTCTAATGGGGAAATTATAACAGTTTACAGTACTAATGAATGAAAATGAAATAAGAGAACTGGGACTGCATGGGCCCTGAGAAGGGGCAATGTGTCACAGGGCTTAGAGCCCTGGCCACAGGCCAGTTGCCTTATACATAAGCCTCTGTTTCCTTATTTGGACAGTGGGTAGTAGTAACTTCCACACTTTCCAGGGTTGCTGTGAAGACCCAGCAAGGCCAGATCTGAGTCTAGGTCTTTAATTCAGACATGGAAAGGAGGAATGCAGAGAGAGGAAGCAATGGTGGTTTTCCCAAGGTCATAAAGAATTAGTAGCTACCAAGGCCTTAGAATCCCTGACCAGCAAAGGTCTCTGGCCCAACCCAAGCATGACAAGGAAACTGGTCTCCAACATCCAGGATGAATGCCCAGTCAGCCTTTGCATGGGGTTGCCCATCCTTTTTAGTCTCATAAATCTCTGTGCTTTACATCTCTAATGAGAGGGTGTCTGGTTATTAAAATGATAGACAGGGGACTTCTCTACTGGTATCTGTCTTGAGGGAGACCCAGGATAAAGAGCTGAATGGTTACAGACAGTTGTGACCCCTCAACACCAGGCTATGGAGGAAAAAACAGGAAACATAAAAGCAATCCAAGCAAGTTAACCAATTGAGAAAGAAATCTTGAGGAATAAAGTAACTCCTTGAAAAGTAGAATTGGGCAAAAGGAATGAATGTCATTATGAGAGACCCAGAAATAATAAAAACAGAAAGATAGAAGAGAATCTGAAATGTTTCATTAGACAAACAACTGATCTGGAGAATGGTTCAAGGATAGACCATGTAAGAATTGTACGACTACCTGAAAGTTATGATCAAAAAAGAATTTGGAAACAATATTACAAGAAATTATTAGGGAAAACTCCAATCTCCTCCAGCTTTGAGGAGCATGCATCTCTCTCCTTCCTCTGCTCCACATCCCCCTGCCTCACAAAAGCGTTTCTGCATAGTCACCATCTCCTCTCCTCTCCTCTCTCAGGAGAATTTAAACACCCTGATTGGAGAGTCTAGTGCTAGTCCTGTCCCATTCTCTGTGACCCCATTTGAGATTTTCTTTGCAACGATACTGGGGTGGTTCACTATTTCTTTCTCCAGTTCATTTTATGGATGAGGAAACTAGGGCAAACAGGATAAAGTGACTTGTCCAGGGTCACCCAGCTAGTAGATGTCTAAGGCTGGATTTGAATTAAGGAAGATGAGTCTTACTGACTCCAGGCCTGGCACTCTGTGCACTATGGCGCCCTCTATCTTCCCAGGGTCTATTTACTTCTCAGCTTTGTAGCCTCTGCCTCTGGAGCACCCTCTGGTACAAGCCCTCATTCCCTCACAGTGGAGCTAAGGTGGCAGCCTCCTGGATGGTCTCTCTCTACTTTACCCCATTCTATACCCGGTCACCAATGAGATCTTCCTAACCATCGTCCAGACCATACCTTGCTTTCTCCCCACCAATTTGATAAGTTCCAGTGGCTCCTTATTATCCTCAGGACCAAATATGAAGTTCTCTGATGTTCAAAGCCCTTCAAAGCCTGGACCTTTCCTCCATTTCCAGTCTTCAAACACCATACTACCCTCCATACATTTCATGGTGCAGCGACATTGCTCTTTTCTCCACATGTGGTACTCTACTTTCCAATTCCAGGCCTTTGCCTTGGCTATCTCCCATGTCTGGAATCCTCTCCACCTCCAGGCTTCATGGCAATCCCTCAAAATTCAGCTAAGATCTCCCTTTCAGCAAGAGAGCTTTCTCTGGCTTTGCTCCCTACCCCAGCCCCCAGCAAACCCTTCCCCCACCTCCAGTGTCTTCCCTCAAAGATTACTCTCAATTTACACTGGAAATACTTGGTATATACCTGAAACAGTAGGTGCTTAACTATTGCTTCACTAATAGTGCCTTTCCTGTCATAGGTGCTTATACGTGCACTCAATTAATGTTGAGAAAACCGATCTTGGGCTGTTTCTGATGCTATATCTTGTCTGTTAGAGATCTGAGACAGAGCTTGGCAAAGACACTGAAGGACCAGGACAATTGGGCAACTGTTCTAATCCCAAGCCCCCATATCCCCACCTGCCTGATTTTACGTGAGCTCCTGGAAATGAACTGCTTCTTCCAGAGGTTCTGGCAACAGCAGCCTAGAGCTTTGCACGACTCCTTCATGGTTCAACCTTCTTTCTACTTCTCCAGTCCCAACTCGAGCATGATCTCCTCAGGAGAAGCAAAGGGTCCAAACATGGTCTAACCTTTTCACATAGGGCCTCCTGGGGGCTACTGAGCGAGGGGCAGAAAAGGGACTAGAACATCAAAATACCTGGGACACAACACCCCAAACTGAGTCATTCCCATTCTTGACAATATTCAGTAGAGACACTTAAACTATCTTCTTATATCCAACATGAACCCATCCCTGCCCTGGGTCTTAGGGTTGCCTAACTGGGATAGTGCTAGCCTGCCAAGGGAGGGTGTAACCCAGAGCTGACTGCAGGAAAGGTTTGCTTTGTGCTCTGAAAGCACTATGGTCGCTGGAAACTAAAGGGTTTCCTGTGACCAAGAAACCCACTCCACCAGTCATCTCCAAGGATGTGAGATGCTCACTCCAGGATGACCCTTCAGAGACTCTTTGGTGAATTCCACAACATATATTAAGTATGTCCTGTGTGTTGTATGCTGTCCTAGGTCTCAGGCCACAAAGACAAAAAATACAAGCAGCCTGCCTTCAAGGGACTTCCATTTGGAGTGTGTGTGTGTGTGTATGTGTGTGTGTGTGTGTGTCTTCAAGGGGACAGGACAGCATTTACAAAGCTAAGCAAAAATGAAATTGTATACAAAAGAAAACAGAGGTCATTTCAGGGAGGAGGGCACTCATCAGGACAGGCTTCCTGGAGGAGGCAGCACTTAAGACGGAAGGGGTGGGGGTGAATTTCAGGCATGGGGAATGACCTGTACCAAGGATGGAAGGGAGATGCTACCATTCCATTCAGGAATAAGCCAATTTTGTTGAAATAGTGCAGAAAGTAGAGTTGCATATAATCAGCCTGGAGAACAGGCTGGAGACAGTGTGTGAAGAGCCTTCGATGCCAAACACAGGAGTTTCTATTTTGTTTTGATGGCAATGAGAGCCACCCCAGCTCTTGAGCAAAGAAGCAACATAGAGGAATGTCTTCAGGATGTCAACTGAACAGCTGCAGGAAAGCTGCTTCCCACTGATTCATCTCATGGTCTCACCTCGGCGCATTTCAGCAATATCTGCTATCATGTCTGAGGAGAGCAACATACTCCTCTGAGTGGGTGAGTGCCCAAGGAAAGGGGCCCCCAGCAGAATGGAGCTTGCTGACTGACTGACTCAGGTGCGCTGAGTTAGCAAGACCAATATTGGAGAACTCTTGGTCCAAGTGTCTAGTTCCTTTGCTCTGGAATCAGGGATGATGTTCTCACAAAGGCGCTGGGCTCCTACTCCAGGGATGGTTGGATCTAGGAAGTTCCCATTCATATTGTGGACAGAATGCCTAATGTCTCACTCCATCCATCCTCCCACACAGCAGGTTAGCCTTTGAAAGCTTCCTTGGTTATAAGACTAAAGATGAGTAGGCATTCTTCTCTGATTTGGTCTTAATATGATTTCTAATTAGCTAAAAATATGAATGATTGACGGGTGTGTATTTCTGAACCAACCAGAGAATGAACCTTTAGATCCCAAACTAGAACAGAAGATTCAGCAGCAAATGAATTCAGCAAGGATTTACTAAATGCCCTCAATGGAAGGTAGTGTGCTTCTAGGTGGTAAAGATTTTGCCACAGGTTGGTGGAGCACTGGGTAAAATGCTGGGCTTGGAGTCAGAAAGACATGAGTTCAAATTCAATTTCCAATGATCACTAGCTCTGTGAGCCTGGGAAAACTATTAACCTCTCCCAGTTCCCATTTCCTCATCTCTAAAATGAAAGTTGAACTCACTGGCCACTAAGTTATCTTCCAGTTCTAGGTGGATGGTTTAACAAAGATATACTAAACACAGCACGGGCCCATCTCTCAAAGAACTTAGTGTCAAATGGAGAGAGAAATGGACCTGGCGGGGGCCGGGGCATGGGCGGTCTTGGAACGGAACCAAAGGATTGCAGTTTACGTTCTGTCTCGAGACTAGGGAGGTGAGAGTTCCGTTTTGCCCACAGCACATCTGGGATTTAGGTTTAGTCATAGCGTTGCTTGGTCACTAAGTATTTATTCAGCACTTGTTCCGGATCAGGCCCTGTGCTAAGACCTGGGCCGGGGGTTGAAGATCTGAGCTAGGAGAGAGCAAAGAGAAGAGAATGAATGAGCAAGATGTTGTGTAGGTAGAATCAAGAAGTCATCATAATACATTGAGTATGGAGGTGAGGGGACAGAGCAAAGGCAAGAGATGTGAAAGAGGCTGTAGAGGTAGTGTGAGGAAAACATTGCAAGAACTTGGCCACTGAGTGGAGATGAGAAATGGTGGAGTGTGAAGAGCCAAGACTCCAAGATGACTAATGTGGGCACCCACAGGAAGGCAGAAGTTAGAGTGCAGGGGAATGGGGGGCAGTAGTACCCATTTTAGACCTGTTGAGCTTGAGAGGCCTATGGGATAGACAGAGGGAGAAGGCCAGCAGGCTGTTAATGGTGTGTGACTGGCAAAGGTATCACTTAGTCTTTTGGTTGTTCTCAGTTTCTTCAACTACAAAACTGGGAGAAAGTCCAAGGCAGAGCCTGAGATCATTGCAGAGCAACACTTGGGTGTGGGCGTGATGGGCACATCAAGGGCTTGGTCATGCCTATGAGGGCTGAGATGGAGCACAGGCTCAGTCTGTGGGAGTTGAGGATATTGATGTGCTAGGAAGGGAATATTTGTGTGTTTACTGTCTGAAAGGATAGAGGCGGGGGTTGGGGAAAGAAGAAGACTGTTAGCACTTCTTGAAAAAAGAGAGGAAAGACCTGGAGGCCAGAGGATGAGAGCAACAGGTTTTTGGATGTGGTGGCGCTAAGAATTGGAGTAAACCTCCAAACACAAGTGTTGCTCAGTGATGGGGAAGGTCTGGAAATGACAGTGGAAGAAAGAGTTTGCCTCAGCTTTCTTCTGGACCCGTTTCTGGACCACAGGTGACAACAGTCAAACTACATTATTTTTTTTATGGTTTTCTTCCTATGATTTGAAATCACTTTGTTCATGGACCATATTGAGAAAGCCCACATTAGTTACACAATCAGGACCATTAGCACCTTCTCAAGGATGTGCCAGTTTCTTCAACCCCTTTTGATGGTGTTTTGTCTCAGATATTAGGTGGCATTCAATTTGGAATATTCCCTAATCACAGAATCACTGAATGTTACAGCTGGAAGATGGAAGAAATGATAGTTTTCCAGATGGCCTCTGGCTGCCATATCCTGCGGGAACCCATGTCAGTAATTAGGCTCAGACTCTTTGAATCATTCTCTTTTATAAACCCCATCCAGTACGTTTTCAGAAAGTTTTGAAATGCATTATAACTTCATTCTTAGTGATAATCAGTGCTGATATTGAGAAATAGACACTTTTTACAAGGTAGCCAACCGAGGCTACCATTATTCAGGTTTTAGAAATTAGAATCCAAACCCTTTTGTGTATATCATATTGAGAAAATACAAAAAAAGAAAAAAAAAGAAAATACACACTTGAGGTGAGAGAAGGAAGGCAAAAGTAACAGAGCCAGAATGAAGCATGGAGATGAACTCTTCCTATCACCAATTTTACAGATTTGGAAAGTGAAGCCCAGAGAGGCCAATGTATCTCAACCCATGTCACACATGTAGTAGCAAAGTTAGGAATCGAACACAGGATTCTTTTCACTACACCATGATTGCTTCTTCTTGAGTTAAGGAAAGAAATACAAAGGAAAACACTCCAGTCCTGGAAAACTAACAGAAGTGCTCTCAGTGACTTCTCACTCTGGCCAAAAATCAGCCTCAAAGCAATCAGGAGTGAAAAGCCACCAGCCATTTGAGCTGGAAAAAGATGCTCCCAAGAGAGTAATTTGGAAGTTCATTACCAAGTCCCATTTTCTGAAAGAATATTTAGGCTAATAACTTTTGAAGATGATCACTAGCCTAAGTAATACAGGGATGAAAGGAAAGTGTGGAGCTCTTCTAGTGAGGGGCGTGTGTGTGTGTGTGTGTGTGTGTGTGTGTTGCGTGCGCGCACACTCCCGTGTGTTTAACACACCATAGGATTTCAGTGAGTCAATGTTTCTCTACAGTGTTCAGACACGGTACTAACACCCTAAACCAGAACTCAAATTATTTACAGCTGGTTGTGTGTCTCATTTATAAAGTGAGTCATTCGGTAATATTTTAGGATCCAGAAACCGAAAATGCCAGGATGATTTTCTTGGATACTGAGGTAGGAAGGCAGACAGAACACCAAGGCCTTGGATGGGAGAACAGCCCCTTCAGAGGCTTAGTCTTTAGAGACACCATCTTTCCCATTATTTCAGTTTCTCTTACTCAAGGTCCAGGTGCCTCAGCTTATTACATCAGGGGATAAGGAAGATGGAACAACGGGCTTGGAGTCCATGAGGGCGAGAACATCCTTGGCCCAGGCCATCCATCTCATACCACAACTCACTTTTCTATAATGTCTTATAGATGTATAATACATCAAAATACCATCTCCATTTCATAGAGATTTCATTTCAAATACTGAGGTTGTGAGAGACCAAAAGTCTTGTTCCTTACCACATCATTGGAAAGTATCTGGACTTCAAGGTCAGTCTTTTCTCTGTCATACTACAGTATTTCAGTTGGTCAGCCAAAGCATGAGGCAGGAGAGGTGGTCCTGACTAGTATGGATATGCTCAGGAAAACTACTCAACACCCATGTGCTCCCGGTTATCACTACTAGTCCTTCAACATGAAGGAAACTATTCCCCTCCCTCATTGTGTGATTAAGCAAGGGCTGTCCAAAACCAAACCAAAACAACAAGAAAATACCTTTCGTTCAAGGCTTTGTGACTTCATCACCAAGGGTCTCCTCTTCACTGACACAGCCTTTCCCTGTTGGGGTGATGGTCCTTGTGAGTTACTGAGGGCAGCTTTTTTCTAGACATTAGTACCAGGAAAGTCCAAGGTCATCTCAAACTCAACCTGCCCCAATGGTAGTCACTGTCATACCCAGTGACTTTCTTGTTCTCTCCTGGCCACTGGTCACTGGCCAACATGCTACCAGTCACCCACGTTCTCAGTTTCAGCATCATCAGTACCCTCTCCCTCATGATCAATCAGATGCCGAGTCCTACCAATTCTCTCTCTCTAACAGTACTCATCTCCATCTCCTTTTCTCCAATCATTAGTTCAGGTCCTCATCCCCTTGGATCTAGACTGTTGCAAGCATGTCATAGCTGGTCTCATGAATCTAGTCATATTCCTAGTTATTTCTAAGGTTGCTAAATTAATATTCCTAAAATATAGAAAAATATGTTATTCCCATGTTCAAATATCTACTGCTTCTATTATAGGCAAAAATGTGAACTCCTCACCCTGGCCCTGAAGCCATCACCAGTGTCCTTCCCACCCTCCCTCCTCTTCCAGTCTTATTTTGCTCACTATCAACATTCTAGCCAAATGAGCCTTTTCACTGTTTCTTGCATTGATGTTCCACTTTCTGCCTTCATGCCTTTACAAAGACTGTTGACTATCCCTGAATTCCTCTTTCCTCTCTCATCTACCTCTCAAAAGCTCTAGCTCTCTTCATGGACCAGCTCTCCATTTCCTCCATTAAGTATTCCCTGACCCCTACAGTGTTTATGTTGGATTAGTTTTCTGAGGCATGTTGTTTCTTCCCACTACAGAAGGGGTTGCTTCAGCTTTGCCTCTGGGTCCCTGGGGGTCTGTGTGGTGTGTTGGACACACAGAGGAAGCCCTTAATAAATATTTTGGAGTGGAAACTAAGTGAAATCACTAGTCACTGCAGATTTATGCCAACTATGTGATGGAACAATTGGGATTTTCAAAGAAAATGCATCATATGCGAGCTGCACAGAAATAAAGCTACATAATGACGTTCATTCCATAGCAAAGCAAGCACCAATGCATTCCCTGTTAGGAACGGGATCCTAATGGGAGCCCGAGGTAGAAAGGCCAGATTTCCACATGGCTTCTTAACATGGGGATCTGAACTTTTGAAAAAATATATTTTAATTTTATTTAAATTTATTTATTTAATAGTAAATTTATTTAAACTATAATTAAATTCAACTATATTTAAATAAATGGTTTCTTTTGTAATTACATATGTGTATACATCTTATATACGTAATGTCATAGATTTAAAGACATTGTTTAGAGAAAGGATGGCAGTGGCTTTGGTAGATTGCCATAGGGATCCATGATACAAAAAAATAATTAGGAATCTCAGGCTTGAAAATGAAGGACAGACCAATTTCAGCTACAAACAATAGTGCTCAGCTTCTCTAGTGCTGCAAGAGCCATGTTGGCCGGCTGTGGAAAGGAGATGGATCACACTTAGCTCTGAGCTGCAGAGGGGGGGGTGTTGGGGTGAGGGGGACATATGCCAATTCTGTTCAATTTCATATGCATTCTTAAGCATCTCCTATGGGCCAGGTCATTCCAGGGCTCGGTGCTGGGGATATACAAATGATACAGGAAATAGATCCTGCTCTCTCAGAGGTGGCCTTCTATTGAGGGATAGGGCAAGTACACAGATGAGCATGATATCCAGTAGAGTTCAACAGAAGGGTCACATGCTCTGTGAAGATGTATAACTCCAGATGGGGAATATGACAAATCAGGGAAGGTCTGAACCCCACTTAGACGGCCCTGAAGGACATGTGGATACTGGCCTTTTCCATGGCTCCCATTTTCTCCCTATAAACCCAAAGTAAACACTGGCACATGGTTGTTGTCTTCATCCTCATTCCCACTATCCACTAACTCCAAACTAGAGTCTTGGTACTCCAAGTCACCCTCACCCAAGTGGGCATGGGCAGGACTCTGCTCTAATCCATCTCCATCCATAAGTCTCTTCACTGTACCAACTTCCTTTTAAACAGATGGGAAAAGGGGGTAATATTTCTTTCTTCCAAAAAGAGAGTTAAAGTAGCAGGTATAGTAGGTAGCTATTATGTGTCCTAAAGCAGATCCAAAGAATAAGCATTTCAAGAAATTGAATCTGGTTGCACAGTACAAGGTAGATTTGATGGGAAGAACAGAGGGAGGGAGACCACTTTAGAGATTCTTGTGGTAGGTCGAGCTTGAAGGAATAGGGGCTTAGCCATGGTCAGTGACCGAGAATGGAAAGCAAGTACATAGAAGAGACAATATGAAGGAAAAGTGGTCAGGATCAGGTGCCTCAATAGGCAATGGAGAAAATCATTTAGGAACAAGAAGACTGATCTGATGTTGAGAGGCCACAGAAGCCAGGAGGAGGATTTTCCATGGAGAGAGGGAGATGAAGAATATAGACTTGGACAGGGAGAGGTGGAGGTGGTAGGGACCCACCAAAATGGAGTGGTCCAGAGGAAGGAAGCTGAAGAGAACATGGGTGAAGCTTGGCTGAGATGTTGAGGCATGAGGTACAGACTATAAGTCAATGAAATGATAATGGACTTTGGTTCATGCTACATCAAGCTCAGTCAAAAAATGTAGGCAAATATTCAGTGGGAGAGAATGTTTGGAAAGGACATCATTGTTTTCAAGTTTGTGAGAGACTGTCAAATGGAAGGAAGACTAACCTTGAGCTGCTTGTGCCAAGGGCAGACCAAGAGTAATAAGGAGAGGCCTTATTCTTGTCCAGGTCTGGCTTGGACTCTCTGGCCACTGAGACCCCTTCCAGCTCTGGGGTCTAGGGATGGAGGTGTAAGGATGAAAGGGAAGGACATGAGTAAAGGATGCAAAAGGCCAATGAAAGCAAGGACTTCTCTGCCAGCACTGTCCGTGTTCCTGCATTTGGGTGAGCCCCTCCATCCAGTCCCCTGATCTCTTTTTCAAAATAAATCATGTTTGGCTGGAGCCATGGATGTCATTTCCTGACCTGTTGGACTCCCTGAGTCAGCCTCCTTCTAGAACTCCTAGGCTCAAAGTAAGGGACAAAGTGAGCAGCTGTGGTGGGGATCAGCCTCTGAAAGTACCATTTGGTGTACAGGACTAAACTTCTCAAGTTGCTAATGAGCACATCTCTCTAAGGGGGCCTTTCAGCACCAAAGAATGAGGTGCTGGGGAATACAGACCCTTTACACTCTCTCACTACCTTTATCTTTCTTGACTCTATCACTTAAAATTAAAGTGAAAAACAAGTGAAGTTTTACTCCCTGGACCCCAGTTTCTTAATCTGTAAAAGAAAGGAGTTGGATTCTGGGGCCTTTGAGGTCTCTTCCTGCCCTCTTGATATGATCCCATGAACCTCAGACTAGGAATGGGCTGCCTGGCAGACAGTTCCTGGGAGTATGAGGCCCCCTTGGGTATCTCCTTGGATCCTTGTCCAAAGGGCCAACCAAGGCTTAGGGAGTATGCTCTGATGAGTTGTGAGTTGTTTTGAATTCTCCAAAATGGGAATTTTGAGGGATAAATGTCTGGCAGTCTGCTCAGGTGAGCATTACCTCCCTTAAATATCTCCATTCTATTTTCACGTTTAAAAACAACAACAAGACAGCAGCACACTATACCACCAACCATAGCAGCCCAGCTGTTCCCTCAGACCATTTTAACTCCTTGTGCAGAAATACATAATTGATGTCAGAAGAGACCTCAGTGGTCATCTTTTCCTACCTGGAACTGAATAAGAATCCCTCCCCCCCCAACACACCTAATCAGCAAGTTGCCTCTCCTCTGCTAGAAGATGCCTGGCAAAGGAGATACTACCAAGCAGCCCAGTTCTGTTTGCATGGCCTTGAATCAGCCTCATATGTACCTCTACAACTTTGACCATCTGCTCCCAGTTCTACCCTCTGAAGTCAGGCAGAACAAGTTGAGTCTGTCTTTCGTGTGGCAGATCACATGCCCTGGCCATGTCATTTCCCTCAGGCTTCTCTCTTCAGGATTAGACATCCCAAGTTCCTTCATATAATATAGATGGAAGGATCTTCACCCTCCTGAACAGGACAATTTTCCTATGCATTGGGCTGGTGTTTATAAGTGGAGAAAGGGAGAGAGAGGAAGAGTGAGGAGAAAGAGGAAAGAAAGGAAAGAGAAGGAGAGAAGAGAAGGAAGGAGAAAAGAAAGGAATGAGGCAAGGAGGGGAGAAACAAGGAGAGAGAGAGAAGAGAGAGAGAGAGCTAGACAGAGAGAGAGAGAGAGAGAGAGAGAGAGAGAGAGAGAGAGAGAGAGAGAGAGATTGTTTTAATAAAATGAGTCTGGATTTAGAGTCTAAGGATCTGAGCTCAAGTTTCATTTCTTCCCTTTACTAAGTCTGATAAACTGGGTAAGCCCCCTCTCCTCTTCTCTGGGCCTCAGTTTACTCCTCTGAGAAATCATGGTGTTGGATTAGCAAGAGCTAATGTGAGCATTCCCTGGTCATTGGATGGTGGGACTTCTTTTCAGGATGAGGTGTTGGTGGGATGTTGAACTACATGGTGGTTGAACTTCCAACTTGGAAGGTGGTACAGTGAATAGAGAGCCAGGCCATGAGGCAGGAAGATGAATCTTCCAGAATTCAAATCTAGCCTCAGACACTGTGGGCAAGCAAGTCAGTTCACCCTGTTTGCCTCCATCTTCTCATCTGTAAAATGAGTTGGAGGATGAAATGGCATACCACTCCAATATCTTTGCCAAGAAAACCCCTGGCACATGGAAGGCACTTAATGTTTACCGACTGAGTGATTATGACTTCTAGTGATGACCTGGTAGGGAAGAAAAGTCAAGGCCAGAAGATGTGGCTGGGGACTGGCTTTGGGGGCTTGGTGATAGCTGTAAGAGGAGATGTCAGCACTTAGCACAGTGACTGGCACATACTAACGCTATAAAAATACTTCTTATTGATAGGAGGATGGGTAATTTTGCTTTACACAAAGCTTATATCTTTCAGAATCATTAAGACAAAGGAAGAAGCTCCTCTCCTCCTCTTCCAGGAGCTAGAGGGGAGGGTGGGCATGGAAACCATCCCCAAACCAAGGCAGATGGGCATGTGTGGGGGTCTTCCATGACTGTGGCCTCCATCCAAGTGTTGAGCTGGCCACAGTCAACAAGTCTAAATGAGTTGGATGTTGTAACCGGTCCTTTCTCAGTATCTTTGTGTGGTGGCCGTTGCGGACTGGATCCTGCCTCGGTCTCCAGGGTAACGCTGAATTCCCCTATGCAGCTGCTTAAAATATCCTGCCTTTCTGCGAGTGGCAGGGTCTCAATCTGACATGCTTTTTGGCAGAGCCCCCTTACAGACCTGGAAGCTGGTGGGTCCCTTCCCCTACTCTATCCATGGCTGCTGCCCTGAGATTGGTCACCATTTCCTCAGGACTATGGAGAGCTCCTAGGGATGAGTCCCTGGCCCGGTTTCTCCAGAGTTGGCTCTATCCAAAGGAGAGCTGCTGACTAGGGAATTCCACCACACCCAAGTCTTCTCTGTTGGCAAAGGGATCCAGCCCTGAAAAATGCAGCTCAAAGTCTTGAATAAATGGCTAGCTTACACAGCAGTCCTGTCCAAGTAGAAGTGGTTGGTGCATTTTGAGGGCTGGGGTTTGTTTTCTCTAGAATCTGGTATGCCTGCCCTTAGCACTGCATCTGTTGGAATCCCAGATTACTCCCCTCTTTAGAATGGTCTGTTTCCCTATCAAGGCCCTTATCTTACCAACTGGAAGCCAGCTCCACAGTACACCCCCAGGTCCTGGGAATCCATAAAGATAAGGCCACCCTTTGCAGAGATCATTCTTCAGTCACAAGCCCTTCCTCTCCCAGGAAAAGACTCTACCATTTCCTCATCTGGCCCGTGGTATGTCCCTCTCTGACCCCGCTTTCCCTGAAATGTGTCTTAAGGTCAGGGATGGTGTTAGTTTCTATTGCTAGTGCATAGTATAGATACAGGATGTCCCAAAAGGATTAGTGCAGTTCTGAGTTTTAATAACTTTAAACTATACTCAGACTTTTGACACCTTACACACATATGTATGTATGCAAATATGTACACATGTGTAAAAATAGATAAAAGGTAGCTCGGTGGCACAGTGGATAGAGAACTGGGCCTGGAGTTGGGAAGACTCATCTTCCAGAAGTCAAACCCAGTCTTAGACACATACTAGTTGTGTCACCCTGGGTAAGTCATTTAATCCTATTTGCCTCAGTTTCCTCATCTGTAAAATGAGCTGGAGGAGGAAATGGCCAACCACTCCAGGATCTTTGCCATGAAAACCTCCAATAAGGTGACAAAGAGTCAGATGTGACTGAAAAATTACAAAGAGATGACAGATGGATGGACGGACAGACAGATAGCTAGGCAGATAATTCATCCCAGATGTTATTCCATTGGTGCACGGAACTCTTAGGGAGAAAACTGTCTCCTAGTGCATTTTGTAGTCTCCAAGAGTGGTCTAGGGCAGTGAGAGGTCAGGTGACTGGCCCCCAGGCCAGGCTCAGCCATCACAGGACACTGCTTTGGTGTCTGGCATGTGGCGGGCACTTAACCAGGAAGCACTTAGGGTTGAGGCCGAGCAAGTGCTCAGTCACATTTATTTCTCTCTCAGCTTCCAGGAACTCTTTTGAAACAGGACTCTACACCAAAGCTCCCTTTGATGAGAAGCCATCAGGATGCGCCCACATTTAGAGCAACGCTTTCAGAAGTTCCTCCTAGTCATTCTGCGTGTGTGTGAGAAAGGCTTTTCAAGCCTGTTGGTACTGCTCCTAACATGAGCTGCTTCTGCTTGTAATGAGATTGGCACCGGGACCCAGACCTCAGAAGAGTCAGAGAGTGCTACACGGGGCATTCATGTCCAGGCAACTCAAAGATTCTATCAGATTTTCCCCATTTGAAATCTTGTTTGAGAGCACTTAGGTAACTGTCTTATTTTGGCACATTAACAAATTTGCCATAATTTAATATTAGTTAAAATTCAATATTAATACTTATTTTAGGCACTTCCCAGAACTCTGAAGTCTAAGAGTTGGAAGGGATCTCAGAGGCATCTTGTCTACCCTCCACGAAGTCCCAAATCTTCCCTACATCACCAACAAATGAGACACGGGCTTTGCTTGAAGATCTCTAGTGATGAGGAAGCCATTCCCCACCAAGGCAGCCCGTTGCACTTGCAGTATGATTGTTAATAATGGTAACAACAAGAACAGCAACATCATCAGCATAACAGTAACTGACACTAGCTGTGTGACACTGGGCAAATCACTGAACCTCTCTCTGTCTCAGTTTCCTTATCAGTAGGATAAAGAAAACAATGGAGCCTAGCTTGTAGGGTTGTTGTGTGCACAGCAGGAGGTCAGAGCTGTAAAGTCCCCTGAGAATCCTCTGTAAATCCTCCCCAGTGTGTAGTTCTGTTCTCTGTGCCTTGCGGAGCTAGTCAGATTTCACTAGTAGGGACGCCCTAGTTGTTAAGGACAGAAATGTCAGGAGTCTTGAAGAGGAGTGGCCACTCCATCTCAAAGCTTGGTGAAGAGAAGAGGGAATCCTGACACCATCTTACATGGCCCAACAGTTTGGAAAGCTGATTTCAAAAGATTCAGAGGAAAGACAGGCATGATTGAATGGATTAAAATGCTTGCAGGGGAAGTCTGTCCAGAAGGATTGGGAGATGTTCAAGGACAAAATTCTGAAGACACAAAGGGAAGCAATTTAATGAGGGGGAAAATGGGGTTCTTTCGAAGAGAGCAGTATGGATGTATATGGAACTTATCAACCAAGTACATTATTATTATTATGGGAGGAGGAGGAAAAGGAGGAGAAGGGCTAGGAAATGACAGTGATGACAGTGCTGAGAAGAACAGAGACTTTAAATTAAAGACTGATGAGTTCCAAACTGATTTCTGGGCAAATTCAAGCAAGGATCATTCCATAGTCAGCTGGTGAATGCCCAGAAAGAGAATGGTGATTGCAGAGAGTCAGCACAGTTTTATCCTGAATAGACAACTCTGGGATAACAGGATTTCTTTTTTGACAGAATTATTAGAATTGCTAGAAGATGCCAGGAACATTGTGAATATCATTCCCTTAGATTTTTAAGAAAGCCTCTGCTAAAGTACCTCTGGAGAAGATGGAGAAATATGAACATGAGCGGAGTTGTTAATGGTTTGGTGCCAGCCTTTCAGGTGGGAGGCATCAGGTATCCATTCTGGGCCCTCTGCTGATGAGCATTTTTTATCAATGGCTGTGATAAAGGCATAGAAGCTATACTCACCAAATCTGCTGAGAAACCAAGGTTAGGAGGAAGACCTAATCATGAGTAGATGATAAGAGTCAGGATTTTTGAACAATGTTGACAGACTAGAGCCCTGGGTTGAATTTGATATGAAAGTCAATGTATCGAAATGTGAAACTATGAACTTGGGTACAAAAAATTAATTCCACAAATACAATATGAGGGAGTCCTAAAGAGACAGTAATTGTTTTGATAACAGATATGGTTGGTGACTTTAGTAGACTGCAGCGCAATGTGAATGTCACTAAAGATATTGGAATTCTGGGATGCATCAAGAGGGAAGGACTTGCAGGAATAAGGAGATGAAAGGCCCTCTATATTCTGCTCTTGTTAGAAGATTTTGGCAGTGTTGGATTCAAATTCTAGATACAGGAATTTAACAATGATATTGATAAACTAGAGAATGTCCAGAGGAAGAAAATCAGAATGAGGAAGTGTAATGGTAATGGAATTTGAAGATCTCCTTGTACTGGCAAGCTAACCCAGAGCTTGTGAATCCCATGGTGGGATAGACTTTTTGATTTGATGGGAGGGGGCTGAACAGGGAGGAGCTGATGCTGTGTATAAGGAAAAGCCCAAGCTGAGGGAGGCCAGAAGGATTTCTGGGAGCAGCATTATGGAGACAGAGAAAGAGAAAGAACTGCTGGAAACAAGTATGCTGAGAGACAGAGAGAGAGAGAGACAGAGAGAGACAGAGAGAGAGACAGAGACAGAGACAGAGAGAGAGAGAGAAAGAGAGAGAGAGAGAGAGAGAGAGAGAAACTGCCAGTCAGCAGCCAGAGCTGCCCAGGACTTCTGAGGGCCAGTTAGAGCTGCCTAGAACTTTTGAGAGTCACCCAGAGCTGCCAAGAACTGAGGAGGCATGACTGTGGTGCCAGTATTTTGTCTTTCTATTTTGATGTTACTTTGTCAGATTCATTTGTTGATAGAGGCCTCAGACCTTGTTGTTGGGTCTAGGTTGATTTCACAGGCAGAAAGTGAGTTGATGAGGATTCTGGAAATGTGTATAAATGTGATTGTGGCTTTGTTAAGTTTTGTCTTCCCAGGAACAGAAACTGTGGGAAGGAGAATCGTGGGAGCTAAGAATCTGCCTCAGGTCAAGAAGAAAAGACCCCTCCTTGGGTACTTAATGATGACTGATGATATTGTAATCTAGTTGTGACCTAGGGTGGATGGCCTTTGTGCTTTGTGATGGACTAAATGAATAGACTTTGTTTAAGAAGGAAGAATTTTGATAGAAGAGATTAAGACGGTGTGATCTAGGGGTGGACTTGTGTGATTAACTAAGTGAATGCACCTTGCTTAAAAGAGAACTTTAACCTTGGTTATTTGTGATTGAATTGAGGACTTACTAAATGATTGAGTTACTAAATGAATGTACTTTGTTTAAAACTATGTGACCACTTTGATGAAAACTATGTGGCCATTTTAATGTTAAGTTGTTAAGCTGTGACATGGTGAATGCTGTATTTAGATTTTCTGTGAATATTTTGCCTTAATGTGTTGTTGAATAAATGGAGAGTTCACTATGCTTGTAATCAGAACCTTGAAGGATGGGAGAAGTAGCAATTCACAGCAGGGAAAATAGAGAACTCTGATGACCCTTGTGGGGAGGAAACATGTCCCTTTAAATGTATACACCTGGAGGCCATGTTCACATTACCCTATGAAGTCAGATCCCCATCTTGGAAAGACTTCTCCAAACTGAGAACATGCTTCTGGCCCCACTCATCATGGATTTCAGTAGCTAATATTCCACAGTTTTGTTATCCAATCAAGGTGCCTCAGTCTAAGGGTAATAATAACAGGTCCTCTGGAAGGATAGTAGAGTATCTCCTGGTTTCATGGCAGAAATGAGTTGGTGAGCCTCTTAAGGAGAGGGATTAAGCCTATTCTTCACACACACGTGCACAAATACACACACACCTACAGACTTTAGCCTACTGTTGAGTACATTATAGATGATAGTGAGTATTAGTTAGGGCCAATTAATCTATTCTCATGAAATCATCAACTTAATAGGTCAGAAAAGTTTCTTGCCATGTTTGAAATCTGAGTCTGAGCTGGCCCAAGGCAGAAATTCAAGCCTTGGGGAAGGGTTGGTGATATCTCTCTCTGAAGGCCCATCCAATTTTGTGATTCCATCGTGAATTTGCTCTATAAGTGAATGCATATTCCAACTTGATTCAAACCAGTAGTAATTTACGAAGCACATGTTACATGCCAGGCCCTGTCTCAGGTCCTAGAGAGCCAAAGACAAAAACCAAATTGCCCCTGAGAAAGTTACATTCTCCTGGGAGTGGGGAAAGGAGGGAACAACATGCCCTCAGAGGAGTCAATATAAAATACTTCTGAGAACATGAAATCACTTGGTGGTTGTAGAGAAGCCTTGTGTAGGAGGGGACGTAGGAGATGAGCCTGGAGCCTTGAAGGCATCTGGGAATTCCCAAAGGCAGACATGAGGAGCGAGAGCACTTCAAGTATTGGGGATAGCCTGGGAAAAAAGTATGGGAGGGAGACATTGAAGGTTATGTATGGAGAATGATTAGGTCAGTCTGGATGGGAAATGAGTCCAGGAAAACAGGATGGAGAAGGAGAAGGAAGTTATCTAAATGGCAAATACAAAACTGGCTTGCCATTTGCCCTCCATCTCCACCTTTTCTCAGGATTTAAAGACAAGTTCAGATGAAAAGAATGACTATAAAAGACACCAGGCCAGGTTCTTTTTTTTTTTGGTGGGGGGGGGAGGGGTCACTTGCTTTTTATGGTAATAAGAAGGACCGTAATGTACCCTCAGTTTGAGGATAATAAAAGTCCTCTGGGAGCGGAATGGAGCAGGGCATCTCCGGGGTTTTACTTCAGCAGTGACTAAGCGGCCGTCCTTTGGCTGATCCCCAAACAAACGGGATCAGCTGGGGCATGTAGTGACTGAGGCCAGTCTCCTGGGTTGTGCTAGCAGACTACGTCCACACCGGGAAGTGGACACAATGGGCGGTAGGGTCAGGGGTCAGAAGCATCTGGCCTGGTGTCTTTTACATTCATGCTCTTCATCTGAACTTTTTTTTTTCCTATAGAAAAGCTCCTCTTCCCCACCTCAAGAGGGTGCATTCCTTCCCCCAGCCTTAAGTATTTCCTGAAAAACAGCCAGCAGCCATCACTTTCACAAAAAATGCACCCGATTTGCCTGAGGATTTTCATATGCCAATAGATTTCTCTTGATGTTAATCTCAGCAAGTACATAACCACAGAAACCCAGGGCACTGTTGTAAGACGCTGATACTGGGCCACCATCTAAAGACAGAGAGTTAGAGAATCAGAGGGGACCTCCGGGATTTCTAGTCCAGCTCAGACATGAAAGGAATCCCTGCTATATCATACTGACATGTGCCTGGGCAGAGACTCTTTCCTTTTTCTTTGCATCCGCAGCACCAACCACAACGTCTGGCATACAACGGGAACTTAATAAATGTGTGCCGGATTGAATTAAAAGGGATGAGTTCTCCCAGTATTTGTGGCACCAAATTCCACACAACAGAGTCTGCACAACTTGGGTTAAAGGTAGTCCTTGTCTTCCAAGGACCATCTTTGCCTGATTATGGCTTGTTGGAAACTACTCTTCCTATGGATTTAACTTTCTTTTCCCTGGATCCGGAGGATTCCCCATTCTTTATCTCCAGGTCTGTCCATTCACCTCAATGATAGCTTAGTCAAAAGATCCTTGGGACCAGCGGCCATGCTGAAGGATATCACTCCTCTGAACAATAAAGGGATAGGCTAGGCAGCATGCCTTTAACAGTCTCTGATGTCATCTCCACCTGGCTTGTCTACCCCAGGGCTGTCAGGTCTAGGGCTGCTTTAGTCACAGTTCTGAGGCAGAAATTGTCTTTCTCCTACCTACATGTAAACTTTAAATGATAAATGTGTCATTGGTAGTGTTATTGTAACAGTTTCTCTGTACATACCATATACCTGTGTTGAGTGGTCATCCATACACCCACCCAGTCATCCATTGTTCTTTAGCACCCACCAAGCGCCAGGTACTGGCCTGGGTGCTGAGGATATGAAAGCAAAAGCAACAGTCCCTGACCCCCAGGAATTCACATTCTATTGGTTTTCTTGGAAAAGGTGTCCACCCAAAGGAGGTATGATGGATGGAATGTAAAAGAACTGCCTTCTTACTGAGGCTGTTGGGTCTTATGTCCAGCTGCCTCCCTGGAATTTCCCTATGGCGGGCTTGCCCTCACTTCAAGTACACATTCAGAACTAAAGTAGTCTTCCTCTCTACCAGATGCTCCCCTATACAAAGCAATTCCTCATCCCAAGGTCTCCTTGTCTGGGTCAGAAGTATGATTTCTCTGTACCTACTAGTCATCCTTACAGTCTATGTATACATGTACATACAGATGCATGCCCTTGCATATATATTTATACACACTAACATCTTCCTATACATACATATATGTGCATGTACATATGTATGAGTATATGTATATATATATATATATATATACTCATGAGTGTATATATATATGAGTATACATACATATATATTCCTGCAACCAGCTTGGACATACCTTTTGTCACCCCGATTTAGTCAGTTATTAAGTTCTGCTCTTGCCCCTACCATTCTATGAAATTGGGCAGGGAAAAAAAAACACAACTTATTTTCACTAACCTTTAAGTGAAATTTAGCATTCCCTTCAAATTTTAAGTTAAAAAAAATGGTTCTAAGAAGTGATCCATAGGTTTTGCCAGACTGTCAAAGGGGTAGTTGACCCCCAAAGGTTAAGAAATATTAATCTAGATCCTCAGTTATCACCTCATGTTTGGGTTTGATGAAAACCTCCTGACTGTTCCACACACCTCAACTCCATGCTCTTGCTACTCAAATCTATCCTAGGTGTCACAGTAGGATAAGTCTTTTTCCACTTAAATTTTTTTTCTTCCTTTTTCCAATTTATTTATTTATTTTTAGTTTTCAACATTGATTTCCACAAGATTTTGAGTTACAAATTTTTCTTTCTGTCTTTCCCTACCCATACCCCAAAATAGTGAACCTGCTGAATACCCCTCCCACAATCTGCTCTCTCTTATATCCTCCCCCACACCCCCTAACTTTCTAGAAGGGCAGGATGGATTTCTATACTCTGGTGCCTGTGTACCTTATTTCCCAGTTGCATGAAACAATTTTTAAAATACACATTTGTTTTTAAAACTTTGAGTTCCAGCTTCTTTCCTTTCTTCCTTCGTCACTCACCCGCACCGGGAAGATAAGCAATTCAATATAGATTGCATATATGTAGTTACCCAAAACATTTCCATAGTAGGTATATTGTGAAAGTCTAACTATATTTTCCTCCATCCTATCCTACCCTTCACTTATTCTGTTTTCTCCTTTGACCCTGTCCCTTTTCAGAAGTGTTTGCTTCTAACCACCCTCTCTCCCAATCTTCTCTCCCTTCTATTATTCCCCCTTCCTCCCACCCCATATTATTGTAGGGTAAGAGATCTGATTGAGTGTGTATGTTATTCCCTCCTTAAGCCAAATTCGATGAGAGTTTGTCCCATTCCCATTTACCTTCTTGCTCTTCCCCTCCATTGTAACAGTTTTCTCTTGCCTCTTTTATGTGAGATAATTTACCCTAATCTATCTCTCCCTTTCTCTTTCTTCCAATATATTCCTCTCTCACCTCTCAATTTTATTTTTTAGATATCATCCCTTCCTGTTCAACTCATCTTGTGCCCTCTGTCTATGTATACATGTACATACAGATGCACGCCCTTGCATATATATTTATACACACTAACATCTTCCTATACATACATATATGTGCATGTACATATGTATGAGTATATATATATATATTCCCTTCAACTATCCTCATATTGAGAAAAGTCTCATGAATTACAATGATCATTTTTCCATGTAAGAATGTAAATAGTTCGACTTTAATAAGTTCCTTATGATTTCTTTTCCCTGTTTACCTTCTCATGCTTCTCTTGCTTCTTGTATTTGAAAGTCAAATTTTCTGTTCAGCTCTGTTTTTTTCATCAAGAATGCTTGAAAGTCCTCTTTTTCATTAAATGACCATATTTTCCGCTGAAGCATTATACTCAGTTTTGCTGGGTAGGTGATTCTTGGCTCCTTTGACCTCCAGTGTAGGGGGCACTGTCAAAGGTTAGCTCTGAGGGGTCTGCCATGGGTGTGAATCCAGGCAAAGGACCCCCTTGAGCCTATTTCCACCCACTTAGGCCCAGTATCTCAGGATGTTGACTCCCTACCCCCTGTTATTCACAGCCCCCCCCCAATGCAAGGGAGGCTTGGAACATTCTGGCCATCCCTAAAACCCTGGCTGCTTGAGTGATATAGATAAAGTAGTGACACATGGGATATGAAAGCAGGGAAGTGTCCCAAGGGAATGGCCTCCTAAAGGTTGCAAGGTAGGCACCTCATGTAGCAAACAATGTGAAGTTTCCCATGAGAAAGTATGATGTAAGTGCTTTAGCTGTAGTATGTAAACCTGAACCCTCAGATACTTATTTGAGATTTCTTGATGTGCAATAGACAAATGAACGCAATCTCCACCTGGTCCATGACTCATTATTCAATCTCCCACATATTTTTTTTGGTGCTGTGAGTGCAGTTTACACTCAAGAATATCATTTTCCCAGCCCTTCTATCCCTTAGTGTAGAAGATGCTATATCTTGTGTTATCCTGATTGTGTTTGCACAATATTCAAATTGTTTCTTCCTGACTGCTTGCAGTATTTTCTCCTTGACCTGGGAACTCTGGAATTTGGTTATAATATTCCTAGGAGTTTTCTTTCTGGGATCTTTTTCAAGAGGCTATTGATCAATTCTTTCCATTTCTATTTTTCCCTCTATCAGGGCAATTTTGCTTGATAATTTCTTGAAATATGGTGTCTAGCTCTTTTTTTTGATCATGGCTTTCAGGTAAGCCAATAATTTTAAGATTATGTCTCCCAGATCTATTTTCCAGGTCAGTGTTTTTTCCAATGAGTTACTTTACATTGCCTTATATTTTTCATTTTTGGGGATTTGTTTTACAGAATCTTGATTTCTCATAAAGTCATTAACTTCCATTTGCTCCAATCTATTTTGAAGGAATTATTCTCTTCAGTGAGTTTTTGAAATTTTTTTTCCATCTGGAAAATTTTTTTTAAGGCATTCTTCTCTTCATTGGCTTTTTGGTCCTCTTTTGCCATATGAGTTAGTCTATTTTTAAGATGTTATTTTCTTCAGTCAGGCTATTCATTCGCTTTTCATGATTTTCTTGCATCATTCTCTTTTTTCTTCCCAATTTTTCCTCCACTTCTCTTATTTGGGTTTCAAAATCCTTCTTGAGTTCCTCCATGGCCTGTAACCAGGTCATATTTTTCTTGGGAGCTTTGGATGCAGGAGTTCTGACTTCATTGCCTTCCTTCCATTCCTTGCTTTGATCCTTTTTTGTCCCTGAAAAAGGGATCTATGGTGGGATTGTGTTTCCTATGCTTGATCATGTTGCCAGTCAGTTACTTGACTTTTGAACTCTTTGCCATGGTAGAACTCTGCTTTCAGAATGGAGAAAGCTTTGTCCCAAATTTCTGGGGCATTCATAGCCGCCAGAACAATTAGGAGGGTGCCCTCTCTGCAGCCCCCACAGGCTCGAGCACCTGGCCCCACACACCAGGAGTTCTATCCAAGACTGCGGTCCAGATCTAAGCAGGTTAAAGCAAGAGTGATTACCCTCTGAATGGTCACTTCCCTACAGTCTGTAGGCCAGGAGCTCCTGTAGCAGCCTTGCAACACAGCCGCCACACCTCCACCGCTTCTCGCCCTGGGGGCAGGGCCTGGACTCTGCTCTCCCATCTACCTCCATTCCAACAGAGTTCCACACTGACCTTTTACTTTGTCTTTGGCAATTATGGGTTGAGAAGTCTGGAAAATGCCACAGCTGCTGATGCTTCACTCTCCTGAAGTCTGCTCTGGGTGTTGTTGGTCTGGGCCACCCTGAGACCAAAAGCACAGCTCACATGGGGCTGGGCTCAGCTCCCAGCTTGGTGTGATAGGCTCTTACTGCCTGGCAGCCTGGAAGACTGCCTTCAGTGGGAGATTTGTTTCTCTCTGTCAGTTTGTGGGTTCTGTAGCTCTAAAATTTGTTTAGAGTGATTTTTTTTACATATATTAGAGGAGGTAGAAGCCAGAGCCATGGGGAAGTCCTGTTTCTACTCCCAGGATAAGTCTTTTTAAAGCACCAAAATACGTACAATGATTTGAAATTTTGCAGTGGATGTAATGAGGCATGTGTCAGGAGCTGACGGTGAGTAAACAGCGTAGGGGGCTGAAATTTTATCCGTATCAACCTTGAGATGCTCATTTACCTTTGTCTTTTCAACAGATCATTTTGATCAGGGAAACATCTGGGGGTAAACTGGGGAGATCACACCACTAGATAAGCAAGAGGAACTATTATCCATCCAATAAGACAGACGACCTCTGGGCCTTATCCTCTGCCTTGTCATTATACCCCTAGAATTAAGAGTTTAAATGATCTGTTCTGCCAATGAAGCCTAAGAATCCCTGGGACCTGCCATTTTCCCTGCTGCAGAAGTATCTGTACTAGCTACTTTTGTCTTCTCTGTAGTGGAACTCTTTATAGGTTCTCTTCCTCAATTAGAATGTGAACACCTTGAGAGCAGGATTTATCACATCATATAACAATATAATTATAATTATATATATGTATATATATATATATTTATATACATAAACACATATTTTACTTGCATCCTTAGCACTTACTGCAATGTTTGGGGAAAAAGTCATTGATCCCTTTCCATAAACCATTAATTAAAAAACATTAGACAACCCAGAACCAAAAAGAAATGTCAGTGCCACTTCCATGCAAACCTCTGTCTAAATGGATATGAAAAAATTTGGGATTACTCTTTGGGTCTAGCCACTCTACAAATTCTGAACTCACCCAATAGTAATATCTTGTAGCTCATGCATCTCCATCTTTTCCATAAGAATAACGTGGAATGTTTATTAAATTATTTTTTTTAAAAGCTTTTGCAGGACTACAAGCAACACAACTATAATGAGAGATACCTCTGAGGGGAAGAAAGGTCCTGTCTCACAGAGTGTAGTTTGTAGGATAATGACAATAATGTAAAAGGAAATGCAGTTAAGAACAAATAGAATTAGACTCTCTGTTATTAAAATCACCAAGAAGTTTGAGTCTGGAAAAGCCGTGCAAAAATGCATCTGTCTTCCATCTTTGTAGGAGAAGTGTGAAGTATGCTTTCAGAATCTGATGATGTAATGGTTCATTTTGCTTCATTATTTCCTCTTTCTTTAATCCTTGTTACGAAAGATGGCTCACCAAGTAGTGGAGGGAAAGGATCTAATCCAACATAAGTATTGAAAAGAAAAAGAAATAACCTTGCATTGACTCCTCTTGATATATCTGGTATCCAAAGCTTAAAGGATTTAACACAGATACATGAGATATCCCAATCACTAAGTAGTCAAAGGATGTGAATCATTTTCTAAAGAAAAGAAATTATCCCCTTTCTTAAACATACTAATAAGAGAAATGAAGATGGAAGTGATGTGGTGGTGTTGCCTCCCACTCAGCAAACTGACAGAGATGAGGAAATAGGGCAAGAATCCATGTTGGAGGGGCTATACAAAGACAAGTAGGCATCCACATTTTAAGAAGCACTTAAGGGGTCACAAGTGGAGAAAATTTAAGAAGCCCTGCACTAAAACACTCTTGGGAGAGCTGAGGATTAGCAGAAAACATTGGAAAACAATTCTGAATTCTAGAAGAAAAGGTCACTCAACTTCCTGTACTATGGACCCCGTGCCCCACTACCAGGCTGAAACTCCAAAGGGCATCAAAGGCAGAGGGAACAGTTCCATCTCTACAAAAAAACATTTGTATTAGCACTTTTGTAGTTGGAAAACAGGAATAAAAAATGTCTGTTGATTGAAAAATAGTTGAAGAAATTGGAGACAGGAATGCAAAGTATTGCCCCTTAAAAAACAACACAAAACATGAGAAGTGAAGGCAATTCAGGGAGTCTCAAATGAACTGATGCTGAGCAAAGGAAGCAGAATCAGTTTGACATGTGTATGTCAACTGTAAAATATAACTGGAAACAACAGGATAAGGAAGCTGAACTGAGATGAAGTGCTGGGATTCTGGAAGAAATGATGAAGCAAACATCCCTTTCTCTTTTAGAGAGGTGGAGATGTGTAGGGGTGGGATGATATGTGGATCACCAAAGACGTTTACTGGGTTTGTTGATTTTGCTTGTTTATTTGACTTTGTTACAAGATGAGTTCTATGTGATGGTTGACCTTATATAATGACTGTGGAATTAAAACAAAAGACAGCAATAAATATTTGTTTTTTTAAGAAGAATGGTGAGATCAACTATGTCAAATACTTGGCTAAAATCAAAATCAAGTCTAGACAATTTTCTAAATCAAGCAATCAAAAAAGGAAATGAACTTAGTCTGGTCTTTTCCATTCTTGAAGAAACCAGACTGGTTTTTCATGATTGTTGCTGCATTTTCTAGGAATTGATTGACTATCTCTTTACCAATACTTTCTACTATAAGAAGGGCACTGGCCAATGAGAGACAGATATACAAAATGCCGAGAATACTGTGCATGCTCAAAGGATTAAGCCCTCATTGACCAACCCTTTCATTCCCTACACTAGAATGTCACCAGGAATCAAATTCAAGATCACTGGCCTTGGATTCTTTCTACTTATCTGAACATCAAGACAATATTTGACTTTCTACAATCGTGGGGAACAAGGATACCTCAGTAGGACACCCAATGAACTTACCATCCCCAAACCTGTAAGTGGCAGACTGAATCAGCAGGAGAGTTTGCCCCTCATAACTTGGGCTTCACATTCCTGGGAAAATGTGTAGTCCAAGAAAAGAGGACACAGTTATAATTTTCTTCACTTTCCTTCAAAATTGTCTCATATTCAGATTTCTGGTAAGTGACAGACAGGAGCAAACAGTCTTTATAATTAAGAAAACACATTTCTTAGAAAGGCAAGCAGAGGAGGAGAGAGTGAGGGCACAGAACAGACTTTACAACCTGCAGCTGTCCCCTGGAGCAGGGACCACAGTGACTGGCTGCTAATCTAGACTCATTTCAGAGATGGAGGATGTTGCAAGTGCACTGGTCCAATCTTGACCTGATTAAGCTGTGCCTCCATAAGGTCCCCCCAAGCAGTCTCCAATGAGGGGGTGATATACAAAGCACTCTACTGAGAGAAAGTCTCTGATACAAGACACCAATAATCCTGTGGGGTCATTTTTCATTCAATCCAATCAATTTAACAAGTTTTTATCAAACACCTACCATGTGCCAAGCACTGTGCTAGGCCACTGAAGAGGCAGAGACAAAAATAAAAAAGCCCATTGTGTCAGAGCACCTACTCAATTGAGGGAAACCACATATACATAGATACATCAATACAAAACACATAAAAAGTATCCCCAAAGTAACTTTGGGGGTGGTGAGAGGAGAGGACTAGCAGGAAAGGCCTTGGGTGTGAAGAGGAAAGTGAGCTGTGAAACGAAGGAAAGATTTGAAGAGGCAGAAGTGAAAATGGAGAGGATTCTAGGCGTGGGGAGAGCCTAGAAAAAGCTCTGTATGGAATTACTCAATGAAATCATCTCATGGACATTTCACCTTTGTTTTTTAAGTAAAACTCATATTCTATTATTTGAAACTTGATCAGATGGAAGGAAGTCACACAGAATGGGCAGGAATGGATAGGATACTAATGGCATTGCTGGAGAGAATGCCCACAATAAAGTCACAGAACCATCGGGGTATACATATGTAAATGTCTGTAGACACACACACATCCCTCGTTATGTATAACTACATTTTTATCTACTTAGGATATTACATCAATAATAATAAATTTAAGTGCATAGATTATAGGGCTGGGATTGGTAGTTCTCAAAGGACATTTCAGAAGAATTCTGCAGTGCTCCCAAGGTTCAAAATAACCACTGTATAAGACAGACACACATTTTACCATCTGGGCACAATTTGCCTTTCATGCTCCTTCAAGTGCCAGCGAATGACAAAGTCTAGGGTGCACGAGGATTCTCTCTATCAGTACCCCTTAGAAACCAGCTCCCCCTGCCCCATATAGGGCACACACTCAGATCTGGCTCTGTAGGAGGAAGGGCCTACCCTGTGGATGTTAGAAGAGGATTTCTAGTCTAGACAATGGCTCCAGGCTCCAAGTCTGAGCAGAAGGCGTCAAAAATATCATTCACAGCAAAAATCGGAAATAGACTCTTTAGTAGCAAATCTCCATAGGAACCAGAAAAAATGGCTCCCCAAGTGACACGCCTCCAACCAGTAAGAAGAAAACGTTCCCCCTGCCCTTGGCGGGTGATCACAACGGCTTGAGGAGCCAACATGAGCTCAGTCAGTAGCGGAGCTAGAATAGAGATGAAAACCAAGCTAGTCCAAGGGTCCAGCTGCAGGCCTGCAAATGGTGCCACTCCTGCTCCCCTGCTTCTGGCGATGCATGCGGAGCGGGCTCCTGGCCAACACAGCTGCCTGTGTGTGTGTGTGTAAGAATCCACATGAAGCATGCCAGACCAACACAATGGCTCCAGGAGCACAGAGACATTAGCTGCCTCACAGAATCAGCCTTGCAAATGTCCACGAGCTCCTGCCCACTGACCAGGGCAGACAAATAAATTAAGCAGCTGATAGGATTCAAGGACTATGGACAGAGATGAGATGTAGTCTCATACCTACATTTCATAGATGAGGAAACTGAGCGTCCATTAGTTAGGCCAAGGCTACACCCAGCCAGTAAGTGGTACAGCTGGGTTTGAACCCCTAATTCTGATCCCAATCTCTGATCCCAAATTCTGGACTCTTTCCTCCAATAGAGGATAAGCCTTGGGACAGCTTTCTCTCTGAGGAATTCAAATTTGGGGTTACCCAGAAGGCAACAGAGATTGATGATGAGCAGAGTGAATTATCCCCCATGAAAGGCACAAAGGAAGAGATGAATGGCTGTGTCTCAGCAGAGATCTGTGTGGGTGGGTCAGGCATGTGGTAAGAGAGCAAGAGAAATGGCAGGGAGCCCACAGACTTCCCTGATATCTAGGCATCATTAAGAAGACAATGAGATCCTAGCAGATAGAACATGGAGCATAAGAACTAAGAGAGAACTTACAGCATAGAACATAAAATATTTGAGCTGGGGAGGGGACCTTAGAACATAGAACACAGAACACAGAATATCTGAGCTGGAGGGGGCCTTAGAACATTAAATGTCAGAGGCAGAGGTAACCTTAGAACATAGAATGTCCAACTTGGGGACTTTAAAATATAGAACACAAAATATCAGAGCTGGTGAGGGCAGAATGACAGAGCTCAGAAGGATCTTAGAACATAGAACTTAGAATATCTGATCTGGGAGGAACCATAGACTAGAAAATGGCCATTTGAAGGTACTTTGGAAGATAAAACATTGAATGTCAGAGATTGGAGGGCCTTACCAACCACTTAGCCGAAATCTCAAAATTTTTGATGCAGAAAATTACCAGCCAGAGGAGAAATGATATGTCTAAAGTCCCAGACACTTGGAGCCAGGTCATTAAACAACACTAACAAAGAATCCCCCAGTGCGAAGGGGCATCAAAGTGGATCTAATCTCACCAGCCCTGAAGAAGGAGTCTCATTAACAATATATCTCAAAGGAACTAGAACTTGCCATGTTCCTAAGCTGACATTCTGCCTTTGGGGCAGCTCTAACTTTGGACAGGTTTTTTTCCCTTCACCTCTCCCAAATCTGCTTTTCTGCAAGCTGCAGGCCCTTCTTCTTGTTCTGTCCTCTGGGATAAGGTGGGACAAAAATATTTTCTATTTTCATTATAGCCTCTTGAGTTCTTGATGCCAGGGATCACATTGCCCAAATCTTCTCTTCACGAGGCTTAAATATTCCTCATTTCTTCAACTGACTCTCGTGTAGTATGATCTTCAACACCTGTGTGCTCACCACTACAGTACACTACCTCCTGTGTGAAGTAATTCTAGAACCCAGCTCCCCCACAGAGATTCTCCTGATTCAGTCTGGGGTTTCCCAGCAATTCCAAGCTCAGACTCACACACAGCTCTAGTCACTGTCTGAGAAAAGCAACATTAAATCTATTTCCCAGTTTATTTATCAACTACACATCTCATCTTGTGTTTTTTTTTTTTTTTTTACTTTTTTCATTCAGGACGTTTATTTTAACAAACAGTTGAATCCTCAAGATGAACTAGATGCTGCAACAGCTGCTCTC
>CM053601.1:191779863-191796938 GCA_028646575.1 Pseudocheirus occidentalis | reverse complement strand
ATTATTTACATGCAACTGGGAAATAAGATATACAGGCACTGGGGTAGAGTGATCCATCTTGCCCTACTAGAAAGTTAGACAAAGGATGGGGAGGATATAGGAGAGAGCAGATGGGGGAGGGGGTATTCAATGAGATACCTGTTTTGGGGTGGGGGTAGGGGAAAGATGGGGAGAAAATCTGTAACTCAAAACCTTGTGGAAAAGAATGATGTAAACTAAAAATGGATGGATGGATGGATGGATGGATGGATGGATGGATAGATGGGTGGATGGATGGATGGATAGATGGGTGGATGGATAGATGGATAGATGGATAGGTGGATAGATGGATAGATGGATAGATGGATAGATAGATAGATAGATAGATAGATAGATAGATAGATAGATAGATAGACAAATGAATATATAGATAGACATATGAATATATGAATAAATAAATAAACACAGACAGCGCCACTTGGGTCAGGCACTATAGTTGTTGTTGTTTTCTCCATATTTTAGATGCCCCCAAGATGATTCCAGGTTGAACCCTCAGAAATCAGGCTAACAGGATGCGTGCTGGCTCCCCAGCTCTTTATTGGGGGCTATCTGAGGATGAGAAGCTCAGAGCTGGGACTGGGGGGAAGGACCAAACTCAGAAGCACCGACGGTGGATGATGGAAGGGCCAATGTCATCATATTCATAATCATAGATCCACATGTGTTGGAAAGAATTCAGAGTAGTCAGGAGGGAGCCGCCAAACCAGGAAGAGAAGCGGCATTCTGCTGGCACAATCACCTGGAGGAGGAAACCACAGGGAGGAAGCAGTAGTATCCTGGGGCTGCCAGAAGGAACAAAGGTAGAGGGCTGGAGTGGGAACAGGGCTGAACTCAAGAGGCAGAAAAGACCTCACTCCTACTCTCAGCAGCTGTGTAGCCACCTCTTCCTACCGCTATGATCTCAAAGGGCTGTTATCAATAGAGAACAGGGAAAGACCACTGGCTGTGGACTCTGGATCTGGATTCAAATCCTGCCTCTGACACTTACTGCTTGCAATATTATGGGCAAGTCACAACCTCCCTGGGCCTCAGTTTACCTATGGGACTTGGATCAAGTTACTTAGGCTCTCTAGGCTCATGAGCTTATAGAGGCATTTATACAAAATAGATGCCCATTTTATCAGATGAGAGCACTGAGGCACAGAAGGAAGACCATATGATGAGAACTCCCAACTTTGCATAAAGATCATCCCCAGTGCTTTTAGGAACTTTACTGACCATTAAAGACCTGACTGAGCAAATGGTTAAAGCTTCTGGATTGATGTTCATCTTTGGTCACTAGGACTCTGAAGAGAGTGTTATGGTCCTGAGAAGCAACTGTATTATTCATAGATCATAGGACCTGGAGCTTATGTTTGTATCCCCATGTTTTGGTGCCTAGGAAGCATATGCTAAAAACCTTTAATGCCTTACAAAGAAGAGATCTTAGGGATCATCTATTCTAACCCCTATCCATTTTTACAAAGGAAGAAATAAACACAGAGAGTGGCAGGGGCTCTCCCACACTCAAAATAAGGGGGAGAGTCAGGATTTCAAGCTCTTGACCCTGTCTGTATCCTTTAAAAACCACAATTCATGCATGTAAACTCAATACATCAACTGGGGCTAGGATGGGGAGGACCCTTGATAACATCCTCATTCTTTGATATTCTTTTCTTATTAGTGCATCTTCAGGAAAACATTAGTATTTTGAGCTGCCATGTAGCACTGTTGCTTCACGTTGGTTTTAAGAGACCACCAAAGTCCACAGATCTTCTCAAACTGACTCCTGTCTAGAGGTGTCCCCAACAAGACCTCATCAGCAGCACATCGCCCAGTCCATTCCCATATCTCTCTACACAGTCACAGGATACTTCCCTATCTAGTTGGGAATGGAGGATGGGTCCAGGACAGGCAGGTGGGAGAGAGAAGCAGCCTGGAACATAATTTCCTTCTCTCATAATTACAACTGAAACAGCTGCTGCAGTGATTAAATTCTTATCAGCATCTCATTTTCCAAAGGAGAAGGGGCTGTATTTCTGCCCCTGAGCTTTCTGGACCACCAGTAAGCAAGTCAATCTTGTCTCAAGTCCACGACCTTGTTGGCAAAAGGGCTCACCTTAGAGGTGAGGCATGCCCTCTGTCTTTCGCTACCTGTCCAGTCACTGACGTGTGCTCACTTAGGTTAGCCTTCAATTCCTTGTGATTCTTTCTGCCTTTGCTTTATCATTTCCAAAATATGTCTTCATCAAATTTCACAACAATCTATTGCAGTGAAGAGGAAAGGATTTTTCTCTCTTCTAAACAGAGAAGAAGGACTGTGGGAATGCCACATATGCTGTCAGACACATTTATTTGCTTTGCTTAACTAGTGCCCTTTGTTATGAGGGAAGGTACTTCCTAGAGGAGAAAATTATTGGAAGTGGCAGTTATGGTAAAAAAAATCACATAAATAAGTATCAAAGAAACATTTTTAAAAGAAGGGAAAAGATGTAAGAAGTTCCCCATGAGTTCAATGGTAATATTCTCCACATTCTACTAATGAGAAAATGGATCCTGCCAAGGGATTTGCTGAGGTCATGGAGTAAGTTAAGAAGAGAACTCAAATCACAACATGTTCCAACCACTTCCGTCATACAAGTGCTAACAACCAGAAAAGAAGCAGATGGAGCCAAGAGAAGGAAAAATAAGTGTCTGCAGGATGAAATTAAATAGTCAGACATGTTTTCTGAAAGCCTACAGGGAATTTGTCCAAAGAACTTTTCTGTGCTATTTGCAGTCTGCTGAGAAGGGTCACGGTTGCTCATTGTAGGATAATGGACCAATCACTTAACCAAGGCTTAGTTTCCTGGATTGTAAATTGGGGTAATGTAAAACTGTAGGTCTCTCACTGAAAGTGTGCAAGACTAAGGATCACCCCAATGGGAAAGACCCACCCTCCTTCAGGAGAAAACTACCTTAATCTTAGTCATCTTGGGTGCCTGGGCTTTTATCTCTTTTGCCACACGTTCAGTCATGCCTGGGAACGACATGTTGCCTCCGCAAAGGATAGTGTTCACATAAAAGGTCTTCCTTATTTCAAAATCACATCTTAGAAGGCTCTCATATATGTTTTGGTGAAGACCTGGAGACGTGACCTCTGAAAAGAAAAAGGAGTGGGAATGGGTTAACTTATATCTCTTAGGAAAACTGTCCATACCAGCATCAGGAAAACAGCACAGTAGGCAATGGTTGAGCTTCATCAGCACAATGGCTAGGGCCAGAAGTGGATCTAGACCTTACTTTGCTTTCTGTTACAGCTAACTGCTTATGAGAACACTCAGGGCTGTCAGAGCTATTCAAAGGGAACGAATTTTTCCAGGTGCTTGGAATTATCCAACTGGGAAAGTTCTTCGTGATATTTTCTGTGTTCCCCAAAGAGAAATGTCTCTGATGGGGGTCTGTTGGTCAGTCAACAAACATTTACTGGGGTTACAAAGAAAAACAAGACAGTCCCTTTTCTCAAGGAACTCAGTCTAATGGGGGAGATAACATTCAATTAAAATGTAGAAACAAGACATAGACATGACAAATTATAGCTAATCAACAGAGGGAAAGCCCCTGACATTAAGGAAGGAATCAGGAAAGACTTCTTGGGTCACAAACCAGCCCCGAAGTGGTTAAGGAAGACTTCCCTATATCTGCCAATCCCTGCCCAGGTGTTAGGTATCCTGTAGTAATTCCCAGGTGAGGAAGGCGGTGTTTATCTGCCAATCAGGCTGGGTATGTGATGATAAGCCTGTGGTGAAACAACTCGGGATGCATGTCTTATAAAACAAGGGTCTGATTCTGCATATCTGTCTCTGTGTCTTTCTCTGGCTCTCTCCTTCTGTTTCCCTCCCTAACCTGTTTCTCTCTGTGTGTCTGATATCAGCTTTCATGATTTCCAAACTCCAATCCTTCCTACTGCTGCCAAAATGATGTTTCCAAAGCACTGGTCTGTGTCACTCCCTTGCTCAAGAAGCCCTAGGACTCGCTTCTAATATAAAACAAAAATGTTTGTTTGGCATTTAAAACTCTGGCCTTTGCTTACCTTTCTAGGCTTCCTGTACACTCGTCTTCACTCTCATTTCAAATAAAGTGGCCTTGCTGCAGATCTTCTTGTACATTCTTCTACCTCCTTGTAAACCGTCTCTCCCCCACATACCTGAACTGCTTTCCCTTTGCTTCCTAAAAGCAGGATCTCTTCAAGGCTCAGCTCAAAGATCACTTCACATAACAAATTTAGTCCATCTTGCTCCTTCCCCGGTACTCTCCCTCCCAGCAATCACTTTGTATTTCCATTGTGAATGCCATTTCTTTGCATCTCCACCTCATAGAATTCCTAGTGGCTTCCCAAATAGCTCAAGGGTCACTTCCCACTCCAGAGGCCTTTCCTGCCCTATCCTCCTCTCAAATTCAGCTGCATTTGCCTTGTCTCTATTCAGGACATCTATGTTGACTCTCTCCTGGAATCAACACTTTGATCACTTTATTTCTATTTGCTTGTTTCCTTTGAAATTCTTTATATGTTATGCATTTAAAAAATGGGATTCTGAGAGGGGATCTCCAGGCTTCATTAGATTGCCTGATGGAGCCATGGTAAACAAAGTAAAGAACCCTTGCCCTCATGGGGTATAAGCTCCATGAGAAAGTAATTTTTTTTTTGTCTGTGTGATGTGGATGCCTAGCACCTAGCCTGGTGTATAGTGGGCACTTAGCAACGTCTCCCTTCCTCTGACCCTGAGTTTTCCCAAGCATAAAGCCTTCATTTCTTCCAGTCAGTCCTCTCATCATTCTGGTTAGGGCTGCCCCAGATCATTTGCTCAGTGCTGACCTTTATAATCCCTGCCAATGTAATTACTCTCTGCTTTGGAATATCCTAGAGTAATAGATGGTCCATATGTAACAGACACCACAGGCAGTACGTATGGGCAGAGGTGTGCTGGCTCTGATGGACAGACCTAACAGGGATGGTTGGAACAAAGCCTCAGGACAGTGGAACCTCTCCATGCCTACGGTAATGATTCGGCCGTCAGGGAGCTTGTGGCTCTTCTCTATGGAGGATTCTTCTGTGTTTATCTCCTCTGTGTAGTCCAAAGCCACGTAGCACAATTTCTCCTTGATGGCCCTGACCATTTCCCATTCAGCTGGAGGAGAGAGAGAACAATGAACAATGCATAGGAAATTGTTCCTGAAGAAAACAAGGTCTGTTTGTTTAAGATCCTCAAGGGGCTAGGATTGGGAGAAAGGCTGGCTAGGAAGATGCCCTTCTTTTCTGAAAGGACTTTTACTAGAAATAACCACCAGAATAGCATAGAAGTCCTTGGCGTCAAAACCTTTTTTCTCCTTTTTTCCTTTTTCAATTAGCTCTATATGCTCAGCTCCTGGCACATATCCATCCATCTACCAATCCATTCATTTATTCATTTATTCAAGTACCCATTAAGTACCTACTCTATGCCAGGCCCTGTGCCAAGTGCTAGAGATAGAAATCCCAAATAAAATAGCCCCTGATTTGGGACCTTAATTTAATTGGGATGGGGCTTGGAGAATGGACAGCAGGCATATCAATGCCAGATAAGTAAATACAAAATACACTGCTCCAATGGGCCTATGATCTCTTCTGTGTGAATGATGTTCACTCTTACCATGATGCAGATGAAACAAAATAAATTCGGAGTCATTTTTCTGGATGGGAGGGGGGCACTAATAATGAATGGCTGAGATCAGGAAAGATGTCTTGAAAGAGGTAGCTGGGAGGAGCTGAGCCTTGGAAGGAGAGAATGAAAAGGCACATGGAGGACATTTCCAGACACAGGAGCACAGCCTTTGCAAAACCACTGAGGCAAGAGAGGAAATCTTGCTGTGGAAAACAGCTCCTAGGAAAGGCAGGTGTGAGTAGGGAGCTTGGAGGGATGGATGAGGAAGGCTATCTTCCTGGAAATCTTCCTAGATAGGCTGGCTATAGCCAGGATGTGGGGGCTGTAAATGCCAAACAGAAGACTTGGCAACTCATCCTAGTGCCAATGGAACATACTGGCCAGTGACCACTGCTTCTTGTGTGGAGGCGGTAACATGATCAAGCCTGTACCCTAGGGATATCAATGTGCAGGGCAGAGGAGAGAGACTGGTAAGGGGAGCCCAATCAGGAGATTATTGTAAGAGTTTAGGGGAGATGGAATGAGGGCCAAAATTAGAGTGTATGTTTAATGTGTAAGCACACATTGAATTGAATCCCATTGGACCTCTGAGGGTAATCCCTAACATGCTACTCGTCCCATTGGTTGACCCTCTGTAGAACAGAGGAGGTATCCAGTTTTAGCTAAACAATAGGGCTTAGCTCCTTTCTCTGGGCTGCTTGATCAGGGCTGCGGTCTCACCCAGAGTCCTCAGGGAGTAGCCTTTGTCACCGAGAATCTTCGTAAGGTACATAGAGAGGTCCCGGCCTGCTATCTCCAGCTTCACAATGGCATCAGACAGGATGTAGCCACCATCGATGGGAACAGTGTAGGTCATTTCATCCCCAGAATGCACAATGAGCCCTAGAGGAGGAGAAGGCCTGGTGGATGCAGAGGAAGCAGCTTGGTCTCCTCTCTGGGAAGTGGGGAGATCATAGTCAACCTACTATTTGCAACTGAGCTATGTTGGGAAAATGAGGTGGGGGAACAGGGAAGTATAGACAAAGGTAGAAAATCAGGGCTTCAGAGAACCACTGTCTACAGTGCCCCGGCTGGTGAAGACACCCTTCTATTCCCTTCCTTAGCCTGGAGATCAGGGAATCCTGAAACCTGAGAGCTTTGGAAGACCCTTAGAACAGGGCATGGACTGTCACAGTCTGGGAGGGACCTTTGAATGTGAAATCTTAGGAACAGAGAGACCTTAGAATACAAAAGATCAGAGCTGTCACTGACCCTCTCCTATAGAACACTACAGCTAGGAGTGACATGAGAACAGAGAAAAGAGAGTATCAGAACTGGGGAGGAACTAAGAATCCAGAAGGTGTCAGACTGTGAATGTCAGAGACAGAGGAGACCCTGGACTACTGAATGTCAGAGTGGGGAATATCCTTAGAGAGAACACAATCCAGCCCCTTCCTCCTTTATAACTGAGATTCCAGTTTGGGACCCAGACATCACTTTACTGGCCTACTAATTTGGATAGACACTTTTCTAGGCAGAAGGTGTCACACATCTAAAATCAGGACTCACCCTAGCTGGTGTGTTTGGCAGGAAGAAAAAGCTCAGGTCTGGGACAAATCACCCCTTTGTAGAAGGTCTCCTGACAAGACTGGATTTGGGCCCCAAAGTCCCCAACATGGCACTCCCTGATCTAGGTTTAGCACCTTTTCTTGCAGATCAGAGAAAGGCCTCAACCTTGCCCAGAATCCCAAGAAGGCACCTGTGTGTAAAGAACAGTGAGGATCTGGAATCCTTGCTCCAATGGGGTAACCTCTGACGAGTCTGGGGATCATCACAGACTGAGGGTTGGAAAGAAGCTCTGAGAGCATCTAGCTTCAGACTCTCCTTTGACTACCGAGGAAACTGAAGGCAAAGGGGCTAGGTGGCTTCCTCATATGTAAAATGGGGGTGAAAATCCTGACCCTGCCAGCCTGCCAACACTGTGACCTGTGCTGAGAAGGACATGGTTCACTGGCTGGCAGAGTCTGAGCAGGGGCTTTAGGGGATGGAACCCAGCACCTGACAGGGACTAGCTGTAGAACAGAAAACACAGCGTGTCAAAGTTGAGATGGACCTTAAAACATAGAACATGGAATGTTGGAGGTGGGAAGACATGTACCACATAAAACGTGGCCTGTTGGGGCTGGAATGAGCCTTAGAACGTGGAAGGTGAGAAATACAATGGACTTTAGAATGTAGCACATGGGATCTTGGGGCTGGGAGGAACATTAGAGCTAGGAGAGGCTCCAGAACACAAAACAGAGACTGCCAGGGCTTGGGAGAACCTTTTAACACAGAATATAAAATATCAGAGTTAGAAAGATCTCTAGAATATAGTCTATAGAATGTCAGAGATGAGAAAGACCTGAGAACATGGACTAGCAATGGGAGGGACCTTAGAAAACCCCTTGTCCAGCCCTCTCATTTGATAAGAGTGGGATATTGAGGTATTCACTTAGTAGTCTGGACAGAATTTTTCTAGCCTACACACTAGGGAAAATCAGAACAGAAACATCAATCACTCACCAGTGGTCCGGCCCGAAGAAAACAGGGACAAAACATCCTGGATTCCTATGTACAAGGCTGGGATATGGAAGGTTTCAAACATAATCTATAAAAAGGAATCAGCAGTCAGAAGGAGCCTCTCTTGGTGGTGGGGGAAGGCTTGGAGGAGGCAGTATTCCAAGAGAGAACGGGCAATATTGACTCACAGAGTCGTGGAGCATCATTGCTGGAAGAGGCCCCAGCCCACTGGGCCTCCTTTCTCACCTGAACCTCTCAGCATCCTTCAAAACACCACTGCCTTCTACATGAGGCCTTTCCTGTTCTCATCCTCAGTTACTATGCTGTGGCCCTCTTGAAATTACATTGATGGGGGAGAGGAATAGTATGAGAGGAGACAGGGAGAGACAGAATGGAGTTAATCCTCCCATATAGAAGAGGCAAGGGATAACTGTTATGGAGGGGAAGAACAGGAAAGCAAAATGGAATGGGTCAACCTTACTCTCATTGAAGTTGGCTTAGGGAAGGAATGACATACACTCTAAATTGGGTATCCTGGCCTACAGGAGAGTAGGATGGAGGATGGAGGGAAGGGCAGGTTGGGGGGAGGGTTGTTAGAAGCACACACTTCTATAAAGGGATAGGGACAAAGTAGAGAATAGAACAAGTGGGGGATGGAATAGGAAGGAGGGAAATTTACAGGTACTGGGGTAGGGAAATTCATCTTGCCCTACAAGAAAGTCAGAGGGGTAACACGGGGGAGGATATAGGAGAGAGCTGATTGGGAGAGGGGGTATACAGTGGGATCACTGTTTTGGGGTGGTGGGTAGGGGAAAGATGGGGTAAAAATTTGCAAATCTAAATCTCATGGAAATGAATGATGTAAACTAAAAATAAATAAAAGTTTCTAAAAAAAGAAATTGCATTGAATTCCATTGCATTTACCTCTCTGAGACACACACCATCTTGCAGATAGACTATAAGCTCCCTGAAGACAGGAATGGCATCATTTTTATTTTTGTATTTCTAACCCCTAGGACAGTGCCTAGCAGAGGCATCTCTTCTGCTACAAGCCCACCATGCAGCAATCCAGCCTTTGCTTGCAAACTCTCCATTGTTCTTTTGCAGAGGACATCAATGCCTAGGGCCATGTTGGGAATTGTCATCTTGGGGTAGGACTGGGAGATATTACAGTCTCCAACAAGGGAAGGCCAGCTCAGGGTGCCAGGGCAGCATAGACCACATTCCCTTAAAGTGGAAAGAAGCAAAGGAAAGCCTTGGACACTGCCCTCATTCTTCGCTTCACCAACACACACATTCTCTAGCGTAGGTTCTGAATTTGTAAGAGATGAAATCAGGTTTTTAGTGTATTTAATGTATTTAAGCTTTGGACAGTGTTTGACTCCCTGACCCACAGGGCACATCCTTGTCCATAAAGGAACCCAGATCTAAATAGGAATCTTAGACCATAGAATATCAGAGCTGGAGGGTGTACAAGAACTTTAGAGCTTGGAAGATCCTTAGAATGTGGAGTGTAGAGCATCAGAGCCAGGAAGGCTCTCAGAACATAATGTTGGGACTTTAGAGGCTGACACTCTTCCCATTCTCACTCAGTACCTTGCTTACCTGTATTAATTTCTCTTTGTTTGCCTTTGGGTTGACAATGCTCTCTGTTACCAGGAGGGGATGTTCTTCTGGGTCTATGTGGAGCATATTGTAGAAAGCATGATGCCAAATCTTAGAGGAAGAAGCAATGTGACATAATTCAGCTCTTGCCCATAGCAGCAGCCATCTACTATGACGTCATTTGGGATTCATGTAACATTTACATCTGTAATATGCCTCTCCCCTACCAAACCTGGACTCTCTAATTCTTTTTGAAGTTAAGTCTAGCAGAACCCAGGAATCCTCAGCTATCTAGTCCTGTGGTGAGCTTCTATGAATGTGGTTTAATTGTTTGGGACTTCTGATAAATCTCTTCTAATAAGGAACTCCTTCCCCAGATGTGGATGTAGCTACTGTGGTGGTTTGATGGAGCTGAGTGGTCCCTATAGCGGCCATCCTACCCAAAGCCTGATCCCAGGGCTGCACACTTACCTTCTCCATATCATCCCAGTTGGTGATGATTCCACGTTCAATGGGATACTTCACCACGAGCTTTTCCCGCTTGGTGGTGACTTCATTTCCAATAAAAGTATCCCTTGCGTCCATTCCACACATCACACTCTGGAAAAGGCAGGTAGCGACATGTCACTGGCTGGACAATTGGTATACCTCAGTAGGAGGGCAGAGCGTTATTTTATGGAGGAGGGGGACACATTTACATCTATATTCCTCCCAGCTATCATTTCTTGAAATGCCCATAAATTAATTGTTTTTAATAATTTGCCTGGGAGGTCATGAAGGGCCATTTCCTTCATGATCTTAGTCAGGCTTATTCTCTCAGGAAGACAATTCTCATTCGCTTTTCCTGCAGAATTTTCTCCAGAATTCTCATCCTGTTCCAAATAGCTCCTTTTGTCTCTCTGAACTGCCCCACAGGCTGCACGTCACCCGATCTCTACCCTATGTGGTGTGGTAAGGGCCTCAAGTCAACAAGTTCCCATCAAGGTGGTTTAGAACCTTTCCAGGGACTCAGTGGCCAGGTACAGAGAGATAATAACTTCAGATTAAATAAAAGTGGCTGCAAGCTGGGCAGAATAAGGGAATGTTAAGTGTTTTCATTTGGCTAGGCCTCAAGATTCATGGGAGGTGATTAAAGTTGGAGCTCTGTGCCCCTGAACTTGATGACTAAGCATGCCTGAATAGGATCTGTGCCTAAGAAGAAAGTAAACATGGCCAGGTGAAGAGCATTCTGGATCTGGAGTCTGGAGGCCTGCTGCCTCCTCCCTAGTGGTACCCACTGGCCCCAAGTACAGGTTCATGATCTGGAGACAGTGGATCCAGATTTTTAAAAAATCCCTTAGTAAATACAAGCAAAACCATAGAAGCTACACAAATTCTCATTAATGAGCCCTCCAGGTGCATTCTGGCCCACAGGTTTATGTCCAGCTCAATGACATGGAACATTCAAAAAGCACGAACAGACCACCAATCCAAAGAACTTCTGTCTCCTTGATACTGGTTAATTTGTGATTCCTGAAACTACAGTTAACCCATCCCTCATCTGGATTTCCATGACTAAGGCCTACACTGAACTTAAAATCATTAGGGCCTGTTCCATCCCTTATGGTCCAGGACCCATGTAACACAAGAGTTGCCTGAGACACTTGGGTTTTCCTCTCAGCTCCAACACTGATGCCTTGTGTGACCATGAGTTGACCATGTCCTTCTGGGTAAAGGGAAGCTATGGGGAATATTTGCCCGAGCTAACACAAAGGGAAGGCCAGGAGATTGTGAAAAGGTTTGGTAACAATAAAGCCCGATACAGTGCAACCCATAATTAATTAATTGTGAATAACTTTTTATTATTGTCTCCAGGTAGAGAATCACAGAATTTCAAGGCAGAGAGAACTCAGGGCCATCGATTACAAGCTACAGCTGACCAAGCATCCCCTCAGTGCCATACTTCCCTAACAAGGGGTCCTTCTGCCTCTGCTTGAAGACCTGTAGGGGTGGGGACCTCACTACCTATCCAGGCAGGCTCTTGCCATATTTGTCCAGCCCTCATTTTCATGAAAGCCTGTCTCCATTTGCCTCTTAGCAACTTCCATCCAAGTTTCACTGTAGCACTGAACAAGTTTCCCCACTCCAGCAACTCCCCACAATTTATACTCCCTAGAACCAGCATGACAGCAGACCTTTGGGATCAGAAAGACCCAAGATCAAGGCCAGCTTGTGACATCTGTGGGTTGCATAATGTTGTGCAAATTCCTTAATTCCTCTGTGCTCAATTCATACCAGGGATGCCAAGGGGGTGGCCAGTGGATTCCTGTGGATTATTGGGCCCAAGTGTGTGTATGGTGGGGTATGGGCTGCTTAGCCTAACTGCTGGGACTTTCAAAAGGAATTTTCATGCCTTTTCATGTATTTTTAAGTGAAAAACCTTTTTAAGAGACTTTTCCTCTAAGAGGTGGGGCTATGTCTGGTGCTTGCCCATGGCCTGGGAATTCTTGGGCAGAATCTGTTGGTCTCCAACCTAGGCTACCCCCTGGCCTGACTCAGGATTCCTCTGCTCCTGAGGGAAGCTGAGAACAAATCTTGGTCAAATGTTCAGTGATCTCTGGGTCAGCTGCTGGGAGAAGTTTTCAAGGACCACTTCCTACCTCCACCCAGCACTCCCCAAGTCCCTTCCCACAAACCTGAGTACAGCCCTTAATGTTGGAGGTGACTGTAGAGGGCCAGTCCAATCTTCTCATTTCACAGATGAGCAACAGGGCCCAGAAGGTCATGAAATGTGCTCAAAGGCATACAGCCAGTAGATAAGGTCAGGAAGCCCTGGGGTCAAGTTCAGCCTCAGCTGCTTCCTAGCTATGCGACCCTGGGGCATGTCATTTAACACCTGTTTACCTGAGTTGCTTCAACTGGAAAATGAGAACAAGGATAACTTTTACCTTTCAGTGTCCTCAAATGAAATAAGATATGGAAAGTCTTTAGGACTTAGAACAGTTCGGAGCATGCAGGACATGCTTATTCAAAGCTCATCCTTTTCCCCTCACAGCAAAACTCTAATTTGAGCTCAGATGCTGTGACTCTAAACCAAGAACTCATTCTCCCCTGATCAAGCCAGGCTTCTGGGGAAACACATTCATGTCAAACATGATTTGGAAGGCTGTTAACGACTCCCATCTTGTCTCTCAAAGAGAAACAAACACAACTGGCCTTTTAACGGACCAGAAATCCAGAGCCCCTCGGCTCATTGAGAGCCACTCACATTAATCCAGTGATTTAAGGCTCCTGTGTGTGTGGTTGTGACCCTGATTTTACAGGAAAGAGAGAGTGAAGCCCAGAGGGATGGAGAGATTGGTCCAAGGTAGTCAGGTTAGTCATTGTGAAGGGGATTATATCCAAGAGCAATAAAGGAGGAATCCCGGAGAAAAGCTCCCCAAATACCGCTAGCTGTGCTTGGCCTCTGCCTGGAGAGCTTCATGGGATAGACAGAGGCCTTTGGTTCAGAAGCAAAATGAAGTATAGAGTTTAAGTACTTTTGATAAATCACCTGGAAGTTGGGAAAGGGGCAGAGCTAGAGGGAAGCTGACTCCTTCAAGCTAAAATGGGGGAGAGATGGGGATACAGGACAGGATCTTTCCAGAAGAGAGGCTGAAGAAGGCTCTGAGACAGGAAGGGACGTGACCAAGGCCACACAGTTACTGGGGGCAGATTCAGGGCTAGAACCCAAATGGGCCGAGTCTCCAGTTTTGTGGCCCTCTCTGAGAGTCATAAGGCTCATTTTCTGCTCTCTGCCCTGCTGGCTGGAGTCTTCCATGCCAGAATTTTCTGTACTCGATGCTTGTACAGTCAGCACCTCCCAGCCAATCCCTGACCTCTGACTACTTATGACATCAGAGACGGACAACCAATCAGACATTGCAGAGTGAAACCTTACTCTTAAAAGAGCACCCACGTGCATTAGTGACTGCTAATGCTTAAGGAGATTGCGGCCCATTCAAACCCACTAACTACTTTATTTCTAACTGTTGTGAACCAGCATCTTGTATTATGAAGATGATTTTTTGAATCCAGGTACAAAATTTTACATTTATCCCCATTGGACTTTATCTTCTTTAGTCCAACCCAACAGCCCAGTCTGTCAAAATTCTTTAGGACCAGCCACCCACTGTATTAAGCTCTCCTTCCTCCCAGCTTTGTCATCTTTGAATGATAAACACATCAGTGATGCCTTTTCCTAGAGCAAGCCTAGATCCCCATGGTCCCCCCTGGAGACCTCCTTCCACCTTGATGTTGAGCCATTAACACTTGCTAGTCCTGAATCCACTGACCCTATCACTGTAATCTTGCCTACACTTCTTCATCTTCTCCAGAAGAATTGCATGAGCCACCACAGTAAAAGCTTTGCTAATCTAGGTAAAGTATAACTTCCCGTCATCTGCTATAATTTAATAATCCTGTCAAATAGGAGGAAGAGGCTAGTCTGGCGTGGCCTGCTCTGTGTGAAGCCCTGCTGGCTCTCTGTGATCACTGCTTCCCTTTCTAATTGTTTAGCAGCCGTCTCTTTAATGATCTCTTTCTACAATTTTCCCATCATCATTCCCTCCCCTGAACCCCACTCTCCTTCCTTGCCCCTCATGTCATAAGGACAGCCTCAGAACATCCTTTGTATGAATTTAAAGGTGCCTGTAATGAAGCCCTCTGGCTTCTTCACACCATTGACCAGTCATTCTGTCACTTTCATGAAAGCCTCTTGAGTTCCCAGAGCAGCTATGATGGCCTAAGATGCAAGTACTCCCCCTCCCAGCCTAGAGTTCTACTCCAGGACTCCACAATATCACAGGGCTAACACTTTGCTTTGCCTGGAACAGCCCTAAGGGGCTCCACACATGTGATGGATGCCCATCTCAGAGGACACTAACCTGCCTTTTGTAGCGCCCAACCATGCATGGGAAAACAAATCGGGGGGCCTCTTCTCCACCATACCCTACTTTGAAGTATCTGGAGCCACCATCGAATACAACGGCTGCAGGGTCCTCAGCTTCTCCCAACTCATCTATGGCTATTGAAAAGAAACAGCATAGTCCTGCCTTGTGCTGGGTCCAGTCTTCAGCCTCTGGGTCCTCAGGAAAGAGGTGAAGACCAGGAGGAGGTCTTTCCTTGGGTCCCTGGGGAGTCACCTGTCCTCCCACCCATAACCAGATGGGGGAAGGCTGCTGCAAAGCAGAGAAATGGAGCCCCTTTCCAGCCAAGGCAGGCCACCCAGAACCCTGTGGTCCAATCCCATCCACTCAGGGCCCCAGGGAAGTGGGGTCAGAACAACTGGCTTTCCTTGGGCAACCTCCTCCCTTTTCCTCATTCTCTCACATGATTGATGGCCCCATGCGTTTATGACCATTTTCACAGTGACTTTCCCTGCTGACTGACACAGGTATCCTTGGGTCCTGACTTGGCAGAGCCTGTCTGCATTGTGACCTTTCTAGTCCCTTCATCTCTGACCCGGGGGGGTCCTGGACCTCACTTCTGTCTAACCTACTGGGGCTGTGACAGCTCCTGCCTGAGCTGGCTGGTTTGGGCCCCATTTGGGGGGCTTCTATTCACCTCTAGACACTTTCCTGGCCAGTGACAGGTGGTAAAAATACTCTTAGATTATAAGTCATAGAACCTGAGTTCATGTAGGCTTTGCTGCCCATGGTGTTGGTTAAATTCCTTTCCCTCTCTGTGCCTCAGTTTCTGAACCTGTAAAATGAGGGGATTATTGGATATAGTAATCTCTAAAGGTCTTTCTCTCTCACATTCCATGCTTATTGTTTTAAGGACCTTCCCAAGTCAACATCCAGTGATCCGGCTGCACATGGAAATTGAACATACATGATGGCCAATGTACTTAATCTCCTTGGACTCCTGAGTGGCCAGGGTCATTCTTCAGTAGACCTAAGTTTTGCCCTCAACCTATGTCACAGACAGTAAAATCCATTTGCTTTATCTTTCTGCCCCAGGACTCCTTGCAGAGCTGAGTTATGATTTCACTCTTCATCTGCTCTCCTCTGGGACATTTTGATAGCTACACTCTTTTCTCTATCAATGTGGTCTTTCCAAACCATAGTAAAAATGAAGTCTACTTTGGGCTGCTCTTGAAAAGTTGTCTAGTCATTAAACACTTTAAAGTATTTTAAAATCCTGGGAGGCTAGAGTTTAAAGAATGGACCCAGAAGTGAATTCCTTGATGAAGTGAGTGATTATTCTTGAGTTGGGCTTTTTTTTTGCTAATTAAATCCCCTTAGTTTCTCACACAATAAAAAAGGTTACAGGTCCTATTCAAATATCTCTATTTCTTGTAGATTCCCAGAGATATCCACTTAGAGATGAGCAGGGGCCTCAGGGACCCTCGTGTGGACAAGAATTCTCTCCCCAATATCTCTGATAACAGCTCTTCCCTGTTTGCTTTAAGGCCTCAGTCAGGGCTGTCACCTTTCCTCCAGGCCCTGAATCCCACTTTGGGACAGTGCACATTGTTTGGAAGCTTTCCTGATGCTCACCACCCATTTGCCTCTAAATTTTCCACTGATTGTGGCTGGTTCTGCCCTCTGGGACCAAACAGAATCTGCTAGTCTCTGCTTCAGAACCATTTAGAGAACAATCAGCTGCCTTCCCCACCCAAACCCCACCCTTGGGATGGACTTACCCTAAATCTGATTCTCAGAGGAGGAACCTACCTCCCTGTTAAGTACTCAGGAACTGCTGACTTTGCTGAAGGCATTTTGCTTTCAATCAAATCAATAAATTTTCCCAAGACTTTGCCTATAGAAGAGGAAAAACAATTGTTAAGATCGGTTCTTTTGGAACAAAGAGCTTGTTGTCTGTGGACTGTAGTGATGCTATTCTAGTGGGTGGGTGTATTCATTCAGTCATATGAGGGAAGAAGGGCATGGGATTCATTCTGATATTTCACAGGGAATAAATGATGGGCTTTTTATAGACTCTCTGGATCACAAAGCTAGAAAGGACCTCAAGGTCATCCTGCTCAACACTTTCCCAACCAGAATCATTTCTAAATCTATGGCATGTGATCTACCTGGACAATCGTTGTTTGAAAATGTTTGTTTTCTCTCATTGAACAGAAAGGTGCCTCCTGCCTCTTCTCCTTCAAAGACTCCTAGCTGTTCTCTATGGCTAAGCCTGAGGCTAATTACAGGGACTTTGGATTCAGTTGTTTCTAATTCTATTCATTAAGACTGTCAAGGGAGC
>CM053601.1:191759318-191779363 GCA_028646575.1 Pseudocheirus occidentalis | reverse complement strand
AGTTGAGGTGCTGGAGTAAGTGCACTGTTACTGCATAATCATGTCTGGCATTTCCACACCTTTGTATTTTAATAAATCAATGTTGCATCTAGATAGTACAGTGGATAGAGCACTGGGATTAGGATCAGGAAGCCTCTTCTTTCTAAGTTGATATCTGGCCCAAGACACTTACTAGCTGTGTGACCCTGGGCAAGCCATTTAACCCTGTTTGACTCAGTTTCCTTATCTATAAAATGAACTGGAGAAGGAAATGGCAAACCAGTCAGTATCTCTGCCAAGGAAACCCCAAACGGGGCCATGGAGAGTCGGACAGGACTGAAACAGTTAAATAGCAAGCATCAGTGCTTGCTCCTGCCTGCCTGTCTCCTACACACAATAAACAAGTGGCCATCAGCTGCCAAAGAGGGCCATCCATAAAGATGATTAAAGTTCTGCTCCAAGGGTTGAAGTTATAGCGACCAGCCCTGTGAAGAACTGGGAAATGCAAACACTGAAGGGCCCCCTGGAGGCAGCAGTTTGATCCCCTCTCACATCCAAGGTCCAGAGCTAGACGGGGCATCTGAAAGCATCTGGGCTAACTCCCTCCTGCTGCAGATGAGCACAGTGAGGTCCAGGGTGGAGAGTGAATTGGTCAAGGTCATCAAAGTACTAAGTGACTGAGCTGAGATTTCAACTCAGACCTGATTCACTTTCCTCCTCCACAATAGGGCCACTAAGTCTTACCTCAGGTACCTGCCGGCTGTATAACCATGCCTAAGTCTCTTCCCTTTGCTAAGCCTCATCTTCCTCATAATACATGCAGTATCTGCCGTGACACACTGTAGTGAATAGAGTACTTTGGAGACATTTTAGTTCAAACTTTAATATTATTTTAGAAGCTATAAATTTCCAGACTGCCAAGAGAAAGCTAGGATATAGTACACTAATGAATCAGATGAGAATGAATGTGGTAGAACCTTTTACTGATTCGGTAGGTACTTCAAGACCCTGCAAGGCTTCATTTGAGTATCATCTTCCAGTATGTCAATTTCTATTGTCAAAGTACAGAAATACTCTGATACTGCCTTCCCTGTGGAGCCCTCCCTGATTTCCCCCAATGAAAGTAGACTTCAGCATCTCATATACCTCACATCCCTCTGCCAGCCCCAGCCCTATAGAATGTAAGCTTTTTCAGGGCAGGGACTCGTATTTTTGTCTTTGCATCCTCAGGGCCTAATATATGACCTCACACATAGGATGTACTTTATAAAGCTTTGTTGATAGATAGATCACCTAATGGAGATAGAGGACATATGCAGATCTATTTAATACAAGGTAGTGAGTAAAGGATGGGGAGGGAGGTGAAGACAGAGGAGAGATAAGAAGAGAAAAAATGAGGAGGGAAGAAGAAAATGCCTTCAGTGTTAACTGGGGTATCAAGGAGGGTTTCACATAATAGTTGATACCTGGACTGACCCTTGAAAGCTAACAAGAATTTCAGCTGAAAGAGATGATGGAGGAGGGCATGCTAGGCACTGAGCAAATGAGTGGAGGTGAGAGTTGGCATATGAAACAGCTAATCACCAAGTTCTCTTGGAATCTAATGTGTTTGAAAGAGAGTAATATCAAATCAGACTAGAAAAGTCAGCAGGAGCCAGACAGTGGAAGGCTTTAAATGCCAAGAAAAGGTATTTATATTTTTTCCTAGAAGACATAGGGAGCCACAGAAGGTTTTCCAGTGAATGAGTGAAAGAATCAGATTTCTGTTTAGTCGTATTAGTCTGTGGGCATTGTGGAGGATGAATTGGAAACACAGAGACCAGCAGACAAGAGGCTGTTGTTGCCTTGGAGGTGAAGAGGAACCAAGAGCTGCTTCCTATTGAATTGTTGAATTTTCCAGCATGCTGAGAATGTCTAGTAGAATGCCAGATCAATGAGCTTTTGCTTTAGATGTTCCATAGGTCTTCCAAGCTGCATGCTGTTCTTTCACCAATAAATTCATCTCCTCACCTGGCTTCATCAGGTTTCTAGCTCCTGTAACTAGGATCTTTCCCTGATGTGGGAACATTTATGTTCCTTCAACTAGACACTAGATGGCACTGTTTGGGTGCAAAAGTAAAGAGAAGCCTCGAGATATTGCAGCAGTTTAAGGGTGGGAACGTAGCATTATTGTAAACCTAAGAGTGTAAAGAAAATTCACGAAATATTTCCTCCTTCCCCGCCCCCCCCCACCTTGACCTGTCTCTCTGTATGTCTCTTTATGTCTCTAAGTCTGTCTCTGTCTCTTTTTTATCTTCTCCCTCTTCTCTCTCCCACTCCAACTGTTTTTTTTTTTTGTCTCCTCAGTACCTGGCACAGTACCTTGCACCAGAGTAAGCACTCAAGACATTGCTTCTAATGGATTATTCCTAACATTTAGCATTTTCTAAAAGAAATGGAATGGCTGCCTTAAGCACTAATGGAATTCCCATTTATCAGGATCCTTCAAGTCATGGCTGGATGCCTGCTCATCAGAGTGCTAAAGAAGGGCTGTGTCTTTGGGTATAGGTTAGACTTAATGGCTGTGAGGATGCCCCTTCCAAGACTGAGATAATGTGATTCCGGGATAATGGAGGAGGTGGTATGAGGCATGGGCAACATGAAAAAGGAGGTGTCTAGGAAAGGCTGAGGAGAGACCTAAATGGTGAGAGATCATTTCCTCTGGAAATATCAGGGATGGTTTTATGGAGGATACACTATCTATGATTGTCATTGATGAAAAATCCTGATTGGAATCCAGGGCTTGGGCCAAATCCATTCCAGTCATGGGGGAGTGGCATGGCTGAGCAAAGACATGGGACTGAGATGAGGCAGCTTACAAGAGCCACAATGGTAATTTGTTTGTTTGTTCCCAAAGTGGCAAGGTTTATTGTAGCACCAGTAGTGTGGGCTGGATTCCTAGTGAATCTGCAACTTAATGGAAGTGAGACTGATTCTTTTCTTTTCCTTTTTGTAAGTAGCAAAGCCAGGACTAGAATCCAGTTATTTGACTCATGAGTCCGTGTACTTAAAGAAAAAAACACCTATTTTCACATTAATCATGTGGTAAAGAAGAATTAGGGTCAATGGGATAAACTACTAGAAAGAGGACGGGGTGGGGGGGCAGAGAGAGAAAGAGAGACATAGAATGCTTTGGTCTGCACTCAGACTCCGTAGTTGCTTTTCTGAGTTGCTGAGAAGACCTAAGTCTATTGAAGTTAGTCCTTGTGTAATGTTGCTGTTGTGTGTGCATGGTTCTCCTGATTCTCCTAACTTCACTCAGGATCAGTTCATGGAAGTCTTTCCACATTTTTTTTCTGAAATCAACCTGCTCATAATTTCTTTTGGGACAATACTATTCAATTGCATTTGTATAACACAACTTTTTCAGCCAGTCCTCAATTGATGAGCATATCCTCAATTTCTAATTCTTGGCCAAAACAAAAAGAAATGCTACAAATATTTTTGTACATGCATCCTTTTCCAGTTTTTATGATTGCTTACAATAATAACTTTTGCCTAAAAAAGCTCCAAAATAAAATTTATATTATCTAATTGTAAGTATAAAGTATAAAAATTTATTCCATAATTATGAAAACTATAGATACAAAATTATTTTTAAAACTTATTATAAAATAATTATAAATATTTTGTGTGGGAAATTCTGTAAGAATTACATAATACAGTAAGACTTCATGCTTACAGTTATCTATAAGACTTCAAGTAAAATTTCTTTATTTTATAAATTTCATTGAATATGACATTTTAATAAAATAAGTAACAGTTTCGAAGATGTTAGATGTACTATAATAATAATATGTAAACTTAAATTAAGTCAGACTTTTATTTAAACAAAGGTTTGCAGTATTTGAATCAACACCAGCTAGACTCGGTTTTCAATCTGGTTCTGCATTGAGTTTATTTCTGTATTTTGATTTAAAAGAAGAATAGAGTAAAAAATGTGTACTCATACTAAAATGTTGTAGAAAAGAGTAAGAACATTTTACAAGTTTTTTTTTTTTACTGAGATATGGAAAGGGATTTTTAAACAATTTTAGCTGCCCAACCAATCAATGAAAATGAATGGCTACTTGGGATATAAAAATATTTACTTTTATATTAGCAAATGGCAAATATCACTTTAAGGGATAAATGTTCTGAAAGTTCAATTGCATATATTAATTTGTTTTAAAGAATATTTACATATACACTAATCTATGTAAGGAAAGGACTTCTTGAGACATCAGTTTCTTCTCTTCTACCCCTGGCATGCCAGCTACACTTTCTCAGAAACTACTGAACAACTGACCAATCAATGTTGCCCACAAGTTCATTTCTGAAATAGTAGCAGCTGGTGGAGCAGTGGATAAAGTGCTGACCCTGAATTCAAATCCATATTCAATTACTTAACAGCTATGTGACTCTGGGCAAGTCACTGAGCCTCTTTCTGCTCTAGTTTCCTCAACTATACAGTAATGGTGATAACAGCAGCTCCCTCTCATGGTTGTTGTGAAGATCAACCGAGACAATATTCATTAAGAGAACACACGGCCTGGCACCTGGCACACAGTAGGCGCTCTGTAAGTGCTGATTCCCTTTCCTTCCCTTTTTGAAAATCCAGTAGAAAGAATAATAGTAACAGAAATGGAGGACAAGTTTAAATTGGAAAGCGACCTTAATTACCATAAACTGGAGGCCGTGTAAAGCGCGTTTCTGCAGAGCACGTCTGACACGCTGATCAGCTCATAATGGATTACAGTGTGCTTGCCCAGCATTCATGGTCTTCAAACAACCAGATATTTGTGCTGCAAGAACACAGATATTAGTAATGTTTTGATCACATGATATTACCCAGCTGATGAGGTAACAGAGGGGAATAAGGGACTTACTCTGACACATTATACAGAAAGCAAAGGAGGGTATGTGCATATGTGACTATTCATTGGGAATCAGTTTGTGTGTAAATGTTGAACCTTTGGAGATGTTTGTAAACAATTTGATAACAGGTTGAAAAACATGTCAATTGTGGCTTAGTCAGAAACAGAGTTTGATATAATCACTGCAAAAACACCAAAATGATTTTGTATGTGATCATGATAGTTTCATTTTTCTGCAGAAACAAATCTATAATGATTCAAACATAGACGAGCTTGCTGTCACAAAGGAAAAATATATGTGTAATGTAACTGGACAGATTAACTACTACTTAAGGTTCCACTACATATTTTTAATGCAGACCTTTTGGACCATCATTTGCAAGCTGCTAAATGGGAATCATGATTCTAGGGAAGTGGTTCTCAACTTTCTTAATGCTGCGACCCTTTAATACTCATACGTGGGTGTATCTGCATGTGGGCAAACCTGCCTGGAGACAGAGGAGTGGTGTCTCGGTTCCTAAAACCATTGGAAGTGTGTGTTTTCTGATGGTCTTAGGTGACCCCTGTGACCCCTGTGAAAGGGTCATTTGAGCCCCAAAGGGGTCGCAACACACAGGCTGAGAACTGCTATGCTAGGGGGATAAAACATATATATAAATGAGAAAGTATAATACAAAGCAACTTCAAGAGGGAGGGAATGCTAGTCACTGGGCACACCAGGAAAGGCCTTGTCTAGGAGGTAGAGTTGGAGTTGTCCTTCGAAGGAATCTGGGGATTCTTCAAGGCAGGAATGAGAAGGGAGGGCATCAAAGGCATGGGGAAGCCCGTGTGAAGAGCCTGGGAATGGGACATTGTGTCCTGGGAATCACTAGCAGGCAAACTTTATTAGGATGGGCAGTGATGTAGACTAGGACAAGAACTGTAGGAGCCAGACTGTACAGAATTTTGACTGCCCAACTAAGAATATTGTAGTATATCCTAGAGCAACAGACAATCAAACCATGAGAAACAAGGCCTACCTTCCAAGGGCTCACCTTCTACTGGAGGATCCATTGTTCAAAGTGAAAAAGAAATCTAAACAAGCTGTGAGACAAAGAGGGAGGGAGAGAGACAGAGACAGAGAGAGCAGGAGAAAGAAAAAGGAGGAGGAGGAGGAGGAAAAGAAGAAGAAGAAGAAGAAGAGGAGAAGAAGAAGAAGAAGAAGAAAAGAAAAAAGAGAAGAAGAAAGAAAAGAAAGAATCAAAGAATCAAAGAAAGAAACAGAAAAGGAGGAGAAAGAGGAAGAATAAGACACAGAGGGGAGAAGTAGAGAGAAGCAGAACAAAAGTGAGAAGTCTTACTGATCCACTGCTAGTGTGTATGTAGGGGCACCAGAGGCAATTTCATGTAAGAAAGGATGCCTGAGTCATACCTTCCAGGCTTCAATCAGTGATGATTTCTAAGACACAGAGACGACACTCCAAGAATGAACTGAGAATGTCTTGGCCCCACTCAAAGACACAGCAATGAGAGATGGAATTCTGAGTTGAGGGAACAGCAAGTCACTCAGCTTGCCAGCGATAGTCTGTGTGAAGGACAGTGATGGGGACTGAATCTTGGACAGTCAGAACCAGATCATATAGGGCTTTCAGTGCTTGCCCAGTACTGAGGGTTGTATATGATCATAAAGGCAATCAGGAGCTAGTTACTGAAGACCCTTAAGGAGGACCAAGGACATCATTGTGCATGTGTCCATATCTATGGGGCTCCTGCCTGGGGGCTGCTGATCCCCAGCAGCTGAGCTAACTCTCTAGATCTCCCAGTTTTCCCACTCTGTTCGAGTGGCCTGGGGCTTACTGATTGACATTTACAGAAGGAGGACAAGCTGCCATGCTCCTTGAGATCAGTGAGCCTGAATTGAAGCTCTGAATGTTAGTTACCTTGTATTCCCACCCAGCAGCTTTGCATGCTCCAAATAGAACAAATATAAAAATACAACCTAGGCCCAACTGCTATCTCCAGCTTCTATGTCATTTGGGGCTTTTTTTAAAAAACAACAACAAAAAAGGCTGCCTAATTCAGTCTAGGGTACATACAGGGCAGGCCTATCAATGACTGAAAAGTCAAACAGTTGTGGTGAGCTGGAGCCCAAGGTTTTAGCCAACTACAGTTTCAAAGGAGCCTTTTTGTGACCTGCTGGCTAAGAAGGTAAAGCAAACCTTAGCCCCACTGAGGGTGCAAAGTGGTTAGAGCACTGTCCAGGGAGGCAGAAAGGCCTGGTTTAGAACTCCACATGAGATACTTATTAGCTTTGTGACCATAAGCAAGACCCAGACCCTCTCTGAGCCTCAGTTTCCTCATCTAAGAAATGGGAGTCACACTACTTAGAGCTCACTGATTCACAGGGTTGTTGAGAGCAAGGGGGATGGTGGATGGTGAAAGCTTTGCCCAATTTGAAATGATAGAGTAATATTGTTCTCATTTCTGGTCATTCTCCTGATCATCTCCTTCTTCCTCCTCCTCCTCCTCTTCCTCCTCCTCCTCCTCTTTGTTATCTTCATCCTTCTCCTTCTTCCTCTATCCAATGGCTCTCTGAGAAAAATGAACTGGAGCCAAGTTTCTCTCCTGCTCTTCCTTTTGGTTCAGTATTGGCATCCATTTGCAGAGTCAGGCAAAGTGGCTCCTGTGGTTTAGTTAGGGATAATATGTGGTGATGTAAACTGGTCCCTCCATAGACTCCCTTCAAGTGCCTTTGGGAGAGCACCAGAGGCAGTGTGGGATGACCTGTGCTTCATGACCTGTGCTTCATTCTCTTCCCACATGTTTTGCTTCCTTCCATAGGGCTTCTGCATTTTTAAAACCTTCCATCCTGTGGAACTTTGAAGTTATCAGCACTGGGTTCTGATTTTTTTTCAAAAACCTTCTTCTCATTTTTTTTTGGAGGACAATTGGGGTTAAGTGACTTGCCCAAAGTCACACAGCTAGTTTTTGTGTCAAGTGTCCGAGGCTGGATTTGAACTCATGTCCTCCTGACTCCAGGGTCAGTGCTCTATTCACTGTGCCACCTAGCCACCCCTCTCTTCTCATTTTTTATGGTATGGTCTGGCCACTGGTATGGTCTAACAATCATGGGCAATGCTTTTGCCTGTGTTAATGCTTTCAGTCCAATTCAATTTGTATAAGTCTCAAGGCTCTTTTATGGTTTATAGCAAAAACATTTGCCATCTGATCGTTTATGAAGGATGGAGAGCTTTGGATGTGTGATCATTGCCCCATCATCAAACCTTTCCAGAGATCAGGGATCAAATATTAATTCTACCATCACTCCATCACCCAGAATGCAGAAGGTGATGCTCTCTGGATTTCCCTCTATTCAGTTTGTGTTGAGTTCCATTTCAGGTGCTACATTTTAAGAAAAATAGAGTCACTAGGGAACATCAGTAGGACAACAGTCAGAGTGGAGATGCCAGGATTGGCTGAAAGAACTGGTGATGTTCAGTCTGAAGAACAGAAGAAATTGATGGGAGAACAGGGAGACCTGGGGACCATTTGCAAGACAAGAGTTGGAAGAGATTCCTTGGAGCAGAGGGAATAGCTTTCATCTGCTTGGCCCCAGAGGATAGATCTTGAGGCTACAGGGAAAGTGAAAACAGTAGAAAGAGCTCAGCCTAAGGTAAACCTCCAATTAGTTAGGACTGAGTCAAAGTGGAATTGATGGTTGAGGAAGGTCATGATGACAGATTATTGGAGTTCTTCAAGCAGAGGCCATGTGGTACCACTGAAGGGGGTCTTGTTCTACTTTAGGAAGGAGTGGGGTCCTGGTACCTTGGCAGCACCTTAAAAAGAAAATAAGAGACAATTCAGTAAAATTCTTAAGCACCTATTGAGTGGGGGGGCTTGAAGGCTGGGGAGACAAAAACTTAAATAACTAATGCTTATCATTTAGTGTTGAGTGTTTATTGGCTCACCTTGGTGCACTGAGTGAGAGATCATTTATTGAGGGCCTACAATGTGAGATGGAATATGACAGATTCAGACAGGGGAAGGGTCCTCACTGAGCACTGTGTCAAAGAGGAATGGGCCCTCTGGAGCTAGGGTGTTTGAAGATCATGATCATGGTGATGGCTTGTTGAGAGGTCGCACAAGGGACTCTTTTCCAGGCATGCCTTGGATTAGATGGCTCTGAGATCCCTTCCTGCTCAGATAGCTTGCAAATTTGTGAAGGAAATTTGAGAGCCAGTCCCCTGGACCTAGTTCATGTTCAGTAAAATATTTCCTGGGGTTTCTCCATTCTGAGAGAAAGGATGCATGCAGCTGTCTCTCTGGCCTTGGTTCAGTTTAATTAAAATAGCCATTGACCTAGACGCACGAGGTAGGTGCAGCAAAGATAACTGTTCCCATTTTTTGGAGGAGGAATCTCAGGAGTCTCAGAAATGTTAAGTGATTTTTCCAGAATTTTAGATAGTAAATGTGTGAGGTATAATTTGAACTCAGGTCTCTTGACTCAAGTCAGGTGCTCTCTCCACATTGGTCTGAGTTCCAAACCCCTGGAAGGTCCTCGCTTCTCAGTGGCTGCTTGGCCTTACCCTCTTGCCAGCCCAGGGCATCTGAATAAAGTACCACCTCACAGAGATTCATCTCTTAAGCTGGAGTTCCTACTTCACTGAAAGGAACACAGGCAGTACCAGATGGCCAGCTTTGCATGGGGCCCTTCCCCAGCACTTCACACACTCAACATCTGAGTGCCTTTTTCCTTGGTAACCAACCTGAGCTGGGCTTTTGTGTGACTCACCATAACCCTCATGGCTCACGATCGGTGTGGCCCTGGAGGGGGCAGCACATACATGGAATCTTGGGGCATCACAGCTTTTAAAGCAGTTGGGAAGCCTCTGATAACTCTGTGGAATGAAGAGTGGTCCCTCATTTTAGCCTACAGGACCAACAGATCTGGGCTTGGGTCCAAATTAACATTGCTGACTCAAATCTTCCAAGGTTCAGGATGTTTCCACAGCCTAGAGGTCCATCCCTGCTAGGTGGGATGTGATCATCCCCATGGGGCATGGTCTGCTCAAACTCAGGCAGGTCCACAGGCCCAAGGTGCTGGGTGACAAGAAGGGCCTTGACCCAAGGCTGAGTTGGTCTGTCTATTCTTCATCTGAGGAGTGACAGCTCGATGGAAAAGTACCACTCATAGAAGTAAAGATAGACTTAAATAACAGAGAAAGATTAATTGCTCAGGAGTAGGCCATGCCAATATAATAAGAAATTATAATATTCACTAAATTAATTTACTTATTCCATGTCATACCAATCAGACTATCAGAGGATCATTTTATAGAGCTAGAAAAAATAGTAACAAAATTTGTCTGTAAGAACAAAAGGTCAGGAATCTCAGGGGAAATAATTTTTAAAGTGGGAAGGGGGCCTAACAATTCTAGATATCAGAAAATAGGCCAAAGCAGTGATTACTAAGTGATTTGGTGCTGGTCTGATCAGCGTACACAGAAGCACATGAACATAGCAGCAAATGTTCAGGAAATCTATGGACCCCAATTAGTGGAGTAAGGACTCACTATTCATCAGAAACTCTGGGGAAATTGGAAGGCAGGCTGAGAGAAATTAGGTCTAGACCAACATCTGGTACCATGTACCAAGATAAGCTGTAAATGGATGTGTGACTGATGTATGAAGGATGATGTGACAGACAAATCAGAGAAACAAGGAAGATCATACCTGCCAGGTCTATAAATAACAGTTCACAAGCAAACAGGGATCAGAGAGGGCCACGGACGACCAAAGGGACCATTTCACATACATAAAAGTTTTGCACAACAAAACCAATGCAGTGAAAATTACAAACAAAACAGGTAACTGGGAAATCTTTACAACAAGTTTCTCTGATAAACATCTCATCATTAAGATTAATACTAAGAATAACTAACAGTTCTCTAGAGTTTCCTCTGCACCAAGCTCTGTGCTAAGCTCTGTACAGTCACTGCTTCAGCTGATCCTCACAGCAACCCTGGAAGGCAGGCGCTGTCATCGCCTCTATCCTACAAATGAGGGAACTGAGACAAACAAAGCGGAGTGACTGGCCCAAAGTCACTCAGCTAATTGTCTGAGGCCAGATTTGAGCTCAGGTCTTCCTGATTCTGGGCCCCATAATCTTTCAACCATGGAGTCTAGATTCAAATTAATAAAATATCAAGAGCCGCTCTCCAAACAGATAAATGATCAAAGGATATCCACCAGCAAGGCAAAGAAAGAAATCTATGTTCTGAATGGCCACGTGGAAAAATGTTCCCCATCACTAAAAACAAGAGAAATGCACATTAATCTAGCCTTGAGTTTCCCCTCCCATCCATTAGATCAGCAAAGATGACAAAAAAAGGAAATGTCAGCTGGTGGAGAGGCTGCTGGAAACCAGTCACCTGAATGAGCGCTCAGTGATATTGTGAATGGGTGCAGTCATTTCTCAAAAGGAGTTTGGAACTATGCTCTCTAATTCATTAAAAAGGGGCAAACTTTATGTTGCAGCTATAACACTCCTAGGATGAGACCCCCAAAAGATAAAACAAGAAGAAAAGGACCTACGTACACACACACACATTTATTGTAGCAACTCTTTAAATTTGCTTTTTGGAGGAAGGAAGGCAGGGCAATTGAGGTTAAGTGACTTGCCTAAGTTCACACAGCTGGTAAGTGTTAAGTGTCACATTTGAACTCAGGTCTTCCTGACTCCAGGGCTGGTGCTCTATTCACTGAACCACCTAGCTGCCCCTAGCAGCTCTTTCTTACTGGCAAAGAAGCAGAAACTCATGGGTCCATCTATTGATCAAGCAACTTTGAAAAACCTAACGACTGTGACCAATGCCAAGACCCACTAGAACTGGAGAGGACTAATTATAAAGTGTGCTCCCCACCTCTGAGAGCACTGAGAAGCAAAATAATCTGTGCATCTTTGTACATGCAACCTATGTGGTTGTTTTCTTTGCTTGACTGTATTTATTATTTTGGAGGCAAGGATATAAGGAAGGAAAGAAGGAAGGAGGGAGGAAGGAAGGAAGGAAGGAAGGAAGGAAGAAAGGAAGGAAGGAAGGAAGGGAGGGATGGAGGAAGGAAGGAAGAAAGGAAGGAAGGAAGGAAGGAAGGAAGGAAGGAAGGAAGGAAGGGAGAGAGATTACAGAGGTATATTTTTTAACACAGAGAAAAGAACATAAAGAAGGTCAAAAAGAAGCACAGATAAGTAGGACAGCTTTGAAAGCTAAAGGTTGAACTAGTTATATAGTTCAGAAGAGCCAGCTCTACACAGAAGAGATCTAGAGTTTCCTTTTTTCCTCTCATATTATGTACATGGAAATTTTGTATTTGTTAAGTTCAGAATAAAAATAAATATATGTATATAGATATAACTATAGATAGATGTAGCTGCAGATAAGAATATAAATATAGGTGTAAGTATATGCATACATCTAAAGGCAATTATACTGTCCTTGAGAATTAACTTGGCTGTGGTACTAAGGCCCAGGAGATTGATGTTGCTTCCTCATGACTTCAGCACAGAGATCTGCAGCAGGAAACCCAGACAGCCAGACTTCATGACCCTGAATGGAGATTTAGGATCATCTTGCAAGGTACCACTCCTCCCAACACTGTTTCTAAGGGACACACACACACACACACACACACACATTCTAAGGAGAAGTGACAATGCTGGATCTGAGGAGGAGAGACATACCTGCTCATCTTATATTAATTATGGAGAGAGAAGAAAGAGTTAGGAGAGAAGCTGATGACCAGGAGACCACACTGACAAAGCCCAGCTTCCAGGCTGAACCCTCTGGGATCCTACAGGGCTTTGTAATCACAGTTGGTCTCCACTCACCTTAACTGTTTTTTAACATCAGATCCTGAGCACCAAGTTTTTTGAAAGTGAGCCCCATCCTAAATAATGGGCATGGCTGGAGTATATTTGGGGGGCAATTAGACTGTATGTCTTTAATTTTAGTTTATCATAACAACAATTCACATTTCCCCCTCTAAATCTTGCCTGTTTAGTCCCTCTGACTATCAGTGTAATAAATCTAACTATCTACATGGGGAAAAAAACCAAGTGAATGAACAATGTCTACTGTCCAGATTATGGCAAGCAGAAGATAGAGAGCCTTCCCGTGGAGCCAGTCTGTCCCTTCAGGGATGTGAGACTATGATACTATGACTAGGTGGTGAGAAGGGCCTGGAATCATAGGGAGTCAAGATAAAGCTGCACTGGGAGAAGATTGCGTGGTGCCTTCACTGACAGAACAATTGAGAGGAAATCTCACTGTATATTTAGAGTCAGAAGAATGGGCTTTGAGGTTTAAACCCTGGCTCTACAGCTTCCTAGGCATGTGACCTGGACCAGCTTAAGCTTCTGGACCTCAGTTTTCTCACCTGTAAAAAGAACTAGATTGTGACTTCCTCCTCTAGCTCTGTGATCTTAAGATTCCCAGCTTCTTCATGGAACCAAAAGGCTTTCCAAAAAGCAGTTGGTCATGAGAAGAGAAAGCTTTCCATCCCCAGAGTCTCATCAGGACTAGGGCAGAGGGATTGTGCTCTTCTTCCATCAGTTCTTACTCTCTCCTCGCTCATCTTACGGCCCCCAGGGCATACTGTTTCTCAGAGTGTTCCTTGACTCACAGTCATACACAGAGCATCCCTGGAGGAAGTGTCTGATTGGGACTAGAGATGTCCTGAGTGTGGAGCACAGCTTCTTATTTGGTGGTCTAGGAACTTAATTATAAACATACATACGTGCATATATGTGTGTGTGTGTGTGTGTGTGTGTGTGTGTGTATAATGATATTTCATTATGGTTTCCCTAGTAATCGGATATATTTTGCTTTGTGCATTTACAAACATTATTCTGAGAAGAAATCCATGGGCTTTATTGTAAGAGGGGATGTTAAATGAGTTTCTAAGTTAACACAAATAAGTTAAATGAGATTATACTTGTATAATGCTTTGTAAACCTCAACCTACCATATAAAAACTACCTGTTGTTACTTTGATTATTACAATTATTATAAAAGGGCAGCTAGGTGGCGCCACAGTGGATCGACTACTGGGCCCGGAATAAGGAAGACTCATCTCCCAGAGTTCAAATTTGGCCTCAGACACTTCCCAGCTGTGTGACGCTAGATAAGTCACTTCACCCTGGTTGCCTCAGTTTCCTCATCTGTAAAATGAGCTGGAGGAGGAAATTCAAACTATTCCAGTATCTTTCCAAGAAAGTCACACATGGGATCACAGAAATCAGACACGACTGAAATGGCTGAACAACAGTTCCTAAACTATGCAATTCTTAGCCTTCTATTTCCTTTTTTCCATCCCTACAGAAAGAGAAAGGGGCTTTACAGGACTGTGGGACTTGGCACCTGCCTTGGCATTGCCAGAGTGTTCCATGGGCATGTCCCTCTTTTTCAGTTGGGGAATATCTGTCCTTAACCAGACTGGTCCCCAACCAGCAGACGCTATCAGTGCCAGGCCCGTACTGAATCTTTCCAAATAAGATAAAGCTTGCCAGGTCCTTCGCTCTCTGGGCACCAGTTTCAGAGCCCCTGTGCCCCTCCCACATCATGATGTGAAAGAGACCTTTTGGCGTATGTTGTCTTCATGGACTGGAAATGGTGATGCTCCCATTGTGGGAGACATTTCTGAGTCAGTGATCTATGAACAGTCAGAAGATTGGTGTGTTAGAGCAAAGGTTAAGGTCAATCCCAAAGTAGAAGAAACAGTCAAAAAGGGGGAAAGGGACTGCAATTATTGTAGCTGCAACTCATTCTGTTATAGTAGACTCTCCTGACCCATAGAAGCCCAAAGGCCCAGGATCCCAGATCTAGGGACAGGCAGTCAGAGAGGCTATCTTCTACCTAAAAGCAGACCACCTTTTTCCAAAACTCTGAGTCTGAACTTGGGAAGGCCAGAAAAGGATGACCATTGGGTCTTCAACAAGCTTTCAGACATTCATTCATTCATTCATTCATTCATTCATTCATTCATTCGTTCATTCAACTTATATCTCTTGAGTATGCACCAGACTCAGGGCTAAAAGATGACAAACGACCCTCCCCACCCAGGAAAGTCCCAAGGGAGACTAGAGATGATTCTCATATGTGTACCCACACAGGTATGTAAAAAGCTGAAAGTTACAGGGGGCCAAGCCCTAGCACGCAGGCTTTCTCTGTATTGACTGCGATTGGCACCAGCAGGGGGCTGCCCCAATGACGCTGGTCCATGTGAGAGCTGTGCTGTGGGTGTGCTTAAAAGCTCCCAATTAAACTGTTTCTGTGACAAAAGACCAGGGATAATCATGTGATTATAAATAAACTAGGGCTGGCTGAAGCTGCTTGTTGCAAATGGGGAGGGGTGTGAGGAGGAGGATGCAGGCTTCAATCCGGCGGCCCTCTGACGACATCACTGCTGGGGAAGAGTTTGTACTTCAAGCCATAGAACTCTTCTTTACAACTATAGTATGCAGGAGATGTGTGTCTGGGGGCTGGAGTGCTCCCAGCTCATCACTGGTATCACAGTGCTCTTTCTTTGGAAAAGGTCTGAGCCTACCACTTTTTCTCCATGAAAACCTACTGTGGTTCCTTATTGCCTTCTGAGTAAAGGTCAGATTTCTTTCACCAGCATTCCCCTACACAATCACTATTTCAGCACTCTTATTTTATTCTAGCTCTATGGGTAGACTTTCTTCCCTGAAGTAGTTGTGGATCCTCCTAGTTCTGGGCCTCTGCTTATGTTCTCTTCTCTTCCTGGAATACCATCTTCCCGTCCATCACCTATTAAATATCTTGTTGTTCTTGAGTCATACAATTGTGTCTGACTCTCTTTGACCCTATGGACCACAGCACTCCAATTTCATGCATGGGGGTTTCTTGGCAAAAATACTGGAGTACTTTGCCTTTCCTTTTCCAGTGGAATGAGGCAAATAGAGTTAAGTGACTTGCTCAGGGTCACACAGTTACTAAGGGTCTGAGACCAGATTTGAACCCAGATCTTCCTGACTCCTGGGCCAGTACTCTATCCACTAAGCCACCTAGCTGCTTCCGTTGAATATCTAGTTTTCCTTTGAATTCCAATTCAAAATTCCAATTCCAATTCCAGTTCAAATGATTCTCCTCTGCCTGTCACTCATGACCTCATCTGTCATACTTCACATAGCCCTTGGTCTTGTATGGATGTATCATGAAAAGTGTGCTTAAAATTATTTTCTATGCTATTTTCAGATCAAAAGCCTTCTGAGGACAGGGAATGTGTCTTCTCTCCTTGTTTTGTCTCCGTTGGCTCCTAGTACCCTGATTGGTCCCCAGCAGGCACTAGATAAATGTATGACAAACAAATGAGAGAGTAGTGAAGAGTATGGGCCACCACTGGCACACTCTTTGGGTCCTTGACCACACTGAGACAGAGGGCAATATTGGCTTTATAGCATCTTTAGGGAATGGGAATGCTGGGGAAATTAATTTTCTGGTTAACTGAGGGGAGAAGAGGAAACTCTTTATGACTCCAACCTTGTTGAAACTCTGCTCTGTGACTGAGTTCTCCATCTTTACACAGTTGGTACAATCAAGGTGTCATGCTTTAACCTTAGCTCAACTTGAGTCCATTAGATTTCTTGGTCTGTTCTACCCAATGTACACAGTTGCATCACCTTGACTTCAGGCCTCACTTGTACATTTTGGGGTATTTGGTAGGAGAGGGAGGATGTTGTTCATTTTTAGTAAATCGGTGTCAGTGGATTTTGTAGCATTAGACCTTTCCGCCAAGAGGCGAATGTACTTTTCTGGCTAACTCGTGATTCTGGTTAGTTTGAATTGGATTTATGTTAGTTATTCACCTTTAGCTAAAATATGAAGCCAATGGGATTGTCCCTTTGGAGAGGTAGGGATCAATGTCCACCAGGGGTTGAGAGAAGTAGAGGCCTGGCATGCAGAAGAAAGACTTCCCCTTCTTTGAAAAGAAATATTTATTTCATTAAATATTTCTCGATTACGTGTAAAAATATTTTTAAATCATTTTTTAAAATTCTCATCCTCCCTCTCACCCCTCCCCTTCTTTGAGAAAGCAAGCAGTTTGAAATCAATTCTACATTTGAAGACCTCTCCTTCTTGAGAATGGGTGGTCATACAGCAGGGTAGCAGTGGAGGCAGTAAAATTTCAGTCCAATCCCATCCTGACAATTTACTAAGTGCCTTTTACATACATAAGCTATTAAGATAAAGGTCCCTTTTCTCAGGGAACCTTCCCACTCCCTTGGAAAGGTCTCACTCATTCAGGTGGAAAGATGGTCAAGGACCTAGTGAGGCTCATGGTAGGAATGGTTAATGGACTTGTGCAATATTCACAGGCTTATTGATGCTCACTCTGGCTAATCTCACCAAAAGCCACCTTATCTCCCTCCACAGCTGCCTTCCAGGCATACTCAGGTCATGGCCAAATTCCGTGCTGCCTGCTTGGTACAGCTATACCCACGTACCTGTCAAAGCATGGTGCCTTGGGTTTTCCAACCTTTGATGAGCTCTTTGCCACTGCTTTCTGCTTTACCCCTCTTCTCTACATACACATTGTAAGTGTTTGCTCTTCTTAACTTTATTGTTTCCATGGTCTCCAAAGATTGATTCCTATCATTTACTTTCCAGCAGTCAGATTACTGAAAACCTTCAGAACTAGTGATGTACCAGGGCCCTCTAACATGGACATTGATCATAAGCTACTTAGATGGCAGGCATCCTGTCTTGGCCTTCCTGTAAACTGCACAGCCCCTGCCTCCCTGCATGGCTACCCATCTCTCCCTTCTAAGTCTGATACTGTCTGTTAGCTCCTCCTGCCTGGTTGCCTCCCAATTGGTTACTCAATTACTACTCCTTGTTCTTGGAGGACCCCTGCCTTAGCAGAGCAGGTTTCTTTGGAGATCATTGCAGCTCAAGAGATTGGGGAACACCCGCTCAGCTTTAATACTCCCCTCTGTATTTCATGGTCCTCAACTCATTTTCAAGATTTACAAGGAAGAGAAAGAAGCCCTTTCCTCCAGGCATCCCAGTCCACTTTGGCCCAAGACTAACTCCCTTCCCAAGGCTGGAAAGGTCCAGCCTTGTTTGGACTGTTGGTAACTTCTCTTCCCTTTGGGCCAAATGGAACAAATCTCTGTTAAAAATCTTAATTAGTCCAGGACTAAGCACAAATCCTTGGGGCCCTCCACTGGAGACCTCCTGCCAAAACTATTGAAGTATTGAAGACCACTCTCTGAGACTGGCCAGCCAGCCAGTTTGGGATCCACCTAAGGGTGTGCTTCTCTATCTACTTCACTCCTCCATCTTTCCTTTGGTCATGGGAAATAATTCTTGCAAGTGAACAGATGGAATGTTGTTTGGGAAACAGTCAGAAGACCAGTTTGACTGGAATGCAGAGCGTACGATGACGGGTAGCTGGGAGAAAGATGTGAGATCCATCAGGAAGGGTGTGTTGGAGGCACTTTGTGAAGGTCTTCAAACAGCAGATAAATGATCTTGTATTTTGGCCTGAGGGTAAAACAGGGAAACATCAGAAGTTTTTGAGCATGGTTCAGAATTGGTCAGCCATGTGATTTGGGCAGATCATTTGGTGGTTGTGTGGAGGATGGGATGGAGAAAGAAGAGATGAGGCAGAGAGCCCAAATAGAAGGCTATTGCAACAGTCTGAGTGAGAGATGTTAAGAGCTGGAGCTAAGGTGCTGGCCATGTGAGTGGAAAGAAGGAGCTGTGGAGGCAGATGGTACATAATTGGGCTAATTAGTTAGATGTGATGAGGTGAAGGAGGAGGAGGAAGAGAGGAGAGTAAAGGATGGCCCTAAGTTTGCCAAAATGAGTGCCTGGGAAGGTGGTGCTGCCTCTGCCATCGACTAATGCCCTCCAAGGTGGACGCATCTTCCAAGAGTGTCATTAACTGCTCCATGAACGCCATCTTTCAGCCCCACATGGGAAGGCAGACCAGACCAAACTGACACCCCCCACTAGGAGCCTTTTCTTCTTGTTCTTTATCAAGGCCAAAGGAAAGTTCACCCCCTGTGCTAGCCACCTTGGGCCTGCCAACACTGTAATCACTATCCTGGAAATTCAAAAAATTAAAACATATTTAACATGGAGCCTCATTAGCAGATTTCTCCCTCAGTTTCTAGTTTACATATCAACTGTTGTTTCTGGTAAGAAGCAAGCGACACAGACCCCCCAACCATCTGTGTGTGCAGGCTAAGCCAGCCAAGAGAGTGCTATACAATAGAATCATTAGTCCCCCAAACCCACAAGATGTAAAACTTGTGTGTGGGCGGAACCCAACTGAGGCATGGTGGAATAAGGCCAAAGAAGCAGCCCCTCCCCAACTGGAAACCAAGCCCTTTTCAGCCCCCTCCCCCATGTCATTAGAGAAAGTCATTTTGCATTCAGTTTTCTTTTAGTTAGGAAACTTGCAGTCTGAGTTCCGAAGCTGGGTTCAGATCCTGGCACCAACTGTTGACCATGGAAAACCATGCAAGCTATCTATGTTTTAGCTTCCTCATCTAGCAAATGTGGCTAGTAACCCCCTAGTGTCTGGCTCCCTGATTTGTCCTGAAGCCAGAGGGAGGTAATGCTTGGGAAGGATTGTGTAAACCATAGAACCCTGTGGAAATGCCAATTATTGTCATTATGCACAATGGATTCTTTATCAATGTTTGTTGTTTTAAAATAACTTGGCTAGGCCTAAAAATAAACTCCCTCATTGCTTGTCCAGCCTCCACTGTGCCCCATTTCAAACAATCTGGGATTGTCTGGAGTTGCCTCAAGGCCCTGGAGGAGAGAACAGGAATCAGAGAAGACGTCTTGTATCACTACTAGGGTTGGTCCTAGAATTGGGGGTGTCGAGTAAAGAGGACATGAGATGGACCACTTCACATGAACTCTTTGAGACTTTCTCTATCACATGGTTTGAGCTGAACCTGGCTCCTACAGGCATTCCCACTAGACTGGCCCAATTGACTTTGCAGGTACTTCTGGACCAGACCCTGAATCCATCCATCTGTCCATCCATCCATCCATCTGTCCATCCATCCATCCATCCATCAATCCATCTATCCATCCATCCATCCATCCATCCATCTATCCATCCATCCATCCATCCATCCATCCATCCATC
>CM053601.1:191735790-191758818 GCA_028646575.1 Pseudocheirus occidentalis | reverse complement strand
TCACACAGTAACCTAGCGTAGTGGACAGAGGCCCGGCCAGTCCAGGGAGGGCTGTCCCTTCATCTTCCCCAGACAGGAAGGCCAAGTTCTGCCCCTGGCATGTGACTGTGTGGCCAGGAACGAGGGGCTGGACCGTCAGTTCCAGAGGGGTGCTCGTCTGCATAGTGAGGACCTGAGTTCAATTCTACACCTGCCACTTCCTAGCAGGAAGTCTTCCATTTCTGCTGGGGGAAAAAGGCTCACCTTCAGGAATGACAGGTGTGAGGGAGTGGGGTACATGGCATTTCTCTGCACAAAAGGTCCAGGCGGGCTGCAGGCCTGCCCACTGGCTCGAGGGAGGCACCAAATGCTGGTGCTGCACTGAGAAGGGAGAGTCTCCAGGCTGGACCTTGTGACCCTGCCCTCCCAGGCCCCCTGGACAGTGAGGGCAGCAGCCAGCACTGAAAGCAAACACAGGAGCCAAAGCAACCCCAACAAGGGCAAACTGAGGGGAACACAGGCAGTCTCTGGCTTCACACATCCAAAGGGCCATCCGGAAGACTGGGGGCACACCCAGGAGCCATGGAGGCAAAAGTACCAGGTGGCAGGTCTGGGAAGGATCCATCCCATCGTGGAAGGGGCTGCCCCAGGAGGCAGCAGACCCCCCCCCTTCCCAAAGGGTTTCAAGCAAAGACCTGCCTGCCCCCTGTCAGGGATCCTCTAGAAGGGGTTCTTGGTCATAGAGCCCCTCTGGGTCCCTTCCACCCCTGACATTCTGTGAATCTGCTTGAGCAAACCACTCCATGGATGGGCAGGAGCTTGGCCAAATTCTTATTCATCTCCAAATGGTCTCTACGCTTTCCCCATATTGGTAAAGTTATGGGGTGGGGGAAGGGATGGAGAGGAGGTACGTCCGTTTGTGGACTGGGGCCTTTACCTGGAGCAGCTGAGGTTCCTGGGAGAGAACAAGAATCTCGACTCAAAGGGAATTTATATACTGGGAAATTACAATGACCAAGCTTGTCCTTGAATAAGAAAGGAGGAACTGTACCTTCTTCCCTTCTTTGCAGAGGCAGGGGACCATGGGTATGGAACAGTGCATACACAGACTTCCCTCCCTGCTGTTCTAGTTTTACTGGTCTGCATTTTTCTTTCTTTTTTCTGATAACTGGGTCCCTGGGTAGGTAAAGGAAAAAGCAGAGATTTGGAAATAAAGCTGATGCAGGGACAAAAGACACAGATAATTTAGAGAGAGGGGAGGAAGGTTTTCCCTTTGTATCCTGACAGTTCTACTGTTTGAGTCTCCCTGCCTCCAGGAGCAAGCTTGGGTGCCCTGGCCCAGCCTAAGGGGCTGATGGGACACGGACTCATTTCTAAATAGGTAGCTGGTGGTACAAGAGGTAAAGCATCAGATTTGAAGTTAGGAGGACCTGAGTTCAAATTCTGCATCTGCCACTTACTAACCGTATGACCCTTCCCAAGTCACTTGACTGTTCTCTGCTTGTTTCCTCTTCTGTAAAAAAAAAAATGGGGATCATAATTGTACCCACCCCCAGAGCTGTTCTGAGAACCATGCTAGATGATGTTTGTGAGGCACTTTGCAAACTCTGAGTGACTGCAGAAAAGGCAGCTGGGAAGCCTAATGGGCAGAGCGCTGGAAGATCCGAGTTCAGCCTCCAACACTTACTAGCTGTGTCACCTTGGGCAAGTCCCTTACTCCATTTCCTCATCTGTAAAATGGGAGTAATAATGATACCAACCTCTCAGAGTTTGAGGATCAAATGGGATGTTTGTAAAGTGCTCAGCCCAGGAGCTCAGCAAATGCTCCCTCTCCCTCTCTCCTTTCTTCCTTCCCTCCTTCTCTTCTTCTCTCCTTTCTTATTTCCCTTCCTCCCTCCCTCCCTTCCTCCATCCTTTCTTTCCTTCCTTCCTTTCTCCCATCTATTATCGATAACTCTTAGGATCATAGGGAACCATCTGCTTAGAGATCCCGGCCCAGTTCCTTCTTTTCATTGAGGAAGACACTAAAGCCCAGAGTGGTCAGCTGACTTGCCAAAAATCACCTGGGAACAAGTGAATAGCCAGGATTTGCATTCAGGGTCTTCCTTTGCATCTTCTCAGCATCAATCCAATGGCATGTCCAGGAGCGTTGGGGTGGTCTCGTTCTTTTCTTTGTGGCTCCAACACCTGCTATAGAATAGGTGCTTCATTGATGCTTGAGTTACTGATCAGGAGCACACTGAAAGATGGAAGAAGCCCAGCGCTAGCACAGCGTCACTTAAAAAATCATGACTCCAGCATAGAAATTTCATTGAAGATCTACAGAGCCCTGGCTACCCAAGCTGGCTTTTCACCAGCCATGCTTCAGATTTAAGAATCAAATGGACTGGTGAGTGGCTCTGCCAACCCCCAGCGGCACCATCCCATGGAGGAAATAACATCATGTGAAGTGTGTCTGGGGCTTCACCATCCCCCTTCCCAGGCCTGAAGCCCACAGTAATGATGCCATCAAAGGAGGCAGGCAGCTCTAGCCCAGGAATAGGATATAAGCTGTCAGGGTTCTCTCGTGCCCTATTCCTGTGACAAGAGCCATGCTGAGGAGCACTGGGCATGGAGTCAGGAAGATCGGAGTTCAGATCCAGACTCAGACACCAGCTGGACCTAGACAGGTCACTTACCCCTGTTTACCTCAGTTTCCTCATCTGTAAAATGAGCTGGAGAAGGAAATTATGCAGTGCTCCAGTATCTCTGCTGAGAGAACCTCAAATGGAGTCACAGAGAGTCAGTCACAGCTGGAATGATGGAAGAACAGCCACAATTTATTCTTTGAATTGATCTTCTTGTGTCAGAGTGATGTGTCCCCAACTCCGAGAGAAGGGCAGCATTTTGAGGGCCAGACACATAGGAGGAACGTTTTGTTCCATGAAATGAATCTGAACCCAAAGTTCTAACCTTCCCTTCGTCTGTAATGACAGAAATGACTGTTGGCTTTAGCAGGGCCTGAGTGTCAGTGAGATGCCTAGGAAATCCCCCCCAAGAGGGAAGGGAAAGAAATGACCAAGAGATAGCCATGGCCACGGGGAGGACCGTGGAGGACAGAGTTTTAGGATTTCCTGGGATGCCCTAGGCTTTGGCCCCTGGTCAGCTCACCCAGGACGTCATCCCCCTATAATCACCCCAGAGGGCAGGAACAGGTGGCCGAACTCACCTACTACCAGTGCTCCCTCTTACCCGAGGCATCCCCAGGAGAAGATGACAATAGCTCGCTATCATTATACTATTTCTGTCAAAGACCCGCCAAATTCTTGGTACTTTAAACTCTGCCAATCATGTTCTCCATAATAGCCCCATGAGCTAGAGAGGGCCAGGGGCTATTCACAGATGAGGAAACTGAGTTACTAACCCATAATCGCTATCAGAGCTGGAATGGGGAAGCAACATGGTACCCTCCCCCCACAAGGGGCCCTAGATTTGGATCCCGGCCTTGCTAGCTGTGTGGCCTTGAACAAGTCACAACCTCTCTGGGCTTCACTTTCTCCTGTCAAATGATAGCATTGGTCTCAGTGAGGGCTCCTTCCATCTCTCAAGCCTGAAAGTCTGGGACCCCACCCAGGTCTTTTCCCTCCCAGTTTCCTCTTTGGGACCCCAGCTGTGTTTCTGCAAAACCCTCAACAAGACATTACAATAAGGTAACCATTAGCAAAGATGGTCACTGGCACATCCCTGTAGCTGCTGGGAGGCCAGGGGTGGCCCAGGTGACTCATCTCACTGTGCCCCGTGAGATGTGCAGAGTGTGGTAGCCATTCCCACATCCTGGTTTTGAACACAGCCCCCTCACAGTTATTAAAAGAACAGGGCTTAGCAAATCGAATCCACTAGAAAATTAGCAAGACATAGCTGAGATTTGCATCAGGCCTTGTGGTCAGTAAAGCACTTACTTCATCCAGGATCTGAGATCCAGGACTGGAAGCATGTGGAAGCCTTAGATGAGGAACTCAAAGGAAGACAGAAGGGTTTCCCCTGGGGCCACCATCTTTTCTTCCTTCCTTCCCTACCTCCTTCCCCCCCCTGTACAGGACAGAGGTGGGATTCACACTCTCATCCTCCCACCCCAGAGGAAGCCCTCTTTCCACTGCATTATAACTCCTTCATTCTCACGGAGCCTCACTACCATTGTTGGGGGCAATTTGGAAGGCTTCCTGAAGAAGGCAGCAGCTCAGAGAAACCTTGAAAAAAGCTAAATACTCAAGAGGCAAGAGGTGAAGAGAGACTAGATTGAAAGTATAGGCAAGGCCTGTGTAAATACATGGAGGTAGGAGAACAGGGGGAGTGTGTGTGTGTGAATGTGTGTCTGTGTGTGTGTGTGTGTGAATGTGAGTGTGTGAATGTGAGTCTGTGTGTGAATGTGAGTGTGTGTCTGTGTGAGTTGTATGTGTGAATGTGAGTGTGTGTCTGTGTGTGTATGAATGAGTGTCTGTGTATGTGTGTGTGTGAATGTGTGCCTGTGTGTGAGTGTGTGTGAATGTGAGTGTGTGTGTGTAAGTGAAATGAGACTGGAGAAGGGATGGGGAGCAGGGGGGGAGGCATTGGGTGCCTCAGTCTGTTGAGTTTCAAGGACAACGGAGGAGTTTTTATCTTCTTTCTTTTAAGGGAGGGGGGAAGCACCGAACTCATGATTTTGTTGCTTTGGGCAACTCCAGGTGTAGAAACTGCCCGGTCAGGTACAGATGCTGGGAATAGAGACAGAAAAGAATAGGCCCTGCCCTCAGGAAACTTAGTCTACTGCTTGTGATAACCAACATCTGCTTGGCAAATGAGCAAGAAAAGTTTCAATATTGCCGAAAATGTTTCTAAAACGGCTGAGTTCGCCGCGGCCACCCCGTAGCTTACGGAGAACAGGCTGGAGAGATCAGCTCTGAGGCTTTCCAGGGTGAGGGGGGATCTGACCCAAACCATGAGAGAAGCCACAGTGATCCTGCTCTCCAGGCCTCTTCGTGAGCCAGATGCAGGAGGAGATGTGGCCTGGGGGGGTAGGGCCACAGGACCCAGTCTGCGGCTTGGTGGGAAGGGCAGGAACCCCGCCCCAAGCTTTGGGAGAGGCTAGGACCCTCCCCGGGGCTTTGGTGGGAGGGGCCAGGGACCCTGGGGCTCGGTGGGAGGGGCAGGACCCCATGGGGCTTGGTGGGGCTTCTAAAATACCTCCTTCTGTGGAGTCTTTCTGTTTTCTCCTGAAAGCAGAGTTGGGGAAAGGGGGGGGGGGGCAAAGCCAAACCAAACACAAGGTCAGAACTTAGCGTTTCCTCACAATTTTCCGGTCCTGCTCGCTCTTTCCTCTCTGAGACATCGGCTAGAGCCGTCCACCCCGCCCTACCAAGCCAGTGAGCTCCTAGGGACTGTAACCAAACCAAGGTCCTCTCCACTCTTCTGAGTAAACACACTACGATACGTGGAGTATCGGGTGCTTGAGTGTGCAAAGAAGACATTACACTCAGGGACAGCAAGGGACAGTCCAGGGCCCAGAGCCGCCCTACAGGATTTCAACACGGATCAATGGGGGGCGGGGGATGGGGGGGCAGGGACAGGATTGTTGATATCACCCAGAGCACTTCTGGCCCCGTCTTGGTCCTCGGAACCATCAATGGATCCCATGGGTCTCCTAAAAATGTCCACCATCTGAGAGACCATCCTCCCATCCCTTCCCTCCTTTTCCCCTTCCTCAGGACAGCTGTCTTTCTCCCATCCCTCCCTCATCTTTGACTTCAGGTGCCTGGGGTGGCTGGTTTGGTATCTCCCCCTGCTGATCTTGGCGTGCCAAGATTATTTGCTGCCAGTGTGTCTGCCCCTAGGCCCCCCTCCTTTGGTTTCTCCCACACAGCCTCCCTTCCCCCTGCCCCGCGCTCTTGGTGGGCATTCCCCTGCTTGCCTGTGATGCCTGTCTGTTGGTTGCCTTTGCAGGAGCACGGATGTCATGAGCACCGTCTCAGGGACTCGGAGCACGACGGTCACCTTCACCGTCCGCCCTGGCACCACCCAGCCCATCACCCTGCAGAGCAGGCCACCGGACTATGACGGGAGGACCGCTGTCACGAGACGCGCCCCAAGCCCTGTGGTCTCCCCCACCGAGATCGCCAAGGAAGCCCTGAGCGCTCCCCTGGCCGCAGTCTCAGCCGCGGCCCCTTCACCTACTCTGTCTGAGGTTTTTAGCCTTCCGAGCCAGCCACCTTCAGGGGACCTGTTTGGCTTGAGCGCGGCAGTGCGCAGCAGGTCTCCGTCTCCCTCGATACTGCAACAGCCAATCTCAAATAAGCCTTTTACAACTAAACCTGTCCACCTGTGGACCAAGCCTGATGTGGCTGATTGGCTGGAAAGCTTAAATTTGGGGGAGCACAAAGAGACCTTCCTGGACAATGAAATCGACGGCAGTCACTTACCAAACCTTCAGAAGGAAGACCTTATAGACCTCGGAGTAACTCGAGTGGGCCATAGAATGAACATCGAAAGAGCTCTGAAGCAGCTGCTGGACAGATAAGGACGCCTGCTCCCTCCGCCTTCATGGACTTCTGCTTAGACGTAGAGATGGGCTTGTACTGCAGCCGCTCAGGCCTCCTGGTCCCCACCCTGGCTCTGTCCACCTCCTGCCGCCCAAAGAAAGGCCGAGTGCGTCTCAGAGCCCAGGTCCGCTAACCCCCCAGGCCCCGGCCTGGGCGCCAGGGCAGGGGAGGAAGGGAGAGGGGGATTCGAACGGGTTCCAAGCCTGCCCCGCCCCCCCCCGGGGCAGGTAACCTCCCTTGCTCCTCCCAGGCCCAGAAGCCAGCCCAGGCTGGGGCTCGGCGGGATGTCTCCTGAGCTGCTCCTCCCTTGGTTCTGACTGGCTCCTGACCCTCCTGGTCCCAGCACTGGCCCTCGCCCACCCCCTCCCCTTTCTCGGTCAGTACATGCTCACTTGCTTCCTTGTTTCCGAGCAGTTTGCTTGCAGTAGAACCAGCCCCAGAGGTATTTATTTCTTGGATGGGCCCCCACTCCCAGGTCCCCCACACCATCCGGCACTCACTGGAGCTGTAGCCATAGCCGTCAGGCAGAGAGGTGGTGACTTTCTTGGCAGAGGGTGGAGCCTTTCCGCAAGATCGGGCCCTGCTTTGCTCACCTTTATTTCTTGATTTCTGCAAATAGATCTATTTCGCATATTTCCCAGGTGGCCAACAGGCCACGTGGAGTTAGTCAAAGCACATAGCCAGGATAGGGAGATGGCAGGGGAAAGTCTCCCCCAGGAACTAGGCAGTCCCCAAGCCACCTCAGGCCCCTCACCTCTCTGCCAGACACAGGGTGTCCCATCCAGACACATCAAGCTGGGCTGGAGAAACAGCAGCTCACCTCAAAGACCTTCTTTTGTTCCTGAACATTAGTTTGGTCTTTGTACCCCTTTGAGGTTGAAGGAGGTGAGCATATACATGGACCCAAAGGACAATCAAATAAGTAAGGCGAACCAGGGGCCACGTGGTGCTACCTGGACCATGGGGTCTTTGTCAGGAGCTGTGTCAGGGGCTCCAGGATCCAGGTCCTGGATCCCCTCAAGGTTGAGGAGCCATACTATGACAGCCCCTTTGCTGTCTGGGGCCAGGGAGAGCAGCATGTTGAGAGGTCTCCCTTCCTCTTTGGACCTCAGGGAATCTCTCCAGCTTATTGAGAAGCAGCGTGAGAGAGGTACAGAAGGTGGACAGGACCCAGGGTTTCGAGGAGGAGAGAAATCATGAGTGGGGATTGAAGGCGCAGAAATGGAGGCAGGAAAATGGGGGCATCTCCAAGGGGTTAGGAAAGATGCTGGTCTTTTAGTAATAGGAAATGAGATCATCCTGACTGCCAACTTTTCTAGACCCTCTTCCATGTCTTTCTCCCCTGCCCCTCACCTCCCTGATTCTGCACAGGCCCCCAGAGGTTCTCCCCCTTCCCCCCCAACAGTCCCTCCCATCTCCAAGGGAGGCTGTCAACTGCCCACAGCTAACCAACGGCCCTGCCAGGCTTCCAGCGTATCCCCCCACATCTGGAAGTGGCCCAAATGTTTGGGTTTGGCTTTTTATTTTCTATTCCAGATTAGCCCAGCTCATCTCTAGTTATAAAACAAGACTTTTTTCTTTTTCTTTCTTTCCTTTTTATTACTTTTGCTCACAATCAAGTGTCTGATTAGGTCTGCAGCAGCCCTCGAATGAGTACAGCAAATTTACCAATTTAACTCTTTCTTTACTGCAAGTTTAAATAGTTGTATAGATAGTTTATAAGCACAATATTTTAAGAGAAAAAAAAACAGTGGCTGGTCTACTAGGCAGCCTTTGTGCTAGGAAGTTAAAGAAAACAAACTTTGGTGATTTAATACTAATAATGCTATTTCTGTGGAATAATTCTAAAGAGTATGACCTTTTTAAATCAACCTTATTTGGATGCGTCTGAACCAGCAGAGCTGTGTTACGTTTTCTATCTTTACTAGAACTTCGTCACCGAAGGACAAATGTTTCTTCAAAAGTGGTCCCGATTCACCCAACGGCAGTTGGTCGGTCGGTCGCTCCCCAGTCCCAAAGCCAACAAAAAGCCACTCCTCTCCAGTGCCCTCCCCCCGCCCCCCACTCCCCGACTCTGGAAAACCGAGATTTCTTTTGACTTTGCCTCTGTTCTGATGCCCTTTGCAGGTCAATCTTTGTATTTGGAAGTTCCAACCTAACTTGTAATAAAAAGAATGCATTCAGGCATTTTCCTTCAGAGTACTTTCGATTTTTCCATAGTGAAATGAACATTACTATAGAGGAACTGGTGACAGGTGTTCTTGAGGTAGCCAGTGGAGGGGCCACAATATGTAAGACTGTGGTTTGTTTTTTTTAAAGAGGTACTTTAGCCATCCTTTGTCTTCCACTTGGTGAGATGACAATTCAGTCAATAAACCACTAGCAATGAGGCTCTTTTCCTTCCTTCGATTTCCACTGGTGTTGCCTGGGTGCCCAGTGTCAGGCCAAATGTTAGCCCAAATCATGGGAAAGAAGCTCAGTCAGGTGACACGGAGGCTGCCGCTGTTGAATCAAGCCTTGGTAGGATTGGCCTCCCAGGGCCGGGCAGGCTGGGAGGGACTCTTTTGTCCCGAGCTGTTTTGTCTCTTTGCAGACACTTAACAACCTCAGTGCCCTGTCATCAGTAGAAAGCAGACAGAAACATTAAAGAGCAAATGAAATAGTTTTGGGGTTTTTTTGCATCATGTCTTAGTATCAAAGTCATGGGGCTGCCCAAGGGCCTGCTTTGACCAATAAAATACTTGTTTGCCAAGACGAATGGCTCTAGCTTTGTTCGACAAGTTTGCTCCCCTCAGCAATAGCTCCTAGTTCAGAGAGCCCCCTCCTCTTCACCCCTGCATCGGGGAACGTCAGGGCTAGGCCCTATTCATGATACTCTTTAATGGTAGAGCTGAGTGTTGGATCATGGCTCTCCTCAAAGAGACATGCTATCTGTGGAACTCTGGGTTTTAGGAGAAACTTTTGTTATATACTGTACTTTAAATAAACTGTATTTACATGCCGATTTTCTTTCTGTAATATTTGTATATATGAGACCAAACGGCCCGAGATGTGCATTACATGGCGCCTACGTGCCAGGACACCGCTACCTGAGCATCTGGACATCTTTTTGGCTGACTCCTAGATGACAATGACCAGATGTGACTGTTGGTTTGCAGAGTCTACATATCACAAAGCTAACTCCTTATTTGTGTTACTTCAGTTAATGAAGGAATGATTTGTTTGGGTGGGGTTTTTTCCTCCTGAGTTCCCTCACAGTCCAACCAGATTCGTGCACATTCATTATTTGCTGCTCCCACAGCGGTGACATGTCTGAGTCCCAAGTTGTGATGGCCTCCTGTGAACACCTTTTCTTTACTTTTTTAGTACTCAGTACTCAATGGCCTGGCCTCAGTCACCAGCCCACCTTCTCTCTGTGACTGCCCTGTACTTTCTCATTCCTCCAAGTCAGAGTCGAGGAAACTACTCCACCCCAACTCCTCACCTCCTTCCTGTGGTTTGTTTTTTCCCGATCCTTGTTCTTCTCAGATGGTGACCAAAATGACCGTCCAGAATAAATGCCCTCTTCCATTCAGGCCAAGGGTCTGATTACAAACAGAAGAAATTGTCTGGACCCATCACAGCAGAAATAGCCAATCTCATGACCTCAAGCATAGTGGGGCTTGATGCTGCAGAGAAGGGGTACCCTCCCTACAGCTGGAGAGAAGGTAAAGGTTTCCCAAGGACTAAAATACCAGTCAGATCACCCCATTTGATCAGTCTGCCTTGGTTTTCTTGACAATGTAGAAAATGAGGGTACTGAATTTGGGGCTTGTGTTCATAAAAATCAGTGTCACCCTCTGGCCGCAGAATATCTATATGGGAGGGAAAGGCTGCTCCACTTGGATTTTACATTTTTAGTGATGGGGGACAGGAGGGAAATTTTTTTTGTTTCAATGAAGAGGGTAACTGCTTGCCTACATTTCCCCTGCCCTGACAGACTCTCCCATCCTGCTGTGCACTTCTGACTCTGGACTTTCCAGTGGAGTTTGGCATGACTAGGCCAGAATGGAGCGCTCAGCTGGTAATGGAAAACCAAAAGGTTTGGGTGATTGGATGTTCTATGAGCCATGTGACTTGGCCCCTCCGGGAAGCTCCAAAATGCTCACCTGCCCCTCCCTCCCTCCCGTCTCCTTTGAGGGACTAGCTTGCTTCTTAAGCTCTTTCCTTGGTCTTCTCTCCATGATCTTGTCTTTTTGGTCATTGAGCAGTCTGCCTTTTCATGGGACCTGAAACAGCAGCCCTATAATTAGCTTTGTTTTTCCCCCATGGGGGACATTTGGGCTCCTTGTATTTTCTGAAGGAGTTTCCTCCCTCCCCCAGCCCAAGGAGTATCCTGGCTTGTCTCATTGACACTGTGGCCTTCTTTGTTTCTCATTTTCAACTGTATCTGGGGCATTTTAAAAAACAGAGAAACTTGAGCACCTTCCCACAGCCAGGACTATCCATTTATACATGTCAAGCCCTTTGCAAAAAACAAACCAAGGCAATGGTAGCCAGGTAGTTGGAGCAAGCCATGCCTACAGACCGGTCACTGGAGAAGACCCATGCTGTTTCCAACTTTCTTTCCCAGCTTTGACAGAGACAACACCTTCCATCTGGGGCCACACTGTATCTCCTGCTTTCTGTGTAATTATGTTTCTGCATTTCAATCTTTCTCATTTTTGCAGCCAACACCACAACCAATCAGTATCCAATGCTACCAATTGGAAACTCTGTTTATCGGAATTCTGATCCTTGGCTTTGAGCTTTCAAATAAATATGGAAAAGAAAGAAAAAAAATAAGGAAAACCAAAACGTGTGTGCCTTGGGTGTTTTGAGACCTGGTCTGCATAAAACCCCCCACTGTGTTCCAATATTCTATGTGGACTGAAAGGATTGGTTTATCGTCAGTGTATTCATGTAGCCAAAATATAGCTTTAGTGCCTTGTTTTCTGAACTACCAAGTCCGTCTCGATGCACAGCCCAAACAGGGGTTCGAGAAATGGAATGTGAAGGTAGTCTCCCTGTCTCTGACTTGGGGTCTCCTTGGCATCACAGTTAAGTGAAATAATAAAAACCAAATTGAAAGAAGATTGTGTTTCAGTGAATTTCCATTTACAATGCTATGTCTCTCTGAGACATTTACAGCATTTTTTATTTAGCTGAAATGCCGATGAGTGGAAGCGCTTTCCATGCCAAAGCCAAAGGGAAATGCTGTGATGAGCCACGGAGCTCTGGCCTGCTTAGAGTCTCCCTGTGTTCTGCTGACACCCAGTGGTTATTATTGAAACTGCACTGAACCGCCATCTTGTCAGAACCATCCCCAATGCTATCTTGTTTCATTTAATTACAAAAATATCACTGGTATTCAGAAATGATTTTCCCCCTTTATTGGTAGGGTGAAAGACACCAGACGTGGGATTTTCCCGGTGTCAATCACTCTTGATGAGGAAACTTCCTCTACCAATGGAGGTAAGCATCTGCTCGCTCATCTTAGAGAAGAGCTCAGAACGTGGAGAGGTTGTGACTTGCCCAGGGTCAGAGCCAGGGTGGCAGAGGCAAGACTTGAACCCAGGCCTTCCTGACCCCCAGGATGGATCTCTATATCTCTATATCCTGCCTTTGTTAACTACAACAGAAGGAAAAGTGACATATGAACTAGATCATTATCTGGATGTTGCCTCTACTGGACTCTGCTCCATTTCTCTACTGCCTATGTGAAGCAGTCTTAAAGGTGTGTTTTAGTGCTGGAGACCATAAACATAACAATCTCAATTTGCCTCCATGACCAGAATAACCAAGAATTTGAGAATCTCTGGTCTGGAAGTTGCCAAGGGAGGGGTTCTCACCAGCACCCTCCCTAATCTGCCCATAGTGTAGTAAGTACAGTAGGCAAAGCCCTTTGCCCAAGAATCCTCAGGAGTCAGATCGCTCACCTGAAGAACAAAGGCTCATAATGCATTACTAGATTTTGCCCCTATTTGCCTGGATACTTTTTTATTTCTACCTATTGTCACCCAAAGAAAATACACTGCTACTGCAGTTTATAAGTCCTGAGGAAGCTGGAAAATGCCTATAACTTAACATTCCCCTTTCAGGCCAAAAATCCAGCCAAGAATAATCAGACTTTGAGAGATCATTTAGATATTGTGGGGATAGGAGGGGAAACCTCCAAACTGCTCCATTCAGTAAATCATCAGTTAATTTTCCTAGTAAAATGACAATGTAGAGTATGTTCCTGACTTGAAGATGGTATTAGAAGTCATGGGCCCATTGCATGATAGGGTAGGAAAAGTTCTGGATCTAGAATCAGAAAATCTGGGTTTGAATCCCAGCTGTGCCATTTGCTGTTCAAGAGGCCTTGGGCAAGTCATTTCACCTATTGGGCCTCAGTTTCCTCATCTGTCACACAGACAGAATGGACTAGATATCCTCTGGGGTCCTTTCACCCATATTATAAGATCCCAGCATCAAATATATCTCCATGGTCACAATTCAAGTGGCTCAATGTTACCAATTGCTTTTCTTTTGTTCTTATGCTGGGATGGGAGTCTTCCCAAATCATTGCTCTCTCAGGAGAGCTATGATTTTGTCAAATAAGGGTTCTCCTTCTGAGCTAGCTGGAAGTCCCTTCTTGACTCACTAATAGCTCATTTTATACATTATGGCGACTTAAAAGTTCCCTGCAGCCACTTTCGCAGTAATGAGCCTCCTCAAACTGGGAAGCTGTTTATGGATCATCCATCATCAGCCCACTTGGGTTCAAACACATCCCAGATTGGAAGGACCTGCTGGAAGAATGATCACCCCGCCTCTCCCTGCCCACAACCAAAATGAATCCTCCAGCCAGGGGTCTGGGAGTCAAGTTTTGACTGCAAAACACACTTTGAAGTTTGACCTACATTATTAAGTTTTCTCCCTCACTTAAGTCTAGACAATAAAAATGAATAAATAAATAAAGCCCTGTTTTGTAGTGCTTCCTGATCTCCAAGGTATAAATGCTCACACCAAAAAGTTAACAACTAGTTCTGGAGCTTGTTGGAGTCGGCTCCAGCATACCCCAGTGGTCCCACACTGAAAAGAAGAGTGCTGCCCCCTTTGATCAGAGAGCCGGAAGGAGCCTCAGAGATCAGTTAGTACACCCTTGGATTTTCAAAGAATGACACTAGGGCTCTGAGCGGGAAGGTGACCTGTTCTTGTTACCCAGGTAGAAGTGGAGCTGGTATTTGAATTTGGTTTTCCTAAATCCAAATCTATCCCCCTTCCCACTATACCAACAGAGGATGGTCTGTGTTAGGCTATCACACATGTGGGAAGAATTTGTACTTCAGACATCAGTTTTCCCTTCTCCTAGGGGCACTGAGAGCCACTCACTGTATGTAGGTAGCTGTCCCAGGTGCTGACCTACAGATTTGGCAGCATCTGACTCCATACCAGTCACAAATACCACATCCATCTGATCTGAACAGCCTGAGGAGTGGTATGTTCTGTCTTCTCTTTTGAACACTAGTTTAGGTGAAAGTGAATGGGTAAAGCTCAGCTAAGGTCTTCTGTGGGTCTCAGTTTCCTCAAAATGAAGGTATTTGGATCAAAGTCTTGATGCCTCATCCAAGTGTAGAAGAAACCCTGGGTTCTTTATGAGCCGCAATGGGAAGTGTGGGGGAAAAAGGAGGAGTCCAGGATCTGGCAGGTCCTTCTACGTTAGAAAGGCTTCAAGCCTCGCCCCAAAGGTGGATTGTGGTCTGTCTGAGCACCAGACAAGTTCAGTAGAGAGTGAATCTTCCAGGAGAATAACTTAATGACTGACTTAATAACAACTAATAATGAATGACCACCATTTACATAGTACTTACTACGAACCAGGTACTGTGCTAAATGCTTACAGTTCTTATCTCTTCGGGTTCTCACAGCAACTCTGGGAGGTAGGTGCTGTTATTATCCCCATTTTAAAGTTAAGGGACTTGTCCAGGGTTGCACAGTTAGTAAATGTCTGGGGCTGCATGTTGGGTTTTTTTTGTTTGTTTGGGGTTTTTGCTTTTTGGAGGGGGAAGGCAGGGCAGTTGGGGCTAAGTGACTTGCCCAAGGTCACATGGTCAGTAAGTTTCAAGTGTCTGAGGCCAAATTTGAACTCAGGTCCTCCTGACTCCAGGGCCAGTGCTCTATTTACTGTGCCACCTAGCCACCCTTGGGCCCAGGTCTTTCTGACTCAGGGTCCAAAAGATGAACTCACATAAAAGCGGGGATCTACCTGAGAGCACATTAAAGAAATCACAGGTTCTGGAAATGCTGAAGATGAATGGGAAGAGGTTTATGAAGATTACAGAATCACAGTCTGAGGTGGGGAAAGAGTCTTCAGAATTCAGTCTGTCCACAGAGAAACTGCCATTATCATAGATTTGGAGGAGAAAGCAACGTCAGCCACCATCAGAAATAAAATGACCTTCCCCAGGTCACACAGGAAGCAAGTAGCAGAGGCAGAATTCCCACCAAACCCACGTCTTCTGGGTCCAAAGCCAATGCTCTTTGCTGCTGGCCCATCACTAGTGTCAGGACTAGCTGGAAGCAGGACTCTGCCGAGGGGCTGTTGTGTCTCTCTCTTGGACACTCGTTTAGGGAGCAGTCCCAAAGTTCATTTACAACAGCCCATGTTTTCTCGTCCATGGTGATGAGGTGGTCAGACCAGTCCATGACAACCTATTTCAAGTCACACTTCAGCAGATCTCAGGATGCCTCCAAACCAGCTTAAGTTACTGGTGGGTTATGGGGCAAAGATGGTAGCATTGTCTCCAGGCAGAGATAGTTTCCCATTTTGCCCCTCTAGCTCTTTGCCATTAGTATGAATTAGCTTATCAGGTTACAAGGACTGGGGTCTTCGGGTCATTTCACTCTTCAGGTGAAGCCTGGGCACAGGGTGGGTGCGGAGGTGGGAGGAAGGCTTGGGCATAGTTTCTTCTGGAATTGGCCTTCCCTCTGCTAACCCTCCTTCCCCTGCCCAAACCCACCTGGCATCTCTGTCATTCCTCCATGGCCCCGCTATCTGCTGCTCACCCATCAAGCATTTATTAAGCACCTACTGTTTGCTGCATGCCATCCTAGGCTTTGTTCATCAGCTGGGTTTTGGTCCTGTCCTACTCTTCACGTCCTATTGGTGATTATCTAGGCAGAGATGCTGAAGTGGTTGTGCCATTTCCATTTCCAGTTCATTTTACAGATGAGGAAACTGAGGCAATTGGGGATAAGTGACTTGCCCAGGGTCACACAGCTAGGAAGTATCTGAGGTCAGATTTGAACTTAGGAAGATGAATCTTCCTGACTCCAGGCCTGGCTCTCTATCCCTGGCTGCCCCCTGCCCTAAGTTACACAGATACATATTCTATATGGGGAAATGAGCTGACTCCGACGCCCAAATATGACCTGCTCACAATAAAACCAGGGTTCAAATCCTGGCTCCACCTCTTCCTGTCTGTGTGACTTTGGGTAATGCCTAACCCCCTGGCCTCAGTCCTTCCTCTGGAAAATGAGACTTGAGATCCTCTCAGACCCTTTCCCCATCTAGATCCTCCCATTCTCCTGCTATCCCAGGAGTCAAACTAACTTACTTTACTTCCTGCAAGTCAAAGTGTGACCCTCAGGTGTGGGCAGCACTTGGCCATCAGGGAGCTTTCCTAGAATCATTCCTATACCAGCCTCCTGTTCATTGTGCTAGCCAAGAGTGGGGAGAAGAAAAGCCAACAGGAAAGTGGTCTTTCAAACTCATCAGTCTCTGGTGATCCTGGGCAGCCCCAGACAGGAAAGGAGCCCAGTAGAAGTGGTGCTGGATGGGCAATAGCTTCCTCAAAGGGGTCTTCCTGAAGAGAGACTGAGGAAAAGGGGTGAGCCACCAGCATGGGCCCCAGAGGGGCCCGGCTCCACCGAGGTCCAGCCCCAGACAATGGGGCTGCTCTCCCGTCTTCCTAAAGGTGTCTGTGCAGCCTGAGGGTGGACGAGCCAAGACTCCTTTTTATTTTTGTATCCCCAGCACTTAGCATACCATACCTGGTCCACAATAAATGTTTGCTGGTCGATTGATTGATTAACCGATTGGTGGCATAGAACAGAGCTGAGATCAGCTGAGGTCCTGTTTAAAAAAATAAAATACAAACTTCATTAATGATCCCCAGCAGCTGAAAGCCACTCTCTGCACAAATCAGACCCTGGTTCCCAGAGCCCAGCGTCCCTCGGAAAGCCTAGGCCATCAGGGAGGATGGGAACCTCGCCATCAGGCTCTACTTCACCTCCTTCCTCAGAGAGAGGCCATGAGATAGAGAAAAAGCTGAAGCACTCAGCTGACACCCCAGGTGTATGCCTTCCAGTAAGTCTCCACCTTTCTCTGGATCTGTTTCCTCATTTATAAAGCAGAAGGGGATGACACTCTGTGATCTCTGAGGGCACCTTCCAGCTACGAAGCCTACGGTAAATCAGGCAAAGCCCCACTTCACGGATGAGGAAACAGAATGTGTCAGAGTTGGTGCCTGAGCAGAGACTTTCTCAGTCCAAGGCGTCTGCTTCTCTACACTGATCCTGCCTAGCTCTGAATGGCTGCTCCAAGCCTCTCTCCAACCCTTCCTCAGGGGTCAGGTTGGAGGCGAAAAGGAGAGAATCATTCACCCTGCGTAGGGCTGTTGTGCTGAACAGAGCACCTCTCCCCAGAGAGGTCCCTGATAAACCATGGAGAAGGGAAGGAGCCATCGATGAAAAATGACCAACCTTCTAGGTATCCTTACCAAGCTCTTCCCAATGTGCCAGAATGGGGGAAGGAGGAAACATAAGGGACATCAGGCCAAAAGGGGACCCAAAGCAGCCTCTCCATGGTGCATTGGAATAGAGAGAGTACTGGTCTTAGAGTCAAGAGGACCTGAGTTCAAATTATGATTCAGGCACTTACCACCAGCTGTGTGACCCTGAGCAAATCATCCACCCTGTCTCTATCTCTGTTTCCTCATCTGTAAAATGGGGGCATTTGATGTGATGGCCTCTGAGGCCCCTTGCAGTTCTACGTCTTTTCCCAGGGTCATGGAGGAATTGGTGTTTCTGGTAGGCAGTCCACAGGGTGGAGGGGAAGGGCAGGCAGACCCAGCCTCTCTCTCTGCTCCATCCATTCTACAATCCAGTCAAACTGGCCTCACCTGCCATACTCCCAAGTCTACAGTGGCCATTCCCCCAGGCCTCCAGAGTCTTTACTAGCTCTGAGCTTCTGCTTCCTCCTTTCTAAAGTGGAGAGTAAAGGCACTCTGACTGCCTTCATAGGGAGAAAAACTCTAGACATTAGAGAAACGTGAGCTATTGAGTCATACCTGGAAAAGCTCTGAACACTGTGCAGATGGAAGAGATTTATCATGATTAGGAACACCTGGTATAGCTAATGAATCAATAAATAGCTGTTGATTAATTGAAGCCTTGTTGTAGCATGGCAGCAGCAAGGTTTGTGGGGAGAAGCTGAAGTACTTGGCCCTAGAGAACCCTTGAGATCCATTCATCAAACCCAGCGCGTCCCTCTGCTAACACCAATGAGCCATGTTGACAGCCAATGGTTCAGCCCACCTTCCAGAGCAGCCAGCTGGGCACAGGGAGCACAGCTATGGCCCTTCATGCTGCTCATCACCAGCACACTCAGGTCAGGTAGTGCCTCACTGGCAATGAATTCCAACTGAGCTGATCCAGCCAGTCAAAAGTTGTGAGTTCAGTGTCCTACCTCTACCAACACTCATTTCTCAGAAGTCTAGCTTTGAACGGTAACCTCTACAGGCAGACTGGTAACTCCCAGAAGGCAAACTCCTTTGCCTGACATTCAAGACCCTAAAGGCTCAGACCTCCATCTCCCTTTCTGGCATGTTCAGAAAATCAATGAATCACAATTCTATAATTTCTTCACTGGAAGGGACTTCAGCAGCACTAAGCTAGACCTGACCAAGAATCCCCAGATCTACAGCATGCCCAGAAAATGGCCATCCAGACTCTGCTTGCAGACCTCCAGTGAGTAGGGAACTCACCACCTTCCCAAGCAGTCAGTCCCTTACACTCTGGGCATCTCTAATTGTGACCACTGCCCTCCCACCAATGTCAGCCCCCATCCTCTCCCTAAATGGCTCTTGGTCCTTTCCTCAGATGTCAAGCAGGACAAAGTTTCTTCCACATAACTCAAAGACTCTCAGGTATTTGGGGACCTCTGATTGTGGGGTTCCCTCCAATGGGGCACATGGAAGCCTATCCATGCCAGGTCATCCCATGGCTTCATTCAATGGGATCCACTCACCAGGCCATTTCTCTCAACATTTCCAGGGCACTAGTGCATTACATGGGCTGTACGCCTAGTGGCCTCATTCTTGCCACTGGCCATTCCCTCATCCTGCCTAAATGTGCCTCTTTGAAGCTTCTCCTTCAGGCTCCTGGTTCTACCTTCTGAGAGTCAAACAAGACATCTGATTGATCTTCCATGAAACAGCCCTCAATCAATTGAAAGTCAGTAATTATGTTTCCCCCCCCCTCATCTATCCAGGTCCCCTGGGTTCTAACCTGCCCGGTCCCTTTCCTTCCATGCCACAGCATTGACTCCTACTAGCTCCAGCTGGGCTGGTCCCCTAATTCCTGCAGGGGAAAGAAAGTTACATTGGCTGCTTCATGCATCACGGCCAAGGACACAACCACTTCTTTTCTTGTGCTTTGGTTGAAAGTTCTCTGGGTGCTGAGCAGAGAAGATTAGACAAAGAACAGACTTGGGAGAGGTTCAACTGCAGAGTAAGGTGGAAAATCCATTGGATAGAGCCCTACAGCTTTGAAGTTGTACCTAAACCCCATGGCGGGCAGATGCTTTCTTCCCTGGCCCCTGGAGCCTGCCATCTGGGCAAGCTAAAAATATCGCCCCCCGCTCTGAGAAGGGTCACTATGAGATCTGACTTCAGAATCATTGATCAAGATGCTATGGCCTGGAGAAAAATGAGCGAGTAGGAGCATTCACCAGGATCCATGACTACAGAGCATAGCTTGGTCCTGGCAATGGCCACTCAATACTGACCAAGGGCTTGCATGAAAAGGAAGCTGGTGGGAAAGTGGGAGGGATACAGCCATATAGGATAGAGCATAAGGTGTGGAGTCATAGGGCCCAGGCTGTACATGACTTCCAGGTTCCCCTTTGCAATCTCATTTCCTGCTAAAACTCCCTTACTGACTGATGGGTGGGGGGTGTCCAGGAGGACTAGCACCCTCTAGTGTGAGGGCTGCTCAGTCACCTTCAGTGTCCGGCAGCTCTCACCTGAAGCCGGTACCATGGAGTACTCAGTGCTTGGTCAGACGTGGAAGACAACAAGGTCATCCACTGTATCCTGGACCATGACCAGTCATCCTGACTTCTGTCCTGCAGCTGGACAGCTGGACATTGCTCTGGAAGAGAGAGAGACTGACGACTTTGTGCCAAGTTCTGCCCTCCAGGGGTCTCTTCCATTGCATCATCGACTTACACCATGTAAAAATCAGTCATTACTTTTATCAGAACTTTGGCAAGTGATCACTTAATCTCTCTACACCTCAATTTTCTTAAAATAAAGATAATATTTTAATCCTCAAGGTACCTTAGAATTCTATAGATATTACAACTGAGAAATAAACAAATATGTGTCTACTTGGCACGTGTCTATGAACTGACTGTTGTCAGCCTGGGAGACTTTTCTCTGCTGGCCAGTTCTTCCCCCAGGCCACAGCCAACTCCACCCACTGAGTGGGAAATGTGAGGAAGAACTTCTCCAGTTGGCAGGGCAGAAGGTGCCCATGGTGGCAGACCATCTTGCAAGGGGCCTTTGTGCCCACCCTGCCAAACTGGGGCTGGCAAACTTGGGGCAGCTGAATGCCAAGTCTTTCATTCACTTGGGACTGTGAGGCTTCAGGGAGTTTCTCTGTACCTCCTTCTGGGAGGGCCACAACCTCTATTAAGGATCTCCATCCAGTACATGGGCTCTAGTGGTGGCTCTCAAGATCTTTAATCAGCCAACAATCATTTATTAAGTGCTTCCTATGTGCCAGACCCTGCACTAACCTCTGAGGATCCAGAAAAAGGCAAACTCCAAGCCAGTCCTTGCCCTTGAGGACCTCCCATTCCAATGGTGTAAACTAGGTCAGACATGATACATAGAGAGTACTTGGAAGGAACCAGCAGGTGGGGGAAGTATTAGGGATTCAGGAAACTCCTGCAGAAACCCGTGTTTGAGGTGAGTCTTAAAGGAAGCCAGGAAACCATGAGATGGAGGAGAGGTAGGAAAGCTTTCCAGGAGGCATCCTCTCCAGGACAGAAGGCATGTCATGACTGTAGACTCAGCAGGATTTGACAACAGATTTAATAGGTGAGGCAAGTGTGAATAAGGAGTTAAGGCTAATGCTGAGTCCAGGTGACCAGAAGAAAGAGAGGAAAGTTGGGAAGGTGGTAGGTTTTGGTGGGGTGGGGAGGAAGATAATGAGTGCTGGTTTGGACACATTGAGTTTGAAATGCATATATGTGTGTATAGATGTGTATGTGTGTGTGTGTATTTATATGTATATACATATATGTGTATGTATACATGACATCCAATTTGGAGGTACAAAAGGCAGCTGGTGATTCAAGATGGAGGTCAGGAGAGAGATTAGAGATGGATACAGTGATCTGGGATTCATCTGCCTACAGATGATAAGTAAGCCTGTAGAAGCTGATGAGACCACCAAGGGAGCCAAGGTATAAGAGAGCAAACCCAGGACAGCATCTTGAAGGACACCCACAGGTAAGGGGTATAACAAGGAGGAGGAGCCAACAAAGAAGGAGCATTGACCAGGTAGGTGGGAGGAAGCCCAAGAAGAGGAGAGGTATGAAAATTTAGAGAGAGGAAGTACCCCGGAAGAGGGCATTGCCAACATCAGGGGTGGGAGAGAGGTCCAGAAGGATTAGCTCCACGAAAAGGCCATTAGAAAAGGTCATTAAAAGACCATCAGTAACTTGGCCAAGGGCAACTGCAGTTGAAGGATGGGGTTGGGAGAGAGCTGTGGGGTTCAAGAGAAGAGGAGTGAAGAAGCTGACCATAGGCGGCTGTCTCAAGGTGTTGGGCAAAGAAAGGAAGGAGGGACAGAGGGCCAAAGCTTGTGGTGTAGCTGGATCATGTCAGACTTCTTAAAGGATGAGGGAGACATGGGTGGGTTTGATGTCAGTTGGGAAGGAGCAAGGAGCTAGAGATAGACTGAAAAATTAGTGAGAGCATGGAGATTCTCCAATCTGCTAGAGAAAACCAAGGAATTGAGATCGAGGTTTTGTGTTGAAAAGCTGGCCTTGACCAGCAGAATGGCCTCCTCTTCTTCAGAGCATGGAGTAAAAGATAGTATGGAATAACATCAGATAACTCTTAGAGGAGGAAGAGAAAAAAGGGAGATCTGATGGCCTCTGAGGCCCCTTCCAGAGGAGCCTGTGAGCCCAGGCCTTCTGATTCTAACCCCAGAATTCTTCCTACTCACCATAAAAGGATGGGTGGAGATCAGCGGGGAAGTGGGGAAAGGAAGGATTGGATGAAGGGTGGGATGAGGGAAGGTGGCCTGCTCTGGTGAAGAGAGAACGACATGATGAGTCAGGTGAGCTGAGATGAGCCTGGACAGACACTCGGGAGACAGTGGGTAGGCAGCATTGCAAGGGCACTGACCCCCCCAAAGCGTGGCTTGGAATCCTTTCTCCCATCAAGGGCAGACGGCTCTGCCCTGGGAAAGAGCTGGTGAGGGGGCCAGTGGAGAAGGAGCCCAGGGTCAGAGGCTTACCTTGGACAGCTATTGACCGTGGGACCCTCTATGGCCCTCCATCTTCTCATCTGTGAAATAAGGGGCTGGAATCTGATGACCTCTGAGATCCCTTTTGGCTCCAGATCCATGAGCCTGGGAGCATTGAGCATGGTTCTGGACGTTTGTCAGTCTAGCTAAGTCAGGAGGGGCTCACTAGCAGGCTGGGGGGTGGGGCTCACGACCAGGCTGGGGGGGGGGGGCTCATGACTAGACTGGGGTGGGAGGTGTTTGGGGGTGGGGTTGGTGTGTAAGACTTGAATACTTACCTCAGAATTGTTGTGCGAGAAATAGTTTGCAAACCTCCAAGGCTACAGAAATGTGAATTGCTGTTCCTACTATTGTCTACCCAGCCACAAAAAGGTTGTGATCTGCATTGGTGGGCGGACACCCACATGGGTGAAATCACAGCTCTTTGACATTTTGAGGTTTTCATTCAACAAACATTGTGTGTGTTCCCAGCGCTGAGCAATCACAGTTTTGTGCCGGAAAGCTGAAGACTAAGGCTCGTAATTCAGGTATATGCAGGTTCTGGACAAGGAGGGGCGGCTGAAGGAGAAATGGGAGATGTGGGCCCCGGCCGGCCAGCAGCTCCCTCCCTCCAGCAGGAAGAGCACTCACTGTATCTCCAAGGACCCTTCCCAAAATGCATCTTCTGTAT
>CM053601.1:191704315-191735290 GCA_028646575.1 Pseudocheirus occidentalis | reverse complement strand
TGTGTGTGCGTGTGCGTGTATGTGGTATGCACCTAATTAAGGCCTGGATGGCTGAGGTCTTTTGGCACAGAATCCTCTGCAATCCTATGGTTACTGAGTCGTTCCAGTTGTTTCTGACTCTTCCTGACCCCGTCTGGGCTTCTCTTTGCAGAGATAACAGTGCTTTGCTTTGCCCTTTCCTTCTCCAGTTCATTTGACAGATGAGGAAACTGAGGCAAACAGGGCTGTGACTTGCCCAGGGTCACACAGGTGGTAAGTGTCTGAGGCTGGATTTGAACTCAGAAAGATGAGTCTTCCTGACTCTGGGTCTGGGGCTCTGTCCACTGTCCACTAGAAATCTGACTGGGAGATGGGCTGGGCTCTGAGGGCACCTGTAGTGACCTCGTTCCCTAGAATGGCACTGCCAGCCCTCAAAGCCACAGGCACACCACCTTGTCCTTGGTCTTCACCCCAACTAATGCTTAACATGACATCGGGGAAGATGAGCACAGAAGGAGGCAGCAGAAACTCGTCAAGCTGAGGTCTTGCTCACGCTCGGGGGAGCAAGATGGGGCTTAAGTCCATCTCATCTAGCGCCAGGCAAGCATGCGGTCACAGGGAAGCTGGTGATCAGAGAGGAGCCAGTGACTGATCACAGTGGGGCTTTGCACTGACCTCATAGACAGGGCTGGTGGGTGGCCTCTCCTCGGCCAGTGGCTGGGGACTGGGAGGAGGAGATGGAGTTTTCTTCTTGATTCTGGCTTGTTCCTGTAATTCACAAACAAGGACTTGTCAGGATATGGGCCCTCCCCAAAGCCCAGGCTGGCAATGGCAGCTTTAAGGCAGGGTCTTCCAAGGCAGCAGCTCGAGGATGAGCCCAAACAGGGAGAGAAAACACTCTGGTGGTATTTAAGCTGACAGCAGAATGACCAGACGTACGTGTGTCTTTGGAAGAATGGATGAGGCCCCCTCTCCCCAACGTAACACTGTGACCCCCCAAGTCCACATGCTCCGACCCCATCCTGCTACTGAAGCCCATGATTTGGGCTCAGAGGTGGAGACCAGAGAAAGGGGAAGCAGGAGGCACTGGGACACAAAAGGCCTTCACAGAAGGACAGAATGGGCTGGTGAGGGCTGACAGCCACAGTGCTCAGCTGGGGATGCAGAGACTAGATACGGGAAAAGGGGCCCCTCGAGAAACAGGGAGGGCCACCATGGCAGCAGCCGACCCTCTAAAGACAGGCAAGGAGGGCGACCAGGGAAGTTCTCAAAGCTGTGGACCTCCTCTTCTTTCCACCATGGCGCCTGGAGAAGGAAGGCCAGGCTGTCCCCATGAGCCTTGGAACATATGACCCCAAGTGTCCCCTTCCCATCAACACTTGGTGCCAAAGGTGGTCAGCACAGAGGGGCAGGGGATCCCTAGGGCCTGGGGGGTTTCCTACCTCTGTCATCACCAACCAGCAGGATGGGGGACACAGGAAAGGGACAGGCTGAGGTGGAAAATTCTGGGCAGATTCCAAAATAGGAAACATGCAGGAGGAAGGGTCATGTCTTTAGCAAGACACCCAAGGCCTAGAAAACTAGCTCTGTCCAGCCCACAACAACAAGGGTAACAGACAAAATAAAATACCCAGCTTTTCTCTCTGAGTCTCAGTTTCCACATCTACAAAATGGGTGGGTCTGCATTTTAGGCCCAATGGTCTCCACAGCCCCTCTCACTTCTACAATCAAAATGACCTTCAAAAAGCATCTTAAGGTTTACAAGGAATTTGACAGAGACAGGAATGGGAAGGGGAGGAAGTGAAGCGGCAAGAGAGACCAGGGTTCGCCTTTGATTTGGGCAACAATCGCCTGTGGAGTCCCTGGTTTAAAGCTGAGGAAGCCGCATCTGAGAGGAGGTCGGGGTCCCCCAGGAAACGGCAGAGGCAGATCTGAGCCCCATCTCTGGGACCTCCAAGCTCCTCATTCTATTCAGTAAATCCCATCACCAGGTCAGCACACGGCTCCTAAATCCAGGCTGCAGTGTGACCCCGGGGGAACGGCTAAGTGAGAGGGGGAGTCTACAGCACCAGACGCATAGCTCCGGCCCACGGCCCTGCCCAAGCAGGGATGGCCTCTGACCTCCAGCTTCCGGCGGGCTTCCTCCTGTTCCAGCTTCTCCTGGGCCAGCCTCTGGGCTCTCTCAGCCTCTGCCTTCCTCCTGTCTTCTTGTTCTCTCTCTTTGGCCAGGTTCTCAAAGTTAGCACGGATGTCACTTGTCTTGCTGTTCACTAGAGAAGAAAGCAAGGTCTGTTTTTATTTTATCCAGAGAAAAGTGCGTAGGCACACACACACACACACACACACACACACACACACACACACACACACTCTCACATGCACACACAAGTGCGTGCACACACAATCATGCACTCACACATTCACATGTACACACAAGTGCGCACACTTGTACACACTCATGAACATACATGCACACGCGCACACTCACATTCACGTACAAATATGCACCATGCATGACTCTTGGTCCACTGTCTGCCCCATAACACTGTGACCCCTCTGAGAGCAGGGATTTTTTTTTTTGGCCTTTTTTGGGGTCCCCACTATTTAGCCCAGTGCCTGGCCTAGTAGATACTGAAATTACATGCTTGTTGACTGACTGACTGACCGACTAACCAGGAATAAACAGCCTCATTGGCAAGGACACATCAATAGCACAATCTGGGAGAGAGAAAATTTGAATTTCTCTCCAGAAGAAAAGGGCTCCAGAGCTCCTTCTCCAGCAGAGGCATCCCTGCTGCACATTCCCACCTTGGAAAACCGTGGCTCAGCACTGGAGATTTTTTTGGGAAAGCCATGAGTAGTGTGGGCCCAACCCTGGAGGACAGGAGGGGGGGGGGGGGCTCACCGGCTTCTACTGGCAGCGTCTTCTGATAAGCCGAGGAAGCCTTGGAAATGTCTTCGAAGGTAGAGGCGTTCTACAAAGACAGGAAAGAAAGGTTTCAAGTGCCTAGCTTTTATATGAAATATGATCTGACTTTTGATTTATTTCTCTTTTCGACACAGATAATGCTTTCAAAAAAGGACACCCATAAACATTTACTCACATTCTTAGGGGAGAAAGCAACACATCCAACTACCTACTGTAGTGTACCAAGCGCTCGTGCCGTGGGAGACACCGAGTAACCAACAGAAAGATACAGTGTGTGCGGATCCTTCTCTGTCTCTCCGTCTCTCACACTCACACACACAACTTTCAAGGTCCCACCTTCACACCTCCATAGTCAGGTGCCTGCCTGGAATGCTCTCCCTCCTCAGTTCAAGTATCAAGGTCGAGCGCAAAGTACTTGTTTCATAAATGTTTACTAATGGACAGATGGTTACAAAACTAACCAGCAGCAGGGACAGTCAAGTCTCCATTTCTTAGGTCTGTAAATTCATTCCCAGAGGCACTGACAGATGAAGGACAGTCGGTGCTGCTTTAACACTAGTTTAGAAAATGTAAATTTGTTCCAAGAAACTGAATGCCAGGGAACAATCAGACCACGAGGCAAATTTTGAGTTTGCTTATGCACAATTTCATCCTTGCGAAACAGTGAGAATGCAGAGAATGGCCAGACTTCACAATCACAAGCTGCCCTGATGCCTGCTTCCATAAGCTAGCTTTGGGTCTTTTCCAAGGGAAAGAGCCACATTGAATGGCTATCTTCCCACAGCAGTGGGAGCTGAGAGTGGAAGAGGGCTGGAGTGAACACACCCCTCGCCACCTTCTGCTGAGGTCCTGGAGGTGAGAGCTGGAGAGGCCTTTGCCAGCCTGGGTCAGTCCCATGGGACCCAGGGGAGAGGCAGAGCTGCAGCTCAAGGCTTGGCACCCCACTACTCACTAGAGCATTTCTGTATCACGCATGAAGTGATGCTGACATTTCTCACTAGGCTACTAGCTTTGTTTGAACACGCCACTGGTGACATTGTTGAGTGAGGCGCCGCCCCCCTTTTCTGTGGGGTTTATTGCATCATTCTGCATAGTAAGGGGCTTGTAGGAACGCACATGCCTCATTATAGCAAAATTAGCTACACGGAGTCACCTAATTAAAGTAATAACAGCTAGCATTTGTATGGCAATGTATGGTCTGTAAAGTGCTTTACACATTATCTTATTGGACCCACGCGATAACCCTGAGAGATCTACTGTTGTGCCCATTTTAGAGATGGGGAAAGTGAGGTTCAGCGCCTTGCCCAGTGACCCTGCTGGTCAGGGTCTTACACTGGACTTAGCCCGAGGTCTTCCTGAGTGCTCCCTGCACTCTGGTGCCCCCTGGCGGTCATAATACCTTCTAACAATGAGTCCATTTAAGGTACAATTTGAGAAGAAATGCTATAATCATTTAGAGCACAGGTTCTAACTGCGGGGTCCACTGACTTGCTTTTTGAAATGTCCAGTCACTGTATTTCAACATACTCGGGCTCCTTTGTCATTTCCAAGCACCATTCTGAGCTGGGTTCGGTCCCCAGGTCTCCCCAGGTTGCCAGGGGGTCTCCCCAGAGCCCGGGGGCACAAAGTGCTACTCACTTTATCCATCCTGTCCTTCTGAACCCCATATTTGCCGCCAAATCCTTTGGAGTAATCTGAAATGGAAGAACAGTGGGTTGGGGTCAGTCTGAAGGGGGGAGCGGTCTCCAGGAGGCACATGCACAGAGGTGGACGAACGGGTGATGCAGGGAGTACAAGGAAACTCAGAGACAAGAGCCGCAGCCGGATAGAGTGTGTTGTGAAAGGCAGGCTCTAGCCCTCCTCCAAAGGTCGGTCCGCAGGCAGGTGAGAAACAGAAAGGGCATGTGCATGCTGGTCTCGTGCAGGGAGAGGGTGGAGAGAAGGGAGCAGGGGCAGCGTGGCTGAGGTCAGCAGGATCCCCGCCGGCAGGCGCTGAGGCGGCAGGATCCTTCCGGCGGGATCACCAACAGGGCCCAAGCAGAGGGCAGGAACAACAGAATAAGTCCTTCACCAGGCACCACTTCATAGCACGGCCTCTCACTTCACAGCCCTCATAGCGACAAGTCATAGTGGACTCGGTTCAGCTTGGGCTTCTCATGTGTGCTCTGGGATGTGATGAGCATCAAGAACCAAGTTTAATGGGGTTTTTCTTGATTGTTTTTCAAGAAGAAAAAGACCATGTGGGGATTCCGCCCACGGAATAGCTACATGGCAAGAAAGTCAAATGTCCATGCAGAGTTGTTCACCACATAGATCCAAGGGTTGGCATCATGCATTCTGGGAGATGGCCACAAAGCCCCTTACCTCTCCTGCAAAGTTAGGAAGTTACTATTTGTTCAGCCAACTGTTCAGGTCCTAAGAGCTAAGCACGAATTCCTAATGAAGGGGAAGCACTCCTCCAAAGCAGAGAGAACATTCTGCTCTTTTCTACTCACTCACAGCACCCACCACCAATAATGCTTTGAGCAGGGACTGGTTCTCATTTTTATTTACAAGCTCTCCATCTAGTTCCTGGAAGGGTAGCTAAGTTTACTGTGCCCTGAAAGGAGTTTTCCAAAAGGAACACATTTCTCTCCTTGCCCCTCCACAAACAACATCAACGGAACAAAGACACCACATTGAACACATATGGCATCCTCCCCTTCCTCTGATCTAAACCCAGGCTTTTCCCAATTTACGTTGGGGCTTAATCAGAGGCCAGACCACAGCTGTCCTCAATACCTCAGCCCTTGTGAAATATGCCTGCCTGCCTGCCTCGAACACCACCTAGCTCAAAGCACGGCTGATTTAAAGATACAAAGACAGTGCCTGTCAGATTTCCTGGGGGGTGTGGTTTTGGGTCATTCTTCAGTCATGACTGACTCTCCTGAACCCCATGGGGGCTCTTCTTGGCAGAGACACTGGAGTGGTTTACTATTCCCTTCTCTAGCTCATTTTACAGATAAGAAAACTGAGGCAAACAGGGTGAAGTGACTTGACCAGGATCACACTGCTAGTAAGTGTCTGTGGCTAGATTTAAACTCAAGAAGATGCATGATCCTGCCTGCAGACCCAGGTCTCTACCGGCTGCCCATTTCCTGGGGTACAGGATGCTTTCCCAGATGTACGTTTATCTAAAAAGCACCAAAAGTTGAACTCTGTGACCCTGACCCACTAAAGACCTTCTCTAAACACAATTTCCTCATTAGTGTCAGCTATGTGAACTGGCTGTAGGAGAGCATCTTCTCTGATCTTTGGGCATGACAAAGGTGATGCGGAGGACTGACCAACTCTAGGGTTCATGATGGTAATTAGAGCATCACCTCTGGGTGAGCCAAGAGAACCTGCTACTCCTTTGGGTCTGATAGCAACCCCTCTGTACCACAGGCTTTGTGGCGGCCCTCGGAGGCAGGTCTCATGGCCCTCTCCCAAGGCCCAGACGGTCTACACTAGCCCAAGGCTTCCCCCCCTTCCTCTGCGCTCTGAGGGACAGAGCACCCCCGAGAGGCACTGCCTGTGCAGGGCTGTGCTATGAATGGATGCCTGGGAAGGTGAGGAAGAGCCCGAGACCACGCAGCAACTGTGCCTTGCTGAGATTCATGCTGCGCCAGTTTCTCCTTGTACTCAAACCCCACAGCAGATGGGTCCTGCCTCTCAGTCTGGACCCCGAATTTGCCTCCGAAACCACTCTTATAATCTGAAAATCCACATATGACAGCAGAGAAGACAACCGAGAGAGGAAAAGACACTTTTAGTTACAGAGACACAGACTGGTGACGTTGCTCAGAGAAAGCAAGACCTCATCTACAGCCTGCATGGTGAGGGAGGGTGGAACTTGAAGCCCCATCCTCTGGAGGCTCCAACTTGGGGGCCACTCAGACAGCGAGCTCTTAGAGGGGAAAAGGAAGGGAAGAATCCAAAGCCCCAATTCTACAAAACAAGAGGAAGTAGCTTCACCCAAGTTTGTTTAAGTATGTCTTCAGAGCTACATTTCTAACATTCCTCCCTAGTGAGTGCTGTGTGTATGTGAAAGACGTGTACACACACACACACACACACACACACACACACACACACACACACGTCATGTACACGGGGGTAAAACTGAACAAGCTAACATTCACTGAACATATCTAAGACTTTTCTTTTGGAAATTATAGGATGGCCCAGGAGTTATTTCAAGGAAAGGGATTTTCCTTCCCCAATATCCCTGGTTTTCTGTTCTGTTTTCTTTAAGAAAAAAATAAAGGCCCCTCTCCTTAACCTTTCCGTTAGGAAACAGAAGTATTTCCTTCCCTAAAAACTGGGAAGGGACAAAGCAGTCCTTCCCCCTTTTTCCATCACACTGTAGCAGATGCTCAAATCCTGACTGAACCCCTTTCCTATCTGTCAAAAACACCAGAGCATGAGATTGACCCATGTGCTAACTGGTGCCCCCTCTGCTAGCTGGTGATGGCTGCGGGTGCTGGTGACTCCTGGGTGAGCAGATCCCTGCATGAGCTGTAGACCCCCGAGTGAACTGGTGACCCCTGAGCTAGCTGACAACCCCTCTGCTAGCTGGGGACCCCTGGGTGAGCTGGGGACCCCTGGGTGAGCTGAGTTTCCTTAGGATATCAAGAAGGAAAGAACAGCTTCAAAGAAGCAAAGCCAAGAGGCCCTCTTAAATCCCAACCACCCTGTTGGAGCGTCACTGACCCACAGATAAAGAGCTTTCTCTCGGCCCTGGTGAGAACAGAGGGAGATGGCTGTACCTTTTTGGGATTCGTGGAGTTGAACTTTCTCCTGGTGGTCCCAGCCCAAGGCACACTTGTCTTGTCTGTCTCTCTGCACACCAAACTTGCCTCCAAACCCTTTCACATAGTCTACACACATAATAAAAGGCCACAAGAATCACAGAAGGAACTGGAGAATGGGCACAAGGTTGAGGCCATGCTGCAGGGACAGATGGCAGCTTGTGGGCACATCCCCCCTTCCCCACCTAGCCGTCCTGGGAAAGGATCTTGGTGCTGGAGAGTGGGTGTCCTCTGGAAGGAAGGACTCTTCCCTTCTTGGGAGGCATCAAGAAAAATCCCCCCTGGCCTCCCTGGCTAGTGTCAATGTACTCATAGGGCAGACCAACACAGACAGAGGAGAAGCTCCAATCCATGCGACTCCAAATGCCATTTGTCAGGCCCAGGGACTGACCACCACAGGACATCCACATGCCGCACACTCTCAAGACAAGGCTGGGAAGGTACAGATACTACTGGGCCCCAATCGGCAGGAAAGGCAGAGGGAGCTAAGTTGATACTGGAATCACATTTGGGGGTCTGAGGGCTCTTTTTTACAAGCCAGCTACTGACTCAGACTCATCATATTAGGGACAAACAGCTGAGAACATAAGAGAAAACTGGAGAGACCTTTCTGGGACTCATGCTTCTCCGTCTTGCCCTGATATTCAAAGCCAACAGCACTTTTGTCCACATTGTCTTTATCGATACCATATTTACCACCGAATCCTCGGGAATAATCTAGGAAAAGAGGAAGAATAAAAGGGTCATTCTTACCAGCTAATCCAGTCATCTTTAATTCTCCCCAGAGCCTGAGGCACCTCCAGGAGCCAACAAAGCCCTAAAGGGGCCAGTGTGCCCAGCGTGACTGGGTGGCATCGGTGACAATGGCCACGCTCATGGCTAATGACCCAACAAGAACAGGAAACAACATCGTGACTCACACAAAGACTGGGAGCTAGCCAGTTCCATTTTGTTTTCCCCAAAAGGTATTTCACTTTGTGAAATCTTTTAAAAATGGTCCCAAGTCTCTAAGAATCAGGTAGGTCACAGCAGAGAGAGAAAAGGCCTAGTGCTGTCCTGATCTCCCAATTGCTTGTGCCCTCCCGTCTCCCCCAAAAGACCTTGTATGTAATCACTCTGTGTGTAACAGTGTGCTTGGGTGTGTGTTTTGTGCATACATGTGCATGTGTGCATATACATGTGTTTGCCTGTATACATGCACACAGCATGTGCTATATATATCCAATTTATATTAGCACCATATGTTTCAGTATGTGCCTGTTGTCTTCCCTACTGGAATGCCAATTCCTTATGAGTAGGGATTCTTTGTACATGGGTTCCCAGAACTAGCACTGTGCCTGATAAACCGTAGGTACTTAGTCAAAGTGTTTGCTGATTGATCAGGAACTCCAACCAATGCCAGGTTGGAACCTGCTCTAAGCTTCTAGGCTCTTAGAGTTGCCCAGAGTACTGAGAGGCTAGTGACTCGCCCAGGGTCACACAGCCACTATGGGTCAGAAGAAGGACTTGAACCCAGGTTTCCTTGGCTTTGAAGCTGGCTCCCTATCCACTGAGTAACACTCTTAAATGAAAGTATAAAGAGTAACGTAAGTTTCTAGAACTTAACAATCACTGCCCCTAAAAATGAATTCTTCCCTGTGGTCTTCTTTGCAACCATCTAGAGAAAGCAAGTGCTTGGGAATGTTGCCATTGGGCCAGTCGGCCAATCCAAGTGCCCCCACCCACCACGCCCCCCCAGGAATCCACCACTGATACAAACCTTTCTGGGACTCGTGCTTCTCAGTTTTACCCTGGTAATCAAAGCCCACTGCACTCTTGTCCACCCGGTCAGCCTGCACACCGTATTTACCACCGAAACCACTAGAATAATCTGAGCATGTGGAGACAGCAAGCAACAGCAAGTGAAAGGGACAAGATTATGAGCCTGAGGACACAAGGGATTCTGCCAACCCAGCAAATCAGGGGTGGGAGGATTGGGGGAGGGGGGGATGGACTGGCCTCTCAAGCACCAGGTTAGCAGGCAGCTCCTGATGCCCTGGGGATGCACCCCAATCCTGGGGCCATGCTGGGCTTGGGTAGTGACAGGGGGACGCTCCAAACTCTCACATGCATGCTACTTTCAGCAACAGAAAGAAAGCAGCTGTCTCAGCAGCGTTGCAGCCAAGCCCTTTACAATGGTGCTAATGCCTCAGCCTGCAGACACAAATGGATTCTGGCCACTTTAAAGAAGAGGAGTGCAGTCTCTGCTCCTTGAGGGTGTTTGGATATGGACAGAGTCTTTGGAAATGGACTTGGGGGCCTGTAGTGGATCCCCCCAAAACTGGTCACAGACCAACAAGGCCAGAGAGTGTCATAAGAATCTGGTCTAACCAAGGCTGGAGTGCCAAGAGGTTCGTGGAACCCAAAACATCTCTGGAAGATTTCTCCTCCTTCATTAGTATGGCCGATTCTTCAGAGATGCTAATAGTGTTCCCCAAACAAAAGGCCTCAAGGAGCTCTAAGAACGAATGTATGTCTTCTTTTGGGGGGTGAAAGGCATGGTGGAAGCACGGCTGCTTTCCCAAAAACTACATCCTAATAAAACACACTTCTGACCACCTGCCAATGGGCCAGATGGAGCGATCTAGGCTGGTCGGATCACAAGAAGGCACAGCACTGAGGTACTCACTCATTTTGTCAGGGGAGGAAGCTGAGCTTTTGGCTTAGAGGCTGAAAAGAATCTCTCATCAGCCCAACACGAAGCCAAGAGCAAAGGGCCAGTGGCAGCTAAATGCCCCACGAGGAAGGCTAGAAGTGCCGTCCAGCCCCTAGAGGACAATGGAACTCCCCTAAGCTGGGAAGGTCCATCTAAGAAGTACCATTAGGCTCTGCCTGACTCCCAAAAGCCAGAAATGCAGAGGAGTGGCCCACTGCCTCCAGAATGAAGGAAGCTAGGATTGTTTTCCTTTCCCAAATCAGACTGATTGGGGGGGGGGGGGAAGGAGGGGCCTTCCATCAGCATATCACAGCCCATCTTACCTTTCTGTGAAGCGTGTTTCTCAGTTTTGCCTTGGTATTCAAAACCCACAGCAGACTAGGAAAGACAAAAGAAGATACATCATAAGACCCTGGACCATTTTCTAAGCTCAGAACAAGCAGGATTTAGCCCATCACCAAGGACCCCCAGGAAAGGGCCCAGGAGCCCAGGAATCTTCTAGAGAACTGAAAAGTCTGGGGCAAACCCAGTCTGAACAGGAACGTCCACTCACTTCCTCTCCCCTCTGCCATTTATTGTTCACTGGAGAACTCATCTTCCCCAGAAGAGGCAGCTGGCACTGGGTGTGCAGTCAAGGCCTAAGCCCAACTCCAGCCTCAGACACTCCCACAAGGAAGCCACCTAACCCTAAGTCTATCACTTAACCTCCTCTGCTTTATCTTTTCACCACCCAACCACGACTGCTTCCTTTTTCTCTATAACCCATCAGAGATAGAGGAGTCCAAATGCAGTTTCTGATTCCACAAATGATAAAAACAGCTCCTCCTGTTTTTCTGTTGTCCCTGAGAAATTTTTATTGTGGGATATTTCTCGTTTCTCATTCCTATTCCTAGTCCCCATTTTAAGAATCACCAAATGAATTCCATCAAAGGCCTCCTCCCAGACCCTTCCTTCAGAATGCCCCTCTCCCCCTCTCTGTATCTGTCCAAGGAGCACAAGTTATTCTCCCTCCTCCTCCGTGGGGCTGGGCCAGTTCTGCTTCTCTTGTGTTCCCAGCACAGAGCAGGTTCTGGTGTGTAGGAAGCATTGAATAATAAATGCTGGTCGACCGACTGTTTCTATCGGTTTAGGCCTCTTTGTTTTTAAAATGTATGGGCTGTATTATGCTGATAATTTTTCTGATACTATACCAGCCTGGGAGAGCCGGTATAAATTTTATTTGCTTTTGACTAAGCATCAAATATACATAGATCTTTAGTACCTTTGCATTTCCATTCGTTTTTAAGTCTTCTGTACCAGGTCAAATAAACCCATTTCCCCCTGCATTTGTGAATCATTTCTTCTACGAAACCCTACTCCAAATGCCCCATCCTGCATAGAAGTGACTCAGGGTTCTCCAAGGCTATGCCCAAGAAGGGGAGCCTGAGCAGGTTCTTCCTGAAAGGCTTCGAGTGTGGACCCAGTAACAGACTGTGCCTTTCCTACTAACCCAGCCAAGCAAGGAATGATTGGTCACTGCGGGTGGACTGCTAAGGGGTAAATTTTCTGGCCACAACAACCCAAGAAGCCAGTGGCCTTCGGTCTCATTTGGCCAAAAGGTCTCTAGCACAGTGAGATATGAGACTTGAATAAGGACAATGGGCAAAAGGTGCAGAAAAGTTTTGACATTTTCAGCAACTCGGTGGTGGAAGCAGCACATCTGGGGGCCTTGGTCACTGATGCACTTAATGAAGATGTGAAAATAAGAACAAAAGACATTCATTCAAATGAGCAGCTTGACAAGGCTGTCTTGGGTTCATAAGAACCAGAGAGACCATTAAGTCCAGCCTCCTCATTTAACAGATGAAAACACCAAGGCCCAGAGAGCTTAAGTGATTATTCCAAGGCCACCTCAGCATTAAATGTCTAGGGTGGAAGTTACAGCCTCACCCTGTGACCCCAGGGCACTTCAATGCTCTTTTTCTTAAAAATTTTATTTTTCCCAATTGCATGTAAAACCAATTTTCAACATTCTTTTTTTTTTTTTAATTTTAAGTTCCAAATTCTCCTGCCCTCCCCCTCCCTCTCCTTGAGAAGGCAAGCAATCTGGTATAGATTATACATGCGCAGTCATGGAAAACTTATTTCCACAATAGCCATGTTGCGAAAGAAAGTAAAAAAAAAAAAAAGACTCTGCTTCCCTCATGCTCAGAGCCCATCCGTTCTTGCTCTCAAGGTGGAGAGCATCCTCCCCGCTCTCATGAGTCCTTTGGAATCGCCTTGGGTCATTCCATGCTTCCTTCAGTCTATGGGTAACCTCCCTCACATGTGCTGACAAGAGGTGTGGAAGTGCTTGTACTTGTTGGTGCTCAGGCCTGTCTGACTCTTCATAGCCACATTCAAGGTGCTCGTTGGTGCTCAGCCCTGTCTGACTCTTCATAGCCACGTTCAAGGTGCTCAGGCCTGTCTGACTCTTCATAGCCACATTCAAGGTGCTCGTTGGTGCTCAGCCCTGTCTGACTCTTCATAGCCACGTTCAAGGCTTTCTTGGCAGAGATCCTGGAGCGATTTGCCATTTCTTTCTCCAGCTCATTTTATATACGGGGAGCAGAAGCAAACAGGCTGATCAGGGTCAAACATCTGGTCAGTGTCTGAGACCAAGTTTGAACTCACAGAGAGATGAATCTTCCTGTCTCCAGGCCTGGCTCTCTATTCACTGTGTGAGGAAGACACCAAATGACTTGGAGGAAAATGCCCGTACAGTGGGGTCTCTACAGCGCTGGGACCTGGACAAGACTACGTGAGACCGGGCTGGATGGTTGGACCACCTAAAGAATAAGTCTCTTCTACTTTGTTCTGCTACTTCCTTTCTCTGCTTATCCCAATCATCTTTTCTCCCATTGTAAATAAGCAGGCCAACAGGTACAAGTGAACTTGAAAGGGCATCGGGGAAGCAGTGACCTCCTGCCACCAGAGGATCAGCCACATTGTCCACAGCAAATGGCTCTTGGGCTGAGCTTTGAAGAAGGCAAGAGGCAGAGCTGAGGAGAGAGAGCATTCCAAGCATGAAGGACAGCCCGGCCAAAGGCCCAGAGGTGGGAGATGGAATCGTTGAGCACGAAGGGTGAAGGAGAGGCAATCTGGGCTGGACCACAGCATAGGGGAAGGAGAGAAGTGTGAGGTCCATGTGGAGATGAGGGCAAGAAGCACACTGGGACAGGCCCAACAGAGGAGTCTAACTAGATGGCAGCGTGTTTTTCTGCTTCCCTCATTAACCCCGTTAACCTAGATTTTTTTGTTCTCATGGAGAACATAGGAAATAAATAAAATATTTAGCTTTGACTCGGGTTGACATTTACTTCTAATTCTGTTAAACTGATTTGAAAATGCAGCATGCGTAATTTCCATCTTTTCAGGTTCTGAAGGTTTTAGGGGACTAGCTTAGCTGACAGGTTCAAGCATCCTTGAAAAATAGCACTGCACCTCGCACTCACTTCTCTCCAAAGACCTCTGAAGGAAGCTGCTGGATCAGGGGCTTCTCTTCTGCTTCCCTGCTGTATGTGAGTCACCTCATCACCTGCTTTTTGTCTGGCATCGCCACAGAATGGCATTTTTTTGTCTTCCTTCTTTAAGTTTCAAGAGCTTTTCCAGTTTCTCTTCCTATTTCTATTCCAAAATTCAACAGTCTGTGTATTGGTGAACTCTGAGCAGGATTTCTTCATGCAGGCGTCTCTACTCAAAATGCTGCCTGCTTTGCTCCCTAGGGGACGTTGTCTCATCAGGTGCTTGATAGGCTGTGGTCTTGTGTGGTGTCTTTGGGAATCCCAAGCGATCCAAGGTTTGAGGTCGTTGCTCTTATAAAATTATTGACTTTGCCTATACCTCAATTTACTGTTCTAAGCTCTGTTATATTCTAGGCATGCTTTTGGTTTTACTTTCATTACCCTACAGATCTACCCTCAATCAGATTTATTCCATTATTTGCTGTATCTATTGAGATTTTGAATTTTTAGTTCTTCTACCTTTGAAGTCTACCTAACTGCCCCACAATTCCTTTCGATGCTTCTGGAGTCTTCTTTTCATACATTTATTAAGCCTTTGTCCCATTGATCTTTTGGCAGAGAATTCATTTATGTGCCCTTTTTTTGTGGAATTACCTATTCTTTTAGGTCAAGAATGGCTCCAGTAAAAAGGGGCAGATGGAGAAGGGGTGGCGGTTATGAAGAGGTCTGACCAAATAGAAGATTTCATATTTGATCCCGGAGGTAGAAGGGAGCCACAGGGAGTTTTTTAATAGAGAGGGAACATGATCAGACCTGCACTTTAGGAAAATCAATTTCCCAGCTGAATGGAGGATGGACAGAAGTGAGGAAGTGTGACCTATCAGATTAACGTGGCTTCATGATCTCCAGCACCGGTGAGCAGCACAGGTGTAGGAGCAGAGGCCAGAAGACGCTTCCAAGACTGAAACCTGGAAGGCAGAGCAACATCTCTAATGAGGGGCCTGGGAATCCCAGAGAAGGACAGCGTAGCCTTGAACTGGCTCACCAAGACGTAAAGATCCATCCATCCACATTTATGAAAAGCCTACTGTGTGCCAGCCACTCAAGGAGAGGGCAGCTACTGCCAGGGGATGGCCTGGGAAAGAGCTGAAGAGCCAGAGGTCACTGAGGACAGAGAGTAAATGGGGGTTATGAGGCAGAAGGAAAGGGCGAATGACAGCCAACTGTGATTGGCCAGGAACGTCAGAGCTTGCCTTCTCCTCAGCACCACGCTCCCCGTGAATTCACTCTGGCATTCTTGCAAGATGTTCTAATATTCAAAACCAAGATCTCTGAACTCTCTGTCAGAGGGTCTGGGTTCAAAGGCCGGCTCATCCCTCACCACCCATGGGACCCTGGGAAAGGAAGGAATCCAGTGGGCTGTGGTAGAGGCAGGGGGTGGGCTTGCAGACTTCTAAGGTCCTTTCCAGACTGAAATCTGTGGTGGTTCTTCAGTCTCAGTCACATCTGGCTCTCTATGACCCCGGTGAGGGTTTTCTTGGAAAAGACAAAGGAAGGGTTTGGCCACTTCCTTCTCCAGATAATTTTACAGATGAAGAAACTGAGGCAAACAGTTAGAAGTGACTTGCCCAGGGTCACCCAGCTAGCAAGTGTCTGAAGGCGAATTTGAACTCAGGTCTTCCTGACTCCAGGCCCAGTGTTCCACACACTGCCACCCAGCTATTGAAAGGTCACACAAATCTGGGCAGAAATAGACTTTTTCTAAAATACTGGCTCCAACATCTGGGAGCTCCAACATCTAGCCTGAAACTGCTCCCTACAACACCAGCCTCAGGCCCCACATCACCCTTAGCTACAGAAGGAGGGGTCAGCCTCATCACTTACCTGATCAACCCGATCCAGCTGCACTCCAAATTTGCCACCAAAGCCTCTCACAGAATCCACTTGAGAGCAGTGTTTGGAAAGCTTGGACTGATACTCGTGGCCAACGGCAGACTGCAAGAGAGTTGGTTTTAAAAGAAAAGGAGCACAGATGATGAGCGACACCTTCTATTATGAGAGCAACATGAGGCTAGAAAAAAGGGGCAGGGGACTTTTTTGTGTCCCAAAAGGATTCTCAGCTGAGGCACACAGCTTCCGTGGTGGGTCATGGTCCCCCTTACGCTAGTGATTAAGGTCCCCAAATGGCACCATCAAGAGCACCACGATCCCCACCCTGGCCACGGCTTGGCCCCGAATGAACATGGTCTGGCCGACCCTTAATGCTGGAGCCCTTAATGCTGCCCTGGCCCTTCCTCTCACTCAGACCTGGAGGGACAGGAACCCATATTCCCTTGTCATGTTTGTGTAGACAGTGGGAGCAGTGGATGCCGCTAACGTGGCCCACTGCAGCTGATGGAGTTTGGCACCAGACAGGTCTTCAGTCCCTTCCCTACTATGATGTCTCCAAGTGGAGATCAGGGTCCGACTTCCATACTAACCCTCCCCCCACTCTGCCGATTCCAAGGCACGAAAGGCTTGTTGAGCTGGTGAGACCCCAAACCCAGCTCACCAACAGAGGCTAGCCCTCCCTTCTCCCCTCTCTCCACAAGGGACCTCCTTCTTACCACTTCCTTTGACTTGGCTCCCACAAAACTCGCAGAGGCAGAGAGATAAATGACAAAGGCCATTCTCTTGTCTGTTGGCGGCCTTGTGCCAATTCTGTTTCATGACTAATTTGGGATGGACATCTTTATTTGGAACCACTCACTCCAACAGACTATAAGCCAGGCATGCCCTGCTCCCCATGACTACAATGTTATCCTGTTGGCCAAGTCTAATGTCTAAGCCAACCTATGCACAAGGCAGAAGATCAAATTACAGGAGTCAGTTCACCAGCTGGTCCTTTAGCCTCCGTCCAGAGCAGGAAGACAGGCAGGCATCAAGGAAGAGGACCCGAGAAGACCCAGCAACCAGCCATCACTAAGGTCTGTCAACAATACACAGAGCGACCGCACTCCCAGAAGAAGCCTGTTGTCTCCCACCGGCCCCTCAAGAACAAGCCCCCACAGGGTCTAAAATTAGCTGGGAGGAAGGAGGCAAAGGACTGTCACAAGAAACAGACGGGAGCTGACGTGCTTGAGTCGACTTCCCTTAGGTTTTGCTAAAAGCTCAAAACGATTGCTTAAATAAGGATCTGCCCACAAGCTTTTAAAAATAGTTATTTCAACCTCAGCCTCTCAGTATAGATTCAACCTATAACGGGATATACCTTCAGTCTTTGGAGTGTACTTAAGATGTGAAGAAACTCTGCTAGGCTTTGGGCTGAATCCGGCAAGCGTCCCATTCACACGGTGGTCTGGACTTTGTGTATTTCAGGCTGGCAGCCAGGGCAAGCCAGACTGGCTGCTTCTGCCAACCCCGGCTAGAGCCCTGGCCGATGCACAGAGTTAGCCCTTCCCTCATCTCCTTCGTAATCTTGTGTTTTACCAGATATATCTGGACCTATTCTGAGAAGGGATCAAGGGGATTCACCTATGGTCTGCCAAGAAGGTCCAGGCTTCAACAAAGGTTAAGAGTCCTTGTCAAAGATTCCAGTCTGCCCTACCCATGAACGGCATTGGCCACAACATGGTTTTCTGTGAAAAGTCATTTGGGGTAAATAAATGAGAGACCTACAAGCAAATTCCAGGTCTGGAGAGGCAAGTTTTTTTTTAGGTTGACCTGTCTTCCACTGACATCATTCTCCTGGATAGCTTTCAGCTGCTTGGGGAGAAGCCACGGGAGCCCTCCATGTTCAAACGTCACCGTTTTATAGAGAGGTTTGGCTCTACTGGGCACCTTCCAACTTACTTTATCCATTCTGTCCTGCTCAACACCAAATTTTCCTCCATAGCCATGGGATGCTTTGGGTCCTGTCTCAAGTTCCTTCTCCTTGAGGGTCTGATGTTCTTGAAAAACATTCTCTCTTAGCTTGTGTATGCTGAAATAAAAGGGGGGAAAACCACATAAAAAACATTTCTCCCATTGCTCCTGGTTCTCCATCCCCCTAGACAAGGGATGCAGCCCACCCTTAGTCTCCTGGCTCCCAAAGCATCCATGAGCCCCCATCTTGTGCTCTGTGGTCAACTATTATACCACTCGAGTTTGCACCTATCTCAGGCATCCAAAGGCCCAGTGACACTTTCCTCTGACACCTCTTTCCCATTCCAGCAGACAAAAGATTTCTCTATTGTTCCCACGCCTGACTGGCTTATAGCAGTGCACCTGCAGCTCTGTGGCTAAGGGGAAGAGAGGAGAAGGAGGAAGTCTACGGAACCAGTTGGCCGCAGTCCAGCAACCCTGTGGATTCCAATCATTCACAGAAAAGCCACGTCACAAACCAGACTGTGAGGAACACGCTAGAGCTGCCGAGCTCTCAGACGGTGGGCGCGCTCTGTGACAGAGCTAGCCAACCCCATCAGCATTTATCTAGAGTGCCTACTGTGTGCTCAGCCTCGTTACATATGTCTAGTCCCTGAGATGGAAGTGGAAAAGGAAGATCATTTTTCCCCAAATTTTCACTAATAAAAAGAGATCTATATTATTTTTTAAAAATCTTCTCTGTTCCCCAAGCTGGAAATCAAGTCAAGAAGTGCTTTTGGTCGGACAATCCATCCTCCCTCCCTTCCTTCCTCCCTTCTTTCCTCCCTCCCTCCCTCCCTTCCTCCCTTCCTTCCTTCCGCACTCCATGACTGTTTCCTGGCTCATCTCACAGCCCACCCTGGCTCATTTGTGCCAAGGCCACACCTGGAGAAGGCTGGGAGATCTTTTTAGGTTGGGCCCAGCTGTCTTCCATTGTGTCTCCAGCCCCCAGCAGAGTGACTTGCACCTAGCAGGCTCTCATGGAATACTGGCACAGATGAATCCTTTGGCCAATGGGCCTGTTTTCTCCAGGTCCCTAGATGATTCTGCCGCAGTCACTGGAAGCTCCCTTCTAACTCTCAATCTCAACAGGGTCTCAGAGGACCGGGAGCCACCTGCCTGGAGGCTGCCCAGGGCCCGAGTTCGAGGCCCCAGACCCTGGGAGAGGCACTTCCCAGACCATGGCTGTATGTATCTGTCCTGCTGGGGACGATGGAGACCAGGGCCCGGGCACACTGGGGAGAAGTTACAGGATAACTGGCCCAGCTCTCCGCGAGTCCCCAGCATCTGGCCCACAGTAAGTACTTTGTAAATGCTTCTTACTTATTGCCATGATGGTCCAGTCCTAAAGCTCCACAAGGCCTAGAGGACTGCTTTGAGGTGCCCCAAATACCCAATGATGAGCTCTATCAAAGGAGTCCTAAGAAGTCAGGGCGGGCTCCCTGAAGGCTCCATACTATTGATCCTCACTCTGCTAATCCCCTTTTGCTACAGTAACTCAACACCACAGAAGGCAGACAGCAGGAAAGAGGGCAGCCAGCGCTCAGTGCCGGCCAGCTGGGGAGCCGGGCTCGATGGCACGCCAGAGCCGGGCAGCTGGGGGAAGGCCCCAGGAGGAGGAGACTAACAGGCTTCTGGGACAAGAAGCTTTGCCACCAGGAGGTCAGGTCTGCCTCAGGAAAAGTATTCACTTGCCTGGATGGATTCTGGAATCAAGACAGCCCTTCCCAAGAAGCAAGGAAGCCTTCCCAGACTCCCCTTGGGCAAGTTCCTCAGACCCTGCCTAGGAGGAAGCCACCAGCCTCCTTGCTGCTCCTGACTGTCAGGACTCTCCAGCCTCGGGTCTAGTCCCCCCTTTCCCCCCAACCTCCCCCTGTTATCTTCCCAATCAGAATGTAGAGCCCCTGAGGGCAGGCAGAGCCAGTTTTCTTTGAGCTTGTATTTGCAGGAACACGGCAGGTATTTAATAAATATTTATCTAATCTAATGTATTCAGTGACCTTGCTCGTGAAAAAACTGAGAATTTAGACTTCAGCTATTTCATGGAAACAGGTTTGGAATTGAAATGTTTGGCTTTTAATAAGGACCTGATCTCTGGACTTGGGGCCTATGTAGCTGAATGACAAACAGTAGCACATGTCAGTCTGTCCTCTGGCCTACAGAGTCCCATCTAGGCACACGGAGGTGGCTTGGCTGAGGAAGTCAGCAGTCTCAACTCAAAGGGCAAAAGTCCCACTGGCCTTCAGGATGGAGCCGTCTCCTAGGCATTTACTTCCTCCTGGGGAAGGCCAGGCAAGGTCAACAGAGTAAAGAAATAGGGGTTTAACAAGGAAACAGCCTCCACACACAGCCTCGCACCAGGGCTCCCAGGGGAAAGTCTCCACTGACACAGGTACCTATCTGGGGTGTAGGCTGGGCTACAAACAATGGATTAATGATTAAGCCAAGCCACTGAAGCCTGGCCTGAGACTGCTGGAGCCCAGGCTCCCTACCCTGCTCCCTTCCTCCCCACACTCAGGAGGGGAGCAGAGACCCCCTCCCCTTACTTGATGTGCTCCTGGTGCCCGGACCCCTTCACCGTCTTGGCACCCCATCTCTGCTCCTTCTCACTGACGTCATTCTGCAAAGAAATAAATAAGAGAAAGCTAAACCTCAGCAGCATTTTCATTTTATATGTAGAGTATATGTGAGTGCACATGTTTGTGCAGGTGTGCGTGTGTGTAAAATATACATTTATACATTTTTTGAAAATTAGGTGACATCAATTTAAGGAAAAGTAAGAAAACAAAGAAGATGGAAGCCCTACCACAAAGTCCGGGTCGGTTTCCCAGTCGTCAGCACCCTCGTCCTCCTTGCTGACAGATATGGAATGTCCTGCTGAAGCTTTCCACATCTGAAACATCACAGAGCGGCTTGTCAGGGCCAGAGCCACGGACGTCCACGCCTCAAGTGGACCTGACTTTGGATGAATTCCCACCATCACCTGAAAGCTGAATTACACACACGGAGCCAATTCCACAAAATCCAGATTCCCTCCACACTCGAGGATGCTTGCCGACAACTCCTGCTGCCAATGGCGTGGTCCTTCAGGGAGCCCAAAGCTCTAACAACAACCCTGGATGTAACTGCTACAGCCACTGAGAGATGAGAAGCCAGGCTGAGATGAAGCAACTGGACCAGGGAGGGTCACACAGCTAGTAGGCCAATGTCTGAGGGGGAGATTCAAACTCAGGGCCTCCTAAAACCAAGCCCAACACTCCACCCACTACACTTCCTGACTGCCTTGAATTTGAAGTGCTGCTAAAAGCTGCTTTTGTCTCCTGGCTTTATCCAGATGATAGAAAGAATCTCTGGCTCATTTCAAGGAAGAATGAACATGAGAGAACTGATTTCATCATTAGTGCATACTCTGAACTTGGTGGAGTAACCCAGGCCAGGATTCAGAGAAATCAAGTCCTAGGAGTGTTTGGCTTATAAGAGTCACTGACACCAGAAGGACCAGGAAGAGTTGGACCTTGGCGGTCTCCTTTCACAGGAGAGTGGCATGGGGGAGGGGAAGGGAGTGGTCCATGGGTCAGGAAGGCAGAGAATGTGGGAGGGAGGGAGGCCTCCAGATTCTCTGGACAGCCCACCAAAGTTGTCTTTCCAAGGCTGCTCAGGTACTCTCAGAGTACAGCAAGTGCTCCAGAAAGCCCAACAGCACATTATCCTTTTGGGGGAACGTGTCCTAGATAAAACGCCTAATTCATTTGTGATCAGACATTCCTGAGGACTTTATGACTAAAGGCTTTTGTTTCATATTTACAAAAAAAACCACAAAACCAAACCCTGACGCCGGCAGAATGATTCTGAAAGAATCTACAAAAAGGCACAAGCTCACCACGAAAAGTTTCCCCCCAAAAACCACAATTTATGAGACAGAATAAGAAAGGGACTTAACCCTCTTCCTGTAAAACCACTTAAAAAAGCTGACACAAAATGGAAAGCCATTTCTACTTGGTTTTATTTAAACTCGCTCCAAACTCCATTTGGATGCCTGATGCTGAGTCCTTTACTTTCTCTTCCAAGGCCCCTGGCAGAGTTTTCAAGCTTGACACACAGTCAAAAAGGCCTGTGTCCCAAGGACCTACTATGTGTGCCCTGCCCACCCCATCCACGGATAGGTCCAAGTTTAAGGGCAGAGCACAGAAGGGAAACCAAGGACCAGGCTTTCATACCACAAGAAGAGCATCTGAGGCCAGGCTGGTCAGAGGGGGATTAGGAATCTGCCCAAACCCGGTTCTTCCTAGGAAGAGACACCCATAACCACAGCAAGGGGACTGTCAACCACTCCCTAATAGCTTCCCAATCAGACTTTTAAAAGAGCTTGTAGCTGAGAAGTCCCAAGTCCTGCTATCTGCCAGGCTTTCCCTTTGTACTCCCAGCAGTGTTTGGTAGAGACTTTCCCAGACTCAAAAGGATCTTAGTTCAGTGCAGACAGCTGCCTCCTCCTGAACTGCCCATCCTGTCAAAAGCTGACCCCTGGGCTCCACCCCAGAGACTCTGCCCTTCCTTACTCTCTGGTCATTGGCACTAAATAGGGGCTTAAGAAACATTTATTGAGTGGCCACAGAAATCACCATTGACGAATTTCAAAAAGCTGATAGATGCAATAAACAGCAGGCTTTCGACTGTGAAAAAACTGCCCCAAATGCAAAGCAGCTGGAAATGTCATTTCCAAAACAATCTCTGAATTATCCAAACTAATGGAAAACTCAGAGACCCAACAACAAGGTGAGGGGACACCAGGGCTGTGCACTCATGTGTACCGATATCACGAAGAACTTGAAAGAATGGAGACACGACATTCAGAAAACGGTTAAAGAATGACCGGCGGGTTCCAGACAGAAACCTCCGAGGCCCATTTTCCCAAACTGTGTGAGCCCGGAGAACCATGGGGCTTCCAAGTAAGGCCTGAGCCCAACTATGCTGGCCCCGAGGGGCCTGGAATAACACTAAGATCCAAGCAGGTCAGGGAAGCCAAGGCCCAAAGTGAAGGAAAGCCCATGCTGCAAAATTACTGTGTAGCAACCGTCTTTTCAAGGGATGATATTGCCAGGGCCCCAGTGTTCTCCTGGCTGCGTGGTGCAGTGAGCAGAGTGAAGAAATGGGCAGCAGGGAGAGCCGGGTTCATGTCCTGACATTCACCAGTTGAGGGTCCATGGGCAAGGACCTTCCCTTTCCTGGGTCTCAGTTTCCTCATCTGTAAAGTTCCAGGTTCAATGACAACCAGTAGGTGAATGCTGGGGCTAGCCCACCATTTCTAGAGGCCAGCCAGATGGGCCGTACTCAATTCCCTCCCCTCTCTAGGGGCTTCTCTACCTCCTTTTCAGCCCCCCTCCCTCCTGCCCTCTCCCAGCTCTCCTACTAGAATAGAATACCAGCTTTCTAAATATAAGGACACTCTTTTTCACTCATATTTATGAACCCAGAGCTCTGTGCCTATCTTGCTGTATCTGTGATCTTTGGGCGATTTTATGAAGAAGCTATTTGGTGCAGACGCTAGCGCTGAACTTGGTGTCAGGAAGACCTGAGTTCAAATCCCACCTCAAACACTTCCCAATTGTATGACCTCAGGCAAGGCATGGCACCTGAGCCTCAGTTTCTCTATCTGTAAAATGGGGGTAATAATAGCACTACCAAATGAGAGAACGAGTATAAAGTGTTCTGCAGACCTTCAAGTGCTGTATAAATGTGAGATAGTACTTATATCACTTCTAAAGAAAGGGAAAGGGGAGGGCCCAAAGCTTCTGTGCCTGACAAACCTTTGCTCCTGGCTGAGAACGAAGGACTTCTCACAGGTGGCTGCTCCAAACACTTATGTAACCCGCCAGGAAATGTGCAGGCATCTGGAAATGAAGCCGTCTGCAAGAAAGCCACCAGGGAGAGCCCAGGGAGGCAGCGGCCCTCCCCAGCTGCTTGGACAGGGCTCATTTGTAAGCTAGCACTGAACAGTACTGGAGAGTGGGCACCCTCCAGTCTTAGTGACCAAAAAGAGACCTGTGAGGCCCTCCATTGGGCAGAACCACAGAAGGTCACCTGGAGCTCAGAGCCCAGGAATGCCCTCCCCTCCTCCTGCCCTCCTCGGCCCCCACCAAACACACATACATGAACAGGAAACGCCTGGTCACTGGCTCAGCCGTCAGAATAAGCCTCCGGGAATTGCTGCAAGTTAGAGAAAAGAGGGCTCCACTTTTCTGTTCATTATGTTAATATTACTATAATATGAGTCTCCTCCTGAGGATCTGGAGCAAAGAGGGCTAGCCAGAAAGCAGGCAGAACAGTAAGGGATCAAATGATCATGCTGTGGTTTAAGGGGTCAAAAACTAGCCTCCACTCCTAACCGATAGCTACTTGTTGTGAGGAAGCTGTACAAAGGAAGAGAAGCCTCTGAATAGATAATGGCGAGGGTTAAGTTACTGTGCCGAGAAGCCAAGAAACCAAGAAGCCAGGGAAACTGAGGACCTGGTCTGGAGGCCCTGGCCACAAACCACAGGCAGCTCCCTTCTCTCCCTCTACGTGACCTCACTGGCTGAGCTCATCTGCTCCCCTGGATTTAATGACCATCTCCAGGCAGATGATTCTCAGAGCTCCCATCCTGCCCCAACCTCTCTGCTGACCTCCCATCTCCCATCACCAACTGCCTTTCAGACATCTCACCTGCCCGGCATGACCAGCAGACTCAACATGTTCCAAAACACGATCTTTCCTTCCACCCTCCCCCCCCCCACTCCTACTTTCTCTACTACAGTAGAAGGCGTGCCCTCCTCCAGGCCCTCAGGCTCCCATCCTGGACTGGCCATTATCTCTCACAGCCCATATCCAAGCTGCTGCCAAGGCCAGTTGCTATCCCCTCTGCCACAGCTCTCACAGCTGCCCCCTTCTCTCCTGACACTGTCACCATTATGGTACAGACTTTATCACCTCCCATCTACAGCCTGGGGATGCACCTCCTTGCCTCAAGCCTCTTCCCTCTCCTCTATTCAGTCTTCAAAGTGAACATTAAATGATCTCTCACCCCCCAACTCAACAAATTCTGTGGCTCCCTAGTGCCTTCAGGATCAAACACAAAATGCTGCCTGATATTCAAAGCTCTTCATAACCTGCCGCCTCTACCTTCCCCATTTTCTCCCACATTCGTCACCACTTTTTGGTCCATTGACTCTGGTGTCCCCTGACCCTTCACCTCCCAACTCCATGCACTTTCTCTGACTACCCCCCATGCCTGGAATGCTCTCCCTCTTCTACTCCACCTACTGGCTTCCTTCCAGTTCCAACTAAAAATCCCATATTTTATAGGAAATCTCTCAATGCCTCTGAATTCTAGTGTGTCTCCTCAGTTCGTTATTTCCTATTTGTTCCATGTGCAACTCACTTTGTGCAGCTGTCAGCTTCTGATCTCCCCCACTCAAGTGGGAGCTCCTGGATGGCTGGGGTGGTCTTTCATCACCAGTTGGGGCCCCAGGGCTTGGCACAGTGCCTGGCACATAGGGGAGTGCCCAATAAATGGTTACAGTCTGATTTAGATGCTCAAACAGCCCCAGCTGGCCACCCCACTAGAGACGGACAAACAGAGGCTAAAGGAGAAAATGAATGTGAGGAGCCAGTTGGCTTGGCTGGGGCCTGGCTTCTACTGGGCCACAGCAGACTGGAAGCTCCCAGAGGGGAGGGCTTGCTTCATTTAGGTCTTTTTATATCCCCTGTGTCTGGCACACAGAAGTTGCTTCATGTTTATACCAATGGATTCAAGGCCATCATTTCCAATCCCATTAACCTGCTCCTCCAGGGATCAGTCCCACCCACTCCATTATAAATGCCAGGTTGTACAAAAGGGGTAAAGCTAATAGGGAGCCCCACCTCTGATGTACACTAGCAGGGTGACCTTAGTCACATTTCTGATGCCCTTGAGCTAGACAACTGTCCAAGGGTACAAGCTACACACGCCAGTGCTGCACTGCATGATAGGGAAGGGCTGTGCCCCTCTCCTGGGCCTCAGGGGCTCACTAGCCTAGGGTAGGCAGGATAAGTTAGAGAAAGAGTGTGAGATCCTAATGTGTGGTCAGTTTATAGGCTCACCGAGGAGTCCCAACTGAATACAGCAAACACAGATGGAACACAAAGCTGGATCACAGAGGGGGCCTGGGAAGATAAAAGGGAAGCAGCCAGGGTGCCACAGGGCTGGACTAGGGAAGTTCTGAGTTCAATTCCAGCCTCAGAAATTAGCTGTGTGACCTGTGCCTGACTCAGTTTTCCCAACTGTAAAATGGAGAGAATGACAGCACCGACCTGCTAGGGTAAGCTTGGCTACTTTGGCCACATAACGAGGAGACAGGATTCACTGGGAAAGCCCCTGATGTTGGGCAAGATTGAAGACAAAAGGAGATGGATGGAGCGTGTCATGGAAGCAATGAGCAGAGCTCACAGTCTTTGGGACATGGTGGAGGTGGGAAGAGCCTGAGGAGAGTCCCCAGGAGCCAGATGGCCAGGGTTTCATAGGAGACACTGTCAAACACTTGCGCGGTGTACAGCACCATGCCAGGCTCACGGTAAATACTAACTGTGAGCTAGTATTATTAAGCAGGCTCTGCCTCCAGGGAGCCAAGCCACCTTCCACTTGTATTCCTGGCATGGGCTGGGGGACAGTCTGACTTCCTATCCTAAGGGAGGACCCAGGCATCCATGAAAGGAATCCCTACCACACCACGCCGGGCAGACAAGTGCTCACTCAGCCTCTGCTGGGTGACCTCCTGGGACGGAGGCAAGCCATCGAGAAGGAAAATCTGGATGACCTCTAACCTCACTTAGCACCCTCCCTCCCCCCTCTGCTCTAGGTTCTGCCCTGAAACCAAAGGGGACAAGTCTGGTCTGGCCTCCCCTGACAGCCACAGGGGATGGCTCCTAGGTCCCTCCAGAGTCTTGTCTTTTCAAAGCTCCCTTTCCAATTCCTTCAGAGCCTCCTCCTGCGATATCTGGTCAAAGGCTCTCCACTAGCCTGGCTGTCCTCCTCAGGACAATCTCCAGCTCATCCTGGGACCCAAACTAAACAGAGCATCCTTGAGGTCTAAAGCAGTGGTTCTCAACCTTTCTAATGCCCCAACTCTTCAATATGTGGGTGGCTCTGCATGTGGATGGACAGCTTGGAGAAGGATAGAGGAGCCCTGTCTCGGTTCCTTAGACCTTCCTAAGACCTTCCTAAGACCACCGGAAATATGTGTTTTCCAACAGCCTTAGGCGACCCTTGGGTTGTTGACCACCCCCTCCCACACACACACACAGGGTCACAACCCACAGGTTGAGAACCACTGTTCTAAAGGGAGCAGAGGAGAGTGAAGCTGTTGCCTCCCTGTGTCCTTAAGCTGACACAGCCACCACCCACTACTTCTCTACAGCGTGTGCAGGCCACTCAGACCTCCAGACTTTTTTCAGAACTGCCGGTCTACTGATGGGTTACATCTTGCATACCCAGGAAGTTAGGATTTTTGTACACAAGTGTAAGACTTTATTTACATTTATCAAGCAAGATAATGTGTGCAGCACTTAGCCCTGGGCCTAGCACACAGCAGGTACCACATAAATGCTTATTCCCTTCTCCAAATCCCTAAGAACTTCATCCAATTAGATTCCACCCAATGAGTCGACCTGTCAGGTACATCTGAAGGTAAGCTTCTAAAGAGAAAGAGCTGCTTGGGTTTCTTTGCACCCCAGTACTTGGCACAGCGTTTGGCCTTAAATCCTGGCCAGTGACTGACTTTGGATTCCACCCTCATCCACTCATCAGCAATCCCTCCCAGCTGGTGCAAATGTGAAGAGCAGGTCAACTAACCCTTTAACCCAGTCATTGATTCAAAGGGGCCACAGACCAGGGCCAAGTACAGAGCTTGGGGGGGCCTCCACTGACACACACAGAGTTAACAACTGCTCTTTGGGCTGCCCCGCCACCACTTCAGACTTCATGGGGCAGCGTTACTGCTCCAGATCTCTCTTCCAAAAGAGAAGATACTTCCCCAAAAGATCGACTCAGATCTGGATAAACTGGGTCCCCAACACTCCAGAGGTGCCACTAGTGGCTGCCTGGGTGGTGGGTGTCCCAGCGCCCACTGCACCCAGACCCGATGCCACACGAGGAATGTCTACAGTCTTTCTAGCCCTGCACAAGATCCAGCCCTTTATAAAGTAGGCCCAGAGTCAGGCAAACAAGCATTTCTTGGGCACTTCCCACATGCCAGACACTATGGTAAGAGCTGGAGAGAGACAAAATCCCTGGCCCTGCCTCAGGAAGCTCATGTTCTAATTGGAGAGAAAATATGAAGATAATTAGGTAGGTCAGAGTAGACCCAAGGCAATGCTGAGAGGGAAAGGCCCGTGGAAGGTGGGATTTGGGCAGAATCTTGAAGGAGGCTTCTGAGTGGGAGAGAGGAGGAAGGACATTCCAGGCCATGGGGAACAGCCAATGGGAACGCCTGGAGACTGGAAATGGGGGATCATGTGTGAGGAGCCTGTGAGAGGCCAGTGGAGCTACATGGCAGAAAGGGGAGTAGAATCCAAGAAGATGAAAGGTAGGAAGGGCTTTAAGTGCCAACCAGATGAGCTGATATTAGAATCTAGAACAGGGGTGGGGAACCTTGGCCTCAAGGCCACATTGTGGCTTTCTAGGTCCTTGGGTACTGACTTTTGACTGAATCCAAGTGTAAGAGAAATCCTTTTATTGAGGGTGTTTGTTCTGGGAAGTGTGGATTCAGTCAAAGGGCTGCACTTGAGGACCTAGAGGATTACATGTGGCCTGGAGGCCACAGGTTCCCGACCCCTAGACTCCAGAAACAGGCAACCCTGGAGTTCATTGTAAGGACAGGGGCTGTTTTTGACCTTTTTTTAAATCCCTAGTCCTTAGCACAGTGCTGGGCACACAGGAGGCTCTGAAGAAACAGTTTTTGGTTTGACTTTGTTGAACAGGAGTGTATGACATGGTCAGACCATAGATTCAGGAAGCTCCTGAGCGGAAGGACTGAGGACAGATGAGGCAGGGAGACTAGGAGGAGGCTGCTGCACTAATCCAGGTGTGAGGCCAGGTAGAAGCTGGGGAGGGAAGCAAACACATCTGAAGTTCTGCTGTAAACTGTGGGAACAAATCAGGGGCAACAAGCCTGGAAAAGCCAGCGGGAGCCAGGGTGCCAAGGAATGAAAATGACAAACAGCAGAGAGAATCCATGGGGAGTCAATGTGAGATTGAGAAGGGGATTGAAACGGTCAGACCTGAAGTGAAGGAAAATCAAGTACATCAGCCTTCTTGCATCTGGTTCAACCCTCCAAAAGTCTCCAACTAGCCTCTGCCTGGCCACCTCCAGAGGGGGAGAGTCCACTCCTTCCCAAAGGAACCCATCCAGGCAAGAGGCATTTATTAAGCACTTTTTTGTGTGCCAAACTGTGCTAAACCAGAAACAGAGACAGGCACAAAACAGTCCCAGCCTTAGCTCATGCTAATGTTCCAAGCGACAAAGGAGCCAAAGACCTACATACATACAGAATTTCTCTACCTCTATCTGTCTTTCTGTCTATCTATCCTATCTATGCTATCTATCTGTCTTTCTGTCTATCTACCTATCCACCCATCCATCTAGGGTAATTCCAGAGGGGAAGCTGACACCCCCACTTACTTTAAGCAATTCCAAACTGACTTGGGTGCTCTAGGGCCACAGAAAAAAGTCTTTTCTCTCTCTTTCTTTCTTTCCCTTTCAGATACTTGTAAACACCCAGTCCTCAGGAATCTGCTCTTTTCCCTTCAATCACTTCTCAGATAACAGAATTCCAAGACCCATCCTCCTCCCAGCATTCAAAACCAGTTCATAAAGTGGGGAAAAGGGTGGATTTTTTTTTACTTAGAAAACCTTTTAAAATCAATGGCTAAGTAAAGCTCATCATATCCACGCCCTCACGACACCCCCCCCCCCCCGCCCCCGTCCCCCAGGAGCAGGAAGTATTTGCAAAAAGTCGAGGCATCCCCAAGAAGATTCCACCCAAGTCCAGGCCAAAAGAACCTCGGAAACACCTACCTTGCCCTCCCTACGGCACTTAGAGCAGGGCTCATCTCCCCAGCTTCTGCTGGGGTATGAAGTCTCCCCTCCTAGGAATACTTGTGTTATCCAGCAAACATCTAAGCAGCTAGGAGAGAAATGAGATGTGCTCAATACACGAGGCACTGACTCATGGAGAGACTTGGGAGGGGGTGAAAAGGCAGAAACTCCAATCCTAAATGCCTGTGCTGGATTCGACGTCCTATTCACAGAGGGTTCGTTCTTTGCCAGGCCGCGGAAGAGTGGGATGGTAAGTTCTGGCTCTGCCCCAGCTGGCCTGGGAGGCGGGTCCGTCAGGTAGGCAGGCAAGAGTCCTTGGCAGACCACCCCCCCTTCCCCTAAAAGAGCCATTTTCTTGGGGTGCCAAGAATCTTTTGGCCCTGGTTCTAGGAGCTCCCAGCCCAGCCAGACGACAAAATTCCAGAAGTCCGAACCCACCTACCTTCATAGTAGAACTTTTCCCTAGAGAATTTTTAAGCTCCCGGTGCACGGAAGCGGGCCACAAAACCTCTGCTGCCAACCTACCTACCCACCCCTCCCCCAGAAGGGAGAATCCTGCAGACTGAAGGCCTCGGGTTGGAGGGGGAGGGGTCACTACATTTTCTAGAGACCAGAAGGCCAGACATACCACAGGAGACCGGGAGGCCGCGGCCCGAGGGTTAAGGAAGGCGCCACACCCATTTATCTACTCAGTCCGAGTAGGGGAGGTCCGACCCGGCCCACAACTGAGGCTTGGGTCACACGAATATGGACTCGCACGCATTTATCACGCCCAGTTCCTACCTGGAATTCCTTCCTCTTATCCCCAGTGAGGGGTGGAGGGAAAGAGGAGGGCACCCCCTTTCACTCGCCACAACCCCCACCTCCAAACCAGACCGCGGAGATGGCTCAGCTTAGACCGAGCTGACCGAGGCGACTTCTTCCGACCCCGTCTACAGCCACATTCACGCTCAGCTGCGTCCCCTCCCCCCCACCACCTCCGCCTCCGCCAAAAACCCGCAGACGACAAGCCGCAGCACCCCAGAAGCTGCCACCTCCTCCCGAAACTCCAGCCGGGCCCGGCGGAGGA
>CM053601.1:191666076-191704215 GCA_028646575.1 Pseudocheirus occidentalis | reverse complement strand
TCTCTCGCCTCCGCGCGCTCACCTCGGTCCGTGCGACCCCGCTCGCCAGCGACCGCCGATACCCTGCCCTCCTCTTCCCTCCCCGCCGCTCCGGTCCAGCCGCGGTTTCCGCTCGCGACACTTCCTGTGTCGTCAGCACCGGGATGGGCCCGGGATGCAGAGCCCGCAGGAGCCACCTGAGAAACGGAGCGGAGCCTGTCCTCCCGGCCCAGGCCGGCCCGGCCTCCCTGTACGGCGCCCTGAGACTCCCTCCAGTCTTTGGTCCTTTCTGCTCATCCCTCCCATACTAGAGCCCAGAGGACTGCCCAGCGCTCCTATCAATTCATTCATTCAGCTTTTCCTTCCTTTATTTCTCGTCCCACTCCACGCCTGAGCCCTCGAGCCCCCCAGGCCCTCCAGAGCGTTCGAGTTAACATTTGGTTTTCCTACAGAAGTCGGGCCCCCCCAGCTGATACTTTGTATCCCTCCCAGACTAGCTGGAGACAGGGTTTGGAAGCCCAGCCCTCCCCCAGCAGATACTTTGTATCCCTTCCAGACTGGCTGGAGATACGGGTCGGAAGCCCGGCCCTCTCCCAGCAGATACTTTGTATCCCTAGAGGCAGGCGCTGCGTCTGACTCACCTTGGGCCATTTCCTTCCCCTCTGGGGACCGGAGCCAGAGCTGGAAGGACCTCATTCTTCTGGCCCTCCTGAACGCCTCCTTACACCCAATCTGGTGGAAGTCAAACCACCTGTCATTAGAAGAGTTCAAGGGAGAAAAAGGAGAGCAGGGAAGGACCTCAGTCCACCACCCTCTCCCCCAATATTACAGAGAAAGGCACCAGAGAAGCAGAATAACTCATCCAAGGTCATTAAGGGCTTTGTAGAATCCCCCAAACACTCCTTCCTCTCACGCTTTCAGCTAGCCCAAGTATGAGCAGTTAAATGTCGAAGTGGATGGAGTGCCCGGCCTGTAGTCAGGAAGGCAGACATCCACCCAAATTCAAATCTGGCCTCATTTACTGGCTGTGTGACCCTGGGCAAGTCACTTCACCCTCTTTGCCTCAGTTTTCCTGATATGTAAAACTGAGCTGGAAAAGAAAATGGCAAACCACTCCAGGATCTTTTACCAAGAAAGCCCCAAATGGGGTCACCAACAGTCGGGCAAGACTGACCAGGGACGGCAGCAGCGGAAAGGCCTGGATCTGATTTTCTGTAATGCTTTAAAAAAATGTTCTTAGACCAACATAACACATAGGTTGGGGACAGACAGTTTTGTCCTCAATTCTCTTTGATCCTCAACAATCCCCAGAAGGGAGGTGCTATATTTTTCATATTTCACAGACTAGAAAACTGAACAGCAACTCAAGCTCAGCAAACATTTGTTTGAAAATTTTCTCTTATGTACCATACACAGTCAGGCCTGCCTCCAACCCCCGACTCGGCTAAATCCAATGACCCTTGCATTACACTGCGCTGCTCCAAATCTTTAGGGCTGAAACTAAAAAAAGGGGAGAAGCGAGGGAGTCGGGAGTGGTGGAAGGGACCTTTTTCTTTTCTGGAAAAGAGAAAAACCATGGGAGAGAGGCTCATAGGAGAGAGGCTTGATGCCATGCCTGCACACCAGGAAAAACAGCCAAAAAAGCTGCTAGGAGAAAAATCTTGGAAAACCTTAAAGGGCCGTATCTAAAGAGGGGTTACTGTACTAGGTCTGTACCCCAAGAGAAAAAATAAAAGGGACAAGGATCTACCCATAAAAAATATTTATAACAGCTCTTTTAGTGGTGGCAAAGATTTGGAAATCAAGGGAATACCCTTCAGGTGGGAAACAGCTGATTAAGTCATGGCAAAGGGAGGTGCTGGGTTGCTATTGTGATATAGGAAATGAGGAGGGTTTCAGAAAAACCTGGGAAGACACAGATGAACTGATGCAAAGGGAACTGTGCAAAACCAGGAGAATGTTGTACACAGTAACGGTACTGTATGGTCAACTCTGAATGATTCAGCTCTTCTCAGCAATACGATGCAGGACAATTCTAAAGGGTTCATGATGAAAAATGCTCTGCCTCCGGAGAGAGAATGGATGGAGTCTGAATTCGGAATGAAGCACTTTTAAAAAAAAAACTGTTTTCCTTCACAATATGACTAACATGGAAATGTTTTGCATGATTGTACGTGTAACCTAGAAAATGAAGGTTAAAAATGGGTTTTACATGTAATTGGGGAGAGATAATTTGAAAGAAAGGGAGTTACTGGTTCTTAAGTGTAAAAAAAAAAAGTCAACCCCAATCAGTCTGTTAAGACCCTGAGGCAGGACTCCCAGAGCCAGGGAGCCAGGGATTAGTGACAAAGGCAGTCTCTATTATTGTCATTCATTTGTTGTCCATTCCTGTCTGACTCTGTGACCCCGTTTAGGGTTTTCTTGGCAAAGATTTTACAGATGGGGAAACCGAGGCAAATAGGGTTAAGAGACTCACCTAGAGCCACAGAGCTAGTTAAGTGTCCAAGGGCAGATCTGAACTCAAGCCCAACACTCTATCCACTGTGCTACCTGGTTGCCCACTGCCCTTCATACAAGCTTCATTTCTGGGACTCCGGAGGGCCTGGAGCTGTTACCAATTACACTGATCCTCCATCCAGGAGTCATTATAATTTAATAGCGCTACACAATCCCACATGACACCTTCACATAAATGTGCTCATTTGATCAGAGAGCCTGAGTTAAGAATCATTCCAAATTCACAGAGGAGTGAATAGGCCAGTAGGTTAACTGATTTGCTGTGTCATCCTGGCTTTTAACTTTCACCAGGAATCCTTGTGTTAAGTAAGAAGTGTCCTGGCAGCAAAGGGGATAAAATCTCACTCTACATTCTCCCCAAACTGAAGGGAGCAGGGGGCAAGAGAAACGTGGTATTAGAAGACAATGGGTGAGTTCTGTTTCCAAGGCTATGACAAGAGCTGGAAATTGAGGGGATGCCATTCAGTTGGGAAATGGCTGAACAAGCTGGGGGTAAGGGAATGGAATGGAATGGAATGGAATACTACTGTCCTATAAGAAATGAGGAGCAGACAGACTTCAGAAAAACCTTTTTTGGAAAGACTTATGTGAACAGATGCTGAGTGAAATTAGCAGAACCAGGAGAACGGTGTATGCAGCAAGTCAATGCAATGACCAATGTTGACCCTCACAATGGAAAATGCCATCCACGTCCAGAGAAAAACCTCCAGAGCCTTAATGAAGACAAAAGCTATCTTCTTCTTTGGTTCTGCTTTGTTTTAAAACTCAAGATCTTAATGGAAGTGAAGCTAAAAACTAAAAATAAAAATTAAAAAAAAAAAATGGAACCGCCTTGAGTACCCTAAGAGGCACAAGGGAAAAAGAAAACCCAAGAAATTATTTGAAAGCCATATGTCCACTGAACTGCCTCAGCTGACTAAAAGGGATGAAGTGTTTTAAAAAAAAAGAGCAGTAAACAGGCAATAAGAGAGCCCTTTGGAGCGAGGGCTCATTGGGAAGAGCCTGCCGCGTTTCTTCCAGTGTTGTCACACTGATCTAGGCACAGCCAATTATCTCCTCCCGTTTGAGCTGGGCTTTCCCCACCTGCTTTTTTTAATAAGCAAAAAATCTTAAGAGTTGCCGTGAACGTGAGGAAATAGCACCGCCGGGCGGCAGCCTTTAGCCTCGCTTACAATAACAGCTGACCTTTATGGAGTGCTACGACAGGCGCTGTGTAAGGGCTTTCCGATGAGTTCATCTTCTCACAACCACCCCAGGAGGGAGATTCCGTTAGGATCCCCACTTTACAGATGAGGAAACTGAGGGACAGCCTCACACCGCCGGTGAAGCGTACGAGGCTGGATGTGGACGCAGGTCTTCCTGCCTCCAGGCCCGGCATTCCACCTGCTGCTCCATTAATCATTAAGCAGATGTGCTCGGACAGGTCTATGAGATACAGATGCAGGACCCCTGAAGCCCTGACCAGTTTTTGATCAACTGTAAGAACATCTGCTGTGACAGTACAGTCAAATCACAGGAATATGAAAAAAGTGGAAACCAGGGAAACGTGCCTTCCCAAATCACACTTGTCTGAGGCACACCTGGAAGGCACCCGCTGGGTGCCCACCTACTGTGCCACCCGAACAGTGGGAGAGGAGAGGCTGGCAGAGCCCTCACACCCCCGGCTCCCATCACCAGAAGCGGCGGCACACAAGGGACTGCCCTGTGTCTTGGAAGCCCCCAGCCCCTAGCGCATGCCTGCCCACTCGGGGACCCTAGCCTAGCGCGCTGCCTTCTCGTGCTGGCAGCAACGGTCTGTGTGACCACGGCTCGTTCGTTCTGTGGGTGGTTTATTGGCAGTGGAAAAGGCTTCAGTACTTTATTGAAAGAAAGCAATAAATAATACTGTGGTAAAAATAGTCAAAAGTAGGCTGTACAGACTTTGTTACATAATCAGAAAAGTTCACAAAGATTAATAGAAAAACAACGGTAACAGTGAGTTATACAAGCACAGTAAAAGCACAAACAGGAGCAGACATGCGCTATCTATGTGCACACATGTCTGTGTTTATACCTGGATCGGTCCGGTCGGTCTGTCTCTCTATATATACATACACACACATACACATACATATATATATACATATACATATATATGTATATAGCTGCATAATAAATAACGCGCCGTCATCTAGGCCAGTTTCTCGTTGGCTTTTTAATGTGCCCTTTTTAAAGGAAGAGGTACATTCTCTCAGTTTGAAATGTCACGGCTGTAACCACCAAAATTTCAAAAGCCTGTCCAGACACAGACGCTCAACAAGGTGACGGACAAATGCTGAAAGACGACCGACAAGCACAGTAAGGCCTGGATTGAAGATGGCGCTGCCTCCCTCGGCAGGGGCGGGCCTCGAGACGGCAGCGCATTGTGATTGGTCCTCGGAGAAATTGCATCAGAGCCCCTCAGCCACCGGCTGTGAGGAAAGCACTTCTTCGCGGGGCGGGGGACGACCCCCTCCCCGAGTCTGTCCTTCCTGGCTCAGTTCTTCTCTGTTCATGGCTTATCCACAAGGGCGAGAGCCCCAGTGCCCGAGGCGTCCTGAGCCGGTTTGTCCAGAACGCCTCCAAAGTGTTCTAATGTTGCTCAGTTCAAATTTTAGTAGAGAAGATATTTAAAATACAAAATTTAAAATCAGTCCGTGCTACAGAATGAAAAATTTCTTTTCATTAAAAGATCAGCTCTGATCGGTAATTATATCACGCACCATCACTGCCTGCAATGAAAAGACCGATTGTTTCAAAGCGGTTGCTGGGGTTTGCTTTTGGAAGCGTTTGCTTTCAAATGTCACCGATTCCTTGGTAATGGGGCACTTTTTACAAAAGTAGTAAAATCCTCCTTTCTGTCAGGTTTATTATTTTAAAAATTAAACCATGATAATTACAATAACTGCATAATTTACAAAAAGCCCTATTTGCTCATAGGATCGATACTCACGAGCATTACAGTACATTCGGCTGACTACCAAATTAAGTATAGAACCTCATGAATTGATTGGAAAAGATATTTATAATCTGGATACACATGAAAAAGTAAGTCACTCTATAAATGAAGTCACGTAAGTTTACATAAATATAAGAAACATTTAATTCTAAAATATTTTCTCTATGTATTCATGAATTTTTTGCTAATTAAAAACTCTGTAATAAAATATCTCATTGTCCATATAACAAGTATTAACAGGTTAAATATCCACTCAGTTTTGAAACGTGGTCTTGGCTGAGCTCGGAACGGTGCATAATCATCTGTAGAAGTAGTGTGGGTAAACTAGGAGAAAAAAGACACACCCGTGAGCGGCTGCCACCCAAAGGTCGGGAAGAAGCCTGCCACAAGCCAAAATCCCAACCCACATCACTGTCTTTAAGAATCAATGCCCTGAGCAAAATCCAGGCTTTTTAATTACACGGAGGACTTCTCTAAACAAAGTTATCGGGCTGTGTCTCTAGGTCAGCAGGTGGGCAGCACAAAACCACACCGGCCAAGCTTGGAACTTTTAAAAAAGCGCATCTGCCCATGAAAACAGAGCCCACCTTCACGAGCATCTCCGGCCCCCTGCCCAGGCCCAAGGCCTCAGGATCCAGTTCCACAAAGTCCAAACAGCTGTGCTGTGGCCTCAGGTCGACAACCCACAGCTTTGTGTCTAGTGTGCTAAAGCCCATTTGAATGGCCCTTCTTCTTAACCAATCAAAGGATGCTCGGGCAGGGCCTCCCACACCACCTGACCCTGAACCCTGGGATGCATCTGCTACAAACCCTTCAGTAAGATCTGTGCCAGAAAGAAGGCAACTCTACAAATTATCCCAGGGAGAAGTCTAAAGCATCAGTGGAGTTTAGATTTCAAATGAATATAATCGAATATGGCCCATTTGGCACTTGCCCTTGTCACCTGGGAACCCAATTAAGGTTCTGTTCCTAGGAAGAAAGACACTGGACTGGAGGCTAACAACTCCAAAGGAATCAGCCTTAGGGAAGTCTTAGGCTTGGGGAAAAGCTGGTGGTGTGCACCACTCATAACAGTGCTTTTCCCCAGCAGAACAAGCATCACTTTTCCTGACAGGGCACTTTCTAGAAAGAGGCAAGGCACGACAGCTGCAGGAGGTGGCACAGAGGATGCTCGCTTGGCCGGATCTTTGAAAGCATGGGGCAGAATTCTCCCATTACTCTAGTCCCTGAGACCAGGACAGCGGGGAGGGAAGAGTGACCTCAGTACATATGATGTAAAATGCTAAAAAGCATATGCATGATTGACTTGGAGAATGAGGGTCTGTTGGGAGCCCCTGGCACTCCTCAAAAATCACAAAAGGCTGCGGTTCCAAGGAGCGGGCTGCGTGCTAACTCCGAGGCAGCTGGCTAACCCGAGCATCTGTCTCTGTTTATTTGGGGGCCAGTGAAACCAAGCCCCAAAGGGCAGGCATCCCTTGGGCACCTTGTGAGCGCCACGCTCACTCTACTCACCAACAGAAGGCTTTAACAGGAGTAAGTCCTTACGGTCGCAGAGTCCAGCCTCTGGCTTCCTGGCACGCTGCCTGTTTCAAGAGCGCGGAAGGAAAGCGTGCAGAACACGGCATGCAATTAGTTCTTAAAACCACCCAATTGAGGCCATTACAAAGCATTCTGGGACAGGCACAGCATCTCTGCCCAGGGACGAATGGAAGAGGCATCTCTTTGGGGAGATGTGTGAATGAATGTGCTGGACATGAATGACAGCTGGTCACCAGACCCTGGCTCCAAGGGCCCCCCATACCAGGAGGCGGCTGGAGAGAGGGCTATGGGAAATCCCTTTCCGTCTCTCCATTTGCCATCTGAACCAACTGTCATCACGGCTGAGCAATGCCTGTGGGGTCAGATAAACAGGGAGAAACACACCCCAAAGGGGACGAGTCGGCAGGCCTGGGGAGTCACGTGACTAGGAATTTAGCAAGGCCGAAACCTCAGTGAAAAGACACGAGAGACCTCAAAACTGGTGCCTGCTTTTAGAAGCCGTGGCTGATGCTACACGTGGGTGGGATGCTCTGAGTCGGCCCGCTTCTCTCTCTCTCTCTTAACGCTACCTCTTGTGCACAATCTGAAACAAGTGACTCCACGACTCAAGGCTGTGGGGCTCGGGCCCTGCCCCTGCCCTCATCTCCAGCCAGGAACATGACAAAGGGAATGAGAGCAGTGAGGGCCCCTGTGAGAGAGCAGAGAGAGCTACGAGGGGCCTCTGGGCAAGGATGAGAGGAGGTCTGGCCTGGCCTCGCCAGCTGCAGCAGCAGAAGGTCCAGTATACAAAGGCCTGAGCACATTATGCTGATGCCTTTAGGCTGCGCGCTTCAAACACCCACCAACAGACTTCCTAAAAGATACGTTAAAGCCTTGAGAACGTTGGAGAAGATCTAACTTCGTTTGGCAAAAGTCCCTAAATCCTCAATATATGAGGCCCTGCAAGGAATCCTGCGCCTGTGGTTCTGAGGCCACCGTGGGTGCCGCGCCTCGGACAAAGCGTCCAGGAGCCGCACACAGGCACGGACACGAAGCCCTCCCTTTCCCGGAATGCACAGCTGTCCTAGACACCCAGAGGTGGCAGGAAACGGGCTGCAAAGGCTGCTCCTCCTGAAATGTGATCTCCTTTTGCTTTGAAAGCTGGTCTGAATCTATCTGGATCCTTAGGCCCGAGTGAAACGAAGAGTAAAGTGGCGTCATTCAAACAAAAGGTCTGGGCTGGGGTCATCTTTTGACCCTGAAAGTGCCCAAGGAAGAAGCAGGTGAAGGTAAACTATCGTTTTCTTCAAAGAACAATGGAGGAGACAAAGGGCAGTGTCCTCCTCCTGCTTTCTGAAGCCCATGAAACTGTGTGACCAGGAAAGCCAGGGCCGTGGCTAACCCTGAACACACAGCCTTTGGTCAGAGCGGCAGCAACTTTCCCCCACCTATACCCACACACCAAAGAGTGACTGACAGAAAGGAGGCAGCCTATCCAACAAAGCCGGAGGATGCTGGGGACAGTGGCCTGCCAGACAGGCCCTCCTAGGGGCCACCCTCCTGGGGGCAGCCCTCCTGGGGGCCAGCCTGGCCTCTCTCCCCAAAGCTATATGAGGACAAAGTAGGGTCTTCGTGGGCTCTGGCAACTAGGGGAGAGGGAGAAAGGTGAAGAGAAGCTGACATCAGTGTTGGTAGATGGGGGGCCCACCAAGGGAACCAGAAATGTCTTGAAAGTACTGAAGTCAAGTGTCCTATAAACGTACGAGTCCCAAGCAAGCCAAGAGTCCCCCTCAGAAAATGGACGTACGATGAGTACTGAAGAAATGTTGAGAGGTGGGGATGCTCGGGACGCCAGGGAGCCCTTCCTTGCCCTGGGGATGCTCAGCAGCCTGTACACAGGCCGAGCCCACAAGTATCTACTCTATGGGAAATTCTTGATGGCCAAGGGTCCACAGGGTCACCATTTCATGTCAGCACATGCAACAGGACACAAATGGTTTAAAACTTATTGAGCAGGCAAATTTAGAGACTTAAACTTCCATTCCAACAAAGTCAGTCTGAGCGTGCTTTTAAAACTGCAAACTCGGCCACCTACCGTCCATCTGCATCTTCTTTGGCTGCATAGAAGGGGAAGACATAGACGAGGTGACCCTGAAGTTTGCAGGGAGGGTCTCTGCCGATCCAGCAGCTAATCCTCGAATGTCCTTGGGTCTAAATTTTTTTCTCCACGAAGGGGCTCTTCGAAAGCTTTTATCCTCATCCTGGAGAATTCAGGAGCACAGTAAAAATCCAGGAAAAAGCTGAGCCAGCCCTTTCCATCTACTTTATCTAATTAGAGGCCACATTTGGTCACTGGTGCCCTTTGAGTCCTGGCCACGCACAAGGAATTCTTGAGGCCACATGAGTCTTTTCACCGACAACAGGCCCCCTGTTCCATCCCTGCAACCTAGCACGCCCTCCTGGTCTGAGCACACAAACCCCCAGCTTTCCTCAGGGAGTCAACCCAAACGGCCACCAGAGGGAGTCCCAGGGACTCGTCAGATGGCTGGCTAGCCCCTCTGAGACCTCTGCTTTCCCTTGTCTGGAATCCCAGGAGAACATCTGAAGAGGTTGGCCCAGGGCGGTCTAACCTCCTCATTTCCAGATGAAGAATGAGCGAGACACAGGAAGTTTAAGTAATATTACTTTAAATCTCTCAACACTTTATAACCTTTGGTTACATCCCAGCCAACCTTCATCTCTCAAGACTGAATAATCCACCTTTAAAAGTCCCTGCCTTCTTAGCCTGTCCCTCTCCATCCCTTGGTTAGGCAGCACTGTTCAGAGTTCAGCCCCAGCATTCTAGGCAAAGTGACCCATGGCCTATTCTGGCTGGCCTTCTGAGCTGCCCAAGTAACTCCTGGACTTCCTAGAAGGTAAGAGATGAGGGAGATGAGGGAGCATGTGACAGAGAAAGAATGAACAGAACTTGCTTTCAACTAATGTGAAACAAGCCAATTCTCCCCAAATCTCTTCCAGGCCCAGAGGGGAAAATGCTAGAATTTAAATAGGAAAAATCCTGCTTTGGTTAAAAAAAAAAAGTTTGTGTTCTAATGTCTACTTTAATTATAAAATTTAGAAAAACAGAGGACGTGTGCTCAGGCACAAATCCAGATGTGTGGCTGCTGGAAAGGGGGACACAGGCGCTCTGTCCCCAGGGACGACATCCTTGATACTGACCAACCGATCCCCTGAAGGGCTTCAAAACCCACACTGGATGAACATCTTAATGTGCTCAGGTCTCACTTACTTCATCAAACCTTCTGTCCGTGCCCATAACTAGAAGGTTGTTGAATTCTCTTTCCAAGACGGCGCGAGCCTAAGGGAAGAGAGAGACAAACAAAAAGCCCCAACAGGGTCTCATTAGTCTTGCAGAAAGCAGCAGGGCCTGGGCTTTGTGGTTTTATCTTTTGAAAGCTCTACACATGCCCTGTAGCATGTTTACCCACAACCACATTCCCGAGGCAAGACCAGAACAGGTGGCTGATGGAGCAACTCATTTTCTGACCATCTTCCTTTCCTTCTAGTCACCAATTCCATGCAGTCCTTATGTCTCCCAAAGGGTCCCTGGTGGGCAAGGGGCCCAAGGCGATACAGAAATGAAATCATTCTATGGCTCCCCAAGGATATGTGCCATGGTGGTTGAGGGAGGAAGTGTGAGAGCAAACCAAGAAAGGGGATGAAGGGAGGCCATTCTGTGCCTTGAGGAAGGGGGGACTCTGCCACGGGAGCATGAGGAGGATGCCACTGAGGCTCTGGGCCACCAGGGTGGGGAAGGGCCTTTACACTAAAGAAGGAAGCGATGTTGTGCATGTAGCATGTAGCTGTTTTTAAGGATTTCAAGAATTCGCATGAAGAAGAACATTTCTAGGTGTACTGCCTGAAAGGAGGAATGAGGAACCTTGCTAAGAAAGAAAACTCTCCATGCAATGGCTCCAGCAGCCACAGGAGGGGGCCGAGGGCCACAGGTGGGACAAAGGCTCCCAGCAGCCTCACTCCAGGCTTTGGTGATTCTGGGTGGGGCCTCAGGTCCCAGGCACACCTGTGTGTTCTGAGTGGGGATCTGCAAAAGGAGTGCCAGAGCGTTGAAGTCAAAGGTCTCGTCCAAGGCCACCAGCGCACCATGGACACCGCTCTCCACCAGGTTGTTCGCGTACTCTTTGAGACCAATGGATAAGATCCAGCGGATCACCCGGTCATTGCTCCAAACAAGCACCTCTACATAAGGAAATGAAGAGACAGAGGGTCAAAGGCAGCCCAGTCTTGTAGCCGTGCCCACACCCTGACCAAACTCTCCCAGCGTCCTGTCAGGGGATAGAGGAGGGGACACGCACAGGGGCTCCCCGCTCCCCACACTATGCTAACTAAGCACTTTACCTTTCTCTCTCATCCCGCCCCTGCCATGACCCTGGGAGGTCTTTGCTGCTATTATCCCCATTTCACAGTTAGGGAAACGAGGCAAACAGAGGTTCAGTGACTTGCCCAGGGTCACACAAGCAGGAAATGGCAGGAATGGGACAGGGTATCAGCAGGCCCACCGAGCGCAGCCACTGCTCTTGCCCCTGTCCACAAGCACAAGTCAGGCCTGTGGGGGGCACGGGGACCACTCTGGGCAGAGGAGGCGCACTCGGGCATGGCAGAGCGCCCACGCCGCCCCAGCCCAGCCCAGGTTCTAGGCAGGAGCACAAGCAAACCTTTGACTTCATTCTGACTCTCCTCTCTCCTGCGTTCCAGCTCCTTCCTATCGTAATTCAGTCTGCGCAGACACATGATTCCACATTGGAAGCTGTTTCTATTTGGAAAAGGGAAGCGCTCAGCAGCAGCCCTGGGCATGAACGTCCGCCCAGAGGTCCCGCCTCCCTTGGCGCCATTTACCTGTGAAAACTGTCCACCATCTTGAGCTGCCCCCGCAGGTCCTTCTTGGTCAGATGGTCGAGCATGCGCGCGTCTACAAGGCACTCCATGAAGTAGCTGCGATACTGAGGAAGCCCCAGGCTAGGCAGCCACTCATTGCCGATCCACTCATGATTCATGTCACCATAGGCCAGCGTCTGCTTGAGGAAAAGCATCAGAGAGTGACTGAGGAGAAACCGAGTTAACAAACCAGACACCTGTTACAGCAGCGGCTGCCAAACTGTCTGTTTTTCATGGCCAGAAGAGATGGCCGCAATGCCTCAGGTCACAGAACGCATCTGCGTCTGGAGGATGACCTCGCTCCGTACTTTGGGGCATCTCACTCAAGTGGCAACTATCAGTTAGACATTGTATTTCCTCAAATGCCTGTATCTGAAAACTTAAACCTCCTTTCACAGAATCAAAACAAAAATATAGTCACAGTCCCTGATTCTCATCAACCCCATGAACTGCAAAGAATGGTCATGACTCATGAACAACTTGAAAAGACGAGCCCCATCTCATTGTCTAAGTGCATCCCCTCCGTCAGAGGGTGTCTGTGTCAGACGCAGAGTGCGCATCGCCCCTGCAGCATTCAAGGGCCCACAGACCCTGGATGTTCTGGTGCGTGAGGCAGCCTGGCACAGGGGATCAGGAGATCAGGCGTCCTGGGCTCAAGGCTGCCTTCGGACACCCGGGTGCTCCCTTGCACAAGTCACTCCTTCCTTCAGAACCTCAATTTAGCCATCTGTGAAATGGAGGTGATATTGCTCCTTGTGAAGGAAGGGCTTGGCAAAGCTCAGTGTTTTCTCTACACATGTGATCATGTACATTCTCTTGGGGGGAGATGCAGGAGGCCTGAATGCCTCCAACAAGCTGACTCTGACAACAGCTCAGAGTCAGAGGTGACAAGGTGTGCAGGGTGGCTCCAAAGGGCTATTCTTGAACAGCCTCCTAAAGGACCCGAGACCACTGGGGGCACACAAAGGCTGGAGACACTGGTTTCTTTCTGGCTGACCATTTCCTACCCAAACTGGGCCAAGAAACAAAGCTGCCTTCCAAACAGCAGAGGGCTGGGGAAAATAACTATGGGTTTTCTCCAATCTTCTGAGGATGGTTCACATCCATGACAAACTGCAGTCTGAACCTAGAACCTCCTGATGAGACCAGCAGGACAAGCGCTGATCTCGACTGTGGCACTCAGACACGGCCACCCTTAAACAGAGGCGGGGCTCACTGTCCAGAGTCTCGGGTCCTTCCTAATGAACTGGACGGCTAATGCAGCCCACCTCCGGGAGGAGTCTGGGTGGCCCCTGGCCATTATTGTCTACTACAGGGCAGGGGGATCTATATTCAGAGGCGGGTATCTATCAGAGAAGATCAGCCTCCTTCCATGTCTGTGACCAGTTCTGTGGCCATGGCTAATTTCTTGGAGACAATTCCTCATAGAAAGTTTCCAAGTGGAAGCTGGGCAAACTGTTGCCAGGAGAACATGTTATGGGTAATGTGTATTTCTTATTCACATACAGGAGAGAAAAAACACCATCAAATAGGTCTCAAAAGTAGAGATGTAAAGTAGAAAGAACACTGGCCTCAGAGTTGGAAAACAGTGTCCTGAGCGCTAATTTGGACTCTGTTCACAGCACTTGGCTAGGAGCTAGGAAGAGATACAAAACCAACACAGGTCCGGCCCTCCAAGAACTTACACTCTATGTGGGGGACAAGATGAACACCAGGAGGCACACACACGATTTACCCAGCAGATTGAGGGGAAGACCCTGCATGTGGAGGGCCTGGGAAAGGCCTCATGCCAAAGCAGCATCTGAGCTCAGTCTGGAAGGAAGCCAGGAATTTAAGGGCCTTCCAGACACCTGTGCAAAGGATCAGAGAAGGAGGAACTGACCAGGCTTGTATTTGGCGGGTATATTAACAGGAGAGGAGTTATAGTGCTGAGAGAAGTTATGGAGTTAGAATCTACAAGACCCAGAGACTAATGGGACATGGAGGATGAGGAAGAACACTGTGAGAGTGGCTTAAACTCTCTAACCTTCAGGATTCTCAGTTCAAGGTGTTACCAAAGGCAGACACACTGTCTGGATGCTTTGAAGCATTCCTGTATAAAAGTGTGTCAAAGAAGGAGCCAGTCCTAGTCACTGTTCCTTGCCTGCCTCGTCTGCTAATGCTTCTAGTACAAAGAATATCAATATAAACCAAGCTTTGTTCCTCCTAAGACCTACTTAGGAGAAAACTAAATTCAAACAGTGGCTGAATTTAACTTCCTGTTGTGAAAACAGAGCCTGAAATCGAAGCCCAAATGAAAACTTACTTGCGCTAAATGATCACTAAAGGTTGAAAAGAACTTGCTGATTTAAAATCTCACCCAGACCAAGAGGAATTTGCTTGGGTGAAGAGATCATTTAGGAATTTCTAAACGATATTCCTTCTGAACTTTAGTCAGCTGTGATCACAAAGGATTCCAAGCAAGAACTCTTGTTTGGTAATAAAAAAAAAAAAAAGGGGGGGGGAGGTCCAGAAAATACGTCTCTGTGGCATGAAGGGAAAGGTCAGTCCTGTTAAGTATGAAATCCCAGTGCCCTTTACCCTAGCTACAGCCAGAGGTCCTGAGGACCCTGAGGCCCTTGGCCCTAGCCAACAGCTCCCCACCAAAAATGAAGGCCATTTTCTCAGTGGCAATGACACAACAGACGCCTGACCACTGGCTTTGCAGCTGCTCCCTCGGGGCCCTAGGGCCTCTCCATCTAACCGGTGGCAGAGCCCTCTTCTGTGTGTTTCCTCCAAAGCAGTAAGGTCCGACGACAAATACCTTCTGCCCTTTTTGTCCATCTGAAGTATGCCTGGTAATGGCAAGACATAAAAGCTGCTTTAGGCACCTGTTCCTACCACCAAGGACTGAGGATGTGGATACTTTTCCACACTCCTTGTACAAGGATCCACAAAACAAAAGCAATCAGAAGGCAGGGACTGGCCCAGTCACTTCTCCTGTGGCCACCCTCCACAGCTCTTCTCCTGTTCCTTAATCCCCATGGGTTGTGGGACAGCTTCTATGCTGGCCCCCACACCCTTATGGGCCAGACTGGTTCCCTTAGTCATGGGAGGCCTGTCCGTGGATAGAGCACAGGCTCTGGAGCTGACCTCCACAAACTGCCTCCAGATACATCCCTTCCTTACCAAGTACCGTCCGCTCTGAAGCCCTAATATGTTTTGCCTCGGCTGAACGGCTCCCAACAGCATCCTTCTTGATTTCCTTCCCTTGGTCCCACCACTCTCCACCACTTCTGTCTGTCACGCAACCTCCCAATTCAGTTCCAAGTGATCTTTCCAGACCGTTCCCCCACTTGGTTCCTTTTATGCAATCTCCGTTTCAGCCAAACCAGACTAATGCTCCAGCTCTCATGCCCACCCCTGCACTCCCTGCACAGACTAGCCTTCCTCCTACACGGCTGCAGCCAGATCCCTCACATCAGTGCCCCACCCCACGAGAGACATGTTCCAAGTCCATGATGCGGGCCCCTAGCGGAGGACAAGCTGCTCCTGGAGCTCGGGCTGGGACAGTTCGGTTTAAACTATTGCAAAATGACTAGAAGGGTGTAGGCTGTTTAGACTAAGATGCTGAAAGATAATTGTAAGAAATGACATCTCGACCATCAATACACAGCAAGAGGACTGGATGGAAGCAACCCTAGGAGGGGGCCCTGATAACAAGGACAACATAGGGGTCATCAGGTCCAACCCAATCCTACAGATGAGTAAACAGAGGCTCAAAGAAAGAGGAGGGGACCAGTCCAACATCACAGGAGTCCTTAGTGGCCCATTTTGAGCCAGGACCAATGTCATGCCCTCAGAGCATACGAAGCAGATAGCCATAATGTTGTGCTGTTTTATTTTTTAAACGCCAATCACAGCAGTAAAATAAGATCCCTCCCCGCCACCGCAGAATTTCAACTTCAGGACATGTCTGGGCTTCAGGCCCTTGTTGAATCAGATATGGCATTTTATTAAAAAAAAAAATCTGTTCATCACAAATTTTCATCAAACTTACACCTGAAAGATTTTCAAAATTGTCCATGAGACATTAACTACTCTTCATCAAAGGGCTGGGACTTTTGGACAGTTTTGATATCAAATCATTAATCATTTTCAATTGATCAAGATGCTGCTGACACCCAGGAGCCCAAGCCCACGTACATTCACTGTTCTGGGGGACGCACACAACAAAATGAAGAACAATTAGAGAAAGTCTCCAACCTGAGCCCAGCTTCCCTCCTCATCGTCCTGATGTCACATGGTTAAAAAAAGCAAAAGAAGACAATGATTAGTAATGGTGAGTTCAGAGACACAGGCCAGTAATGCCACAGCAGGCCCGCAACCACACTGTGAGCAGAGCAGAGGCACCACGCAACAGCCATGCAAAACAATGGGCATTCTTCATGCAAATAAAGAGCACAGGGCTGCTTTATTTCCCCCTTCATGCCAAACACCTCTATAGAAAGAAAGAAAAAGAGAGGAAGGAGAGAAGGAAGGGAGGGAAGGAGGGAAGGAAGGAGGGAAGAAGGAAAGGAAGGAAGGAAGGAAGGAAGGAAGGAAGGAAGGAAGGAGGAAGGAAGGAAGGAAGGAAGAAGGGAGGGAGGGAGGGAGGATCTTACTCTCAAATCAGCAAGAAATTAGTAAATAAATTAAGATTCTCTGAGAAGAGTTAAAGTCACAATAATAATTTCAGGGCACTAAAAATTTACACTACATCAATGATGATTCTGATTTTGAATAATTAATACCTAAAAGGAATGATTATCTTCAATAAGTCCACATCAGTTTTGTGGGCAACAAAAAGAGGTACATGAATCAAACGACAAAGGTACTAGGACTGACCGTCTGAGGCGTCGCTGTCAGGTTTTCCATCTCTTCATGTGTTAACCAGACATTCCCCGTGGTCTGACATGACCCCGGTAACAATAAGTCACATCCCACGCAAGGAGAGCAGTAACAAAGAGGGAGGGGGGGTGCAGAACATAAGCCAAAGGGCCAGCAGAGGGCCTGGGGCTCGAGCAGCAGCGCCCACAGCCCAGAGGAGACGTCCCTAACACGAGGACACCTGACGGGCTGCTCAAGGCTTCAGACCCCAGGGAGCCCTCAAGCCTTCCAAAGTTAAACACCCACTGTCTTCTCTTTGTAAAGGGTAATTTTATCAAAGGTGTAACAACTGAGGATTTTACGTTTCCCAAAAGGCTTTTATTTCCAGTTGATTTAAGTGGTCTGAAAGATAGGACTGCACAGCTGAACTCAGGATCAGGAGCTGTCAGTCTGCCACAGGACTCTAAAATGGGCTAGGTGACCATCAGATACCTACATCAACTCTACTATTATAAAACAAACTGGAACCCACTTTGTGTCACTGATTTAACATTGCAATTTGTCTCATATAAAGAATAAAATTAACTGTGATTACAAGTAACCAAAATTAATACGAAAGCAAGTTTACTTCTAAAAATCAGTGGGGTTTTTTTTAAAGGCATCTCAAAGAATAACGGTAAAGAAAATGAGTGTTTTTCAAGCGTCTTTCCATCTATTCAACACTTGTTGAGACCTCACCAAGATAACAAGACACAAACCCCATGCCTCCTATTCACTATCATTGGCCCTACTCGCTTTATTTGCTCAAACCCTGTAAAAGTGAAAGAAGGGGTCAGGCGAGGGCGGGGGCGAGGGCTCACCGTGCGGGACGTGGCGGGGGCCGATGGGCTCGTCAAGGACATGATCTCCTGAATCGCCAGCCGCAGCTTCAGCCGGTGCAGGGGGTTGCTGATTCCAATTTCACGCTGAATCTCGGTATCTGACAGAGCAGACATGATGGCCCCACTTTTCACATTAGCTCGGCAAGCAGCCACGTACCATGCTGGCATCCCGACCCACAGCTGGAAAAAAGAAACAGCAAAACTGAGCATCAACAGTGTACTCAGCCATGTATGGACTTCATACATGATGAAGGTACTGCACGTCCACAGGAGCCACTTTGTTTATTTATTTATTTTGCTTTTTGGAGGAGGGGAGGCAGGGCAGTTAGGGTTAGGTCACTTGCCCAAGGTCACACACCTAGTAAGTGTTAAGCGTCTGAGACCAAATTTGAACTCAGGTCCTCCCGACTCCAAGGCCAGTGCTCTATTCACTGGGCCACTGAGCCACTCCCCCACCCCCGAAAGAGCCTCTTTCAAGAGTCTTGCTAAATGTCATTACCTCAAGCCACACAACCACAGTTGGCCCATCCCACTGGGCAAAAGGCAGGCCTTGTCTGCGAGCTTCCTCCAGCAGTTCATGCCTAAAAATGTCAGAACAAAATAAGAAGCCGTAAACATCTGCAAAATACTGGAATTTACATCTGTTTGTTTAGGTATGTTTATATAAATATATGTTTGCCCAAACACAGAGGTAGTTTGTAGATACAGGTATTTGCAGAACCTGTATCTGACTGCACGCCACCACAGGGGGGAGGGCAAAGGAAGGAGGGGGAGGAGACGTGGAACTGAATGTTGTAAATAAGCAGTTTAAGTCAATATATTTAAAAAAAATTGTAAGATGATCATCTGTGAATGACTTCGCTGTTCTCAGCAATACAACAGTCCAAGACAGCTGTGAAGGCTTTAGGCTGGAAAACGCTCTCCATCCCCAGAAAAAGAACTGTCTGAATAAAGACTGAAATGCATTTGTTGAACTTTATTGCTCTTGAGTTTTTCTATTTTCTTTCACAATATGATTAATATGGAAACGTTCTGCATAAATTATCTCATACACACACACTCACACTCTCTCTCTCTCTCCATATCAAACTGCTCACCTCAACAGGGGGGTGGTGAGGAAGGAGAAAGGGAGAGAATTTGGAACTCAAAGTTTTAAAAATGAATGTTAAAAAAACTGTTTTTACATGTAATTGGAGAAAAATACAATACTACACACACAAAAAAGACATGAAAAAATGCTCCACATGACTAATAATGAAAGAAATACAAATTAAAACAACTCTGTGGTTCTACCTGGCACCCATCAGATTGGCCCAGACGGTCAAACAGGAGGGGCTAGGAGGCATGAACACACTGCTGGTCTAGCTCTGGAAATGCACCCCAGGGTTACTAAGGGACCCAGAGATTCTACTTGCTAGGTCTTTAGGCCAAAGAGAGTAAAAAAGAGAGGAAAGGAGGCAGAGAACAAAAATGACGAGAGTGGCTCTTTTTCTACACTGAAGACCTGGGAAAGAACGGACCGACTGTGATGAACGAATTCATGGAATGTTAGTTATCAGGCCATAAGAAATGATGAAAGGGAACGTCTCAGAGAAACCTGAGGCAACTTTAACTGACATCTAGCAAAACTAAGCAGAACGAGGAGAACAATTTACACAATAACAAAAGCGTCCAAAAGAAAAAGAAAACCCCAAACTCTGGAAGCCTTAAGAAGGGCAACCGTGACCACAGGGGACCAAGAGCGCCTGGATCCATCAGGGCTGAGAGCGTCTGGAGGAGAGACTGAGACACACTGCAGGTGCTGGCAATAGGGACTGGGCAGACTGGGGGATGGGGGGAAGAAGGGGAGGCAGGGCAGCCAAGAGGATTTTTCAAACTTCACCTGAGAGAGCAGAGGGAGAACATGAGGAAGCACCAACAAGCAGGACCCCTTGGAAAGTTCTATGTGGAGTTTATTCTACCCTTAAAAGGAAGAGCCAACTGTCCATGACACAGACAGCTCATTCCATACAGGAAGCTTCTTCTGTTCTGACAGAGGAAAATGTTCATTTTGTTTGCTAAGTTCAAAAGAAATGAAAAGAAAAAAAAAAGTTCAAAACAAATAACATTTATAATTTCAAATACCATTCACAAGTAGTGCTTAGACTTAGAGTGATCTGGGAGCCTCTTAAACAAAAGACACAAAATCACAGGACTTGAAGGAAAAAATATAAGGCAGCAGTTTGGGGAGGAGGCTGGGATAAAGCCCTTCAGGATCTCTGTCTAGGTCAGTAGTTCTCAACCTTCCTAATGCAGCGACCCATTGATACAGTTCCTCATGTTGTGGTGACCCCCGCAACCATAAAATTATTTTCACTGCTACTTCATAACTGTAATTTTGCTACTGTTATGAATCATAATGTAAATAAATATCTGATATGCAGGATGTATTTTCATTGTTACAAAGTGAACATAACCCACAGGTTGAGAACTGCTGGTCTAGGGGATCACTGGTCTAACACAGACACCAAGCTGCAAGTTAGAAGATTTCGGACTCTAAAAAAAATAAGGAATCACAATCCCCACGTCGCGGGGCTGTTGTGAGAACCAAATGAAGCAATATTTCTAATGAACTTAACGTAGCCTGGCACACAGCAGGCAATTAGTAAATGCTTGTTCCCTTCCCCGTCCCTTCCCTGAAGCAGAAGGATCAATAGTCAGCTGCGTCACCACCTCTAAAGGAGGAGAAGCAAGCACATTCTAACACTCCTGAAGGACGACTAGAAAGCTGTGTCACACAGACTCTGACAATGTCGTCACATGAGCTGCCAAGCACCACCGATGTGAGGATACATTGGGGGATGAGGTGTGAATGGTCTGGAAGGCTCTCAGGAAACCATTCATGTTGGGAAGAGAAATGTATTAAATGTTTTATTCAATAAAACAAATCAAAAGCCATCCTAATAAATGTGCCACCAATCAGCAATTCTCACACGTGGGTCCTGCTACTGATGAGAGCCGCCTCCTCCTCCATCCCCAAGCGGCTGCCCACCCGCGAAGCAGAAGCCCTGCCGGCACAGCCAGGGGTGCCAGGCCCAACACAAAGGCCTTCTGGCTCGGCAGCCCCTGCCTGGGTAGGGGGCCTTCCTGTGGCAGAGCCTTCAAAGACCCAACACTAACTCCAAACCGTGAGGCATAAGAGGAGAACCTGAGGGGAGGGGAAAGGAGAGGGAGGTAAGAGGGCAGCATTTTTGCAAAACACAATTTACAAGTTTCATCATAAAAAGATAGTTTCGAAAAAATACACACATCACAAATACACAAAATGCTGTTCAAGAAGCCACAACACACTTCACCAGCATGAAGCAGCAATGGGAATGGAGGCCCTTTAAGTATCTCTTCCATGCTAAAACGGGAACTATTTCTTTGGCAAATCTAAATGAAAGGTTTCTGTTAGACTCAGAAAGTAAAGCAGAACATCCATGACACCAAAGCCAAGACACAAAACCTACCAGAAGACTTACCCTGATTTTGCCCTGGAGGGCCCAGGGAGAAGAAAAGGGAAGGCCCCATTATGAAGCCGGCATATGAAGCAGCAGGAAGGGCTCTCACAGAGCACAGCAGCCTGGAACCAGACTTCATTCCTTCCTTCATCCACCTTCTCCCACAGCACCCACCCAAGAGCTCAGGTGCAAGGCTGGGCCCTGGAGAGATGTACACAGGCCCCAAACCCTGGGAGGCCAAGCACCATCTGAGAACGCTCACCCAAGACAGAGCCCTCCAAGCGTCAACAGAGACACTCCTCGTCCTCCTCACACAGCGCGCTGACTCTCAGCCCAGCTCTGCCCAATCCGCACCTCATGCAGCTCAGAACGACTTCATTCATTTCATCATTGTGCGGCGAGCATCTCCGCGCCCACCTCCGGCGGTGTGCTGTTGGGGGGCTCCCAGCACATAACGGGAACGGGGGCTTTTCCTAACCCATTCTACCTAACGATGAGACACTGGAGAAGCGCGTCTGTCACAGCCTTTGCATCATAACCACTGCGCTTTCTGACTTGACTAGGACCTGTGGGTCCGTCCTGAAGCACAAGCTGGACTTCAGGTGCTCCAAGACATCAGGCCCCCAGGCATTCATCACTTCAGTCACAACCCTGATGTAACGGACTAAGGGGTTCAGAGCAAATAAACTCTAAATTCTAGTTCTGAAACAGAAATACATTTTTTAAAACACAACAGAGAATCATGAGAAACTTTCTGCCAAGTAGCCACCTCCCTTTAGTTTTAGAAAAAGGCCACACAGAATCTGCCATCCAAGAGACCTGCTAAGGGAACAGGCCGGGGCCAACGTCTGAGTCTGGCCTCTCTTCTCTCTCTCTCTCTCTCTCTCTCTCTCTCTCTCTCTCTCTCTCTCTCTCTCTCTCAGTCACATGAGGCTTTGGGATTACAGAGAGAAGACTCATATAATAAGCACTAAAAAAATCATCCTGGTGCTAAGGATCTGTTGCTGCTGCTGTTTTCATAACAAAAAAGACGAAGAAGTGCACTGGTCCTTCCCAGCCTGTAAAACACCAAGTCAGAGGAAGCACTTCCCACACGACATTCCTCAAGAAACAAAGTGCTCCGTTTTAACACTGGGTTTAAAATAATCGATGAATCAAACAAGCATTTTAACACGGGTGGCGCTGGGATATCTTTTTTTAAAAAAGCTTACAAGGAAGTAAATTTCTGCAATTTCAAGTACATTTTAGCTATTAAAATAGCAGATGAACTTCACTGGGAAGGGCCTAGCAGGCAGAGAATATACTAGAACAGGCTGACAATTTATCGAGCACCTTCTGAAAAGCAATCACTCACTTGCTGGCAACTTAACTAAGAACACTGGGAGTGCCTTTCAGCAGGAACAAGAGGGCATGAGGGAGAGGTAGGAAGAAGAAGCTGTTTTTGCCTGTAGGGATTTCTTATGGAAAGGAGCTAGGGGGCTGGTTTAACCATCCAGTCTCGCTATTTCTAGTCCCTGAACAAGGATGGTAAAAAGTCCCACAGTACCACTAGAGGACAGACATTTACTAAACCGTGAGAGAACATCATGGACACAATGCAGAGAGGCCCCACATCCTGGGTGGGCACTTCTGGCATCCAGAGGGTCAAAGGGGGGGGGGAGTCAATCCTATAGAACAATAAGGAATGAAGCTGACTGATCCTACCATCCTGAGAAGTGAACACAGCACTAGGTGTGTCTGCATTACATCTGTCTGGACTGATGGGATCTACAATACAAAGTGAACACGAGGACATGAGGGCCTGGTCTAGAGCAGTGGTTGGGAACAGACGGAGGCAGATTTGAGAAATACGGTGGCCCGAGCCAAACATGTCAGCTGCCTGGGCATACTGGACGAGGGAAAGCAAAGAGGTAAGGAAAAGAACCCGAGGGGCTGCTGATGAGGGCAGTCCTGACAGAAAGTGGGCAAGGTTTCGGAGCGGTGAAGAGGATGGGATGAGATTTGGGGAGAAGCTCCCAAAGCTCCCACAGACTGGAGAACGGGTGAGGGGACTAGGACTCTCTCTCCCAGTCATTGCCTTGGAGCACTCCAGGGGACAGGGTTATAACCGTGGTGCCCGAGACAGCCTGCACCGTGGTCAAGGTGAGAGTCTCAGGCCCTGCTGTACAGCAGAGGTTGGAGTGAAGGGAGCAAAGGAGGGGAGTATTGGGAAATGAAAGGACAGGGTGGCCAGAGGGAAGACTGGAGCCAGGCCATCTTCTAGCTCTTGGTGTGGCTGAACAAATACCCCTTGGAGATCACTCACACTCTGTCTGACTCTGGGGATCACTCCTCCAGGAATTCTCATTTACTTTGACAGAAACATATATTGCTACATTAAAGCAAATCAAAATGCTCTTATTCTTTATTTAACATCTGTAAGAAAACTGGGGCCACCTATCCACACAAAAGTTCATGTTAAGCTACATCCCAGGAGAATATGTAAATCCTATAAAAATAGCAAAATAACTTCAATCCTTTCCTACTGTCACCTCTTTAGTTAACCCCAATAAGGCACCCACTTCATCTTGGGGGAAAAAAATAGTGCCGGCTCAGCCCTGGTCAGGAAAAGGCCTATTCCTGCCAAACAAGTAAATGGAGGAAAAGGCAATCAGAGGTGGCCGCTGGGGTCCAGAAGCCATCAAGAAGGACTCTCTGGGGGCAGGACCCAGTAAAGAAGCAGCTGGTCTTGGCTCCTTGACACTGCTCTCAGCCAGGTCTGCATGTCCATTTTTAACCTAATTTTAGACTCTTTTACAATCCATTTTCCATTTGATGGATCAATCATCTTGAAAAATAAATTCCTTTCTTATTCTTAGATATTTATAATCTCCTCAAAATGATTTAGAAATTACAACCCAGGGGCGGCTAGGTGGCAGTGAATAGAGCACTGGCCCTGGAATCAGGAGGATCTGAGTTCAAATTCCTCCTCAGACACCTAACACTAGTTATGTGACCTTGGGCAAGTCACTTAACCCTAATTATCCTACATCCCCCCTCCAAAAAAAAAGGCAAAAAAATTTTTTTGAAAAAAGAAACTATAACCCAGGAGAAATAAAAGGTATACTTCTTCTGTAGCAAAACCCTGTCCATGTGCACACTTTGTGCATGGCCGTAGGCATAGGAAAAGGAGGGTGATGGGCCTCTCTCCATCCCTCTGCCTCCTCTCATCCCCCAAACACCCCTCACATATAGGGAAGAACTGGTTTTAGAACCTGTACTATAGAATGGAGCTCAGCAGAGGATTCATGGAATATCAATGCAACGAAGAAATGCCACTGGAAGGGAGGGAAAGCAGAGGTCGGGCTGTAAACAGCTCCAGGACCCTTCCTCTCCCCAGAGCAGCAGACTGCAGGGCCTGGAAGGAGCAGCCCCTCCCCCAGCTGCTCATCTCTGGGGCTCTCACACAGCACGTCTCTGCACTCTGCTCACAGGCTGACTGTGGGGTGACACAGGACCACCCTGGGCGTGGTCACTCCCTCTGCTTAGCTCTCTCTGACATCTAACCGAGACACACCCCCCCCACCATCTTTCCATCTTCTCTTGCACTATCAGGTGAGCAGGTTATCTCTCAGAGAACAAAGCACCTATTCTATTTCAGAAGCAGCTCCAATTTTATTTTCCAGTTCATCTGGCCTCTCTTCCTTATCAAGCTCATCCATTTTTAACTTTTCCACACTGGTATTTAAAGAGGTCAAAGATAACTCCCTACTTCAGAGAAGATGGAAGCAAGATTCAGCAGAGGCTCCCTCGGCACTGACGCTGGGTAATAATAAGCCTTTCCACTAAAGGAACCCAAGCCTTCTCTTCTGTCATTCAAGGACAAGCCTTTAGAACATTCTCTGTGGTTGTCATTGGGCTTTTAATGTCCGTGACTCTGACCAGTCCCTGCCCTCAACCCGACTTCCACATCACGACCTTGATCACTGGCGGAAATCACACAACAGAAACATTGCCCATTACTCAGAAGGCTACTTCATGCTCTATTTTGCCCTTGGAAATTTATTAGATGAAAAATAAGTTTTATAAAATATGTCACCTTAGAAAAAGGCTGAAAATGTGGAACAGGAATTTCACGCAGAAGACTCCCGCCTCGGCTAAGGCTCCATGGGGGGGACATCTAAGTGCAGACCTAGGCACTCAGTAACCAAACAGAAGCAGGCAATGGCTCGATCCTTCCTCCGTCACACCTGACTCTTCATGGCCTCAGGAGACGCTGGAGGGGTTTGCCATTCCCTCCTCCAGTGGATGAAGGGGCAGGCAGAAATTAAGTGACTTGCCCAGGGTCAAAAACTATAAAGCATCAGGCTGGATGTGAGTTCAGATCTTTATGATCCCAGGCCCAGCTCTCTGTCACTGAGCCGCCTAAATCGAAGCACCTACAAGACACAAACTGTAGAAATTCAAACCCCCAGAAGCCTCCCTCTCCTTTCCCTCCTGAAGCCACACTGAGGATGACGATGTGGGATGAGAGGCACCATCAAGGGAAAGACTGGCCTTGAAGAAAGAGCAGAGTGTTGACCCCTGAATGGCAGGAAAGCAAAATGCCTCAGTTTCCCCAAACACGAAAGAGCCTCACTTGCTGGCAAATGCTGGAGTGTATTGGAACAAGGATACTTAGAAAAGCAGGGGTCACTAAAGACAGGTGGGGCCAGGATACACGCCTCCTCTGGAAGAGCAGCAGACTGAGGATAAACCACAGGAGTAGGGGAAGGACAGGTCAAAAAGCAGTCATTTGTGGTCATCTGCAGACGCAGGGAACCAGAGGCCTTGAGGTTAGATGTCAAAAGGCCACGCATGCCTCAAAGCCGCAGGCTCCCCACCCTTGTGGCTCTCCTAGAGAGGCCCTGGGGCCTCTGCTCAGCTCCAGGCCATTTATCATGCCCAGCAATGATCCGGATAAAGGCAGAGGGGCAGGCTTCTCCACTCAGCACATGACCCAAGGGCAGAGGGGATACTTCCCACACACCATAAAGGAGTCAAGAGCTAAACAAGATCAGGACAGATGAAGGGCGGGGTCAAAGTGAGCCAAGTCAAGCAGAAACGGGGGGCTGAATCTAATGGGATGAAATTCAGGGGGGACACACATGACGTATTATACTTGGGATCACAAGGAAATCAACTTAACCAGTCCAAGAGGGAGAAGACACGGCCGTGCCGCGCTGTGTGGACAAGTCTCAGCCAAAAAGCCACCTTCTCCAAGAAGTCCTGCACAGGCCCCCTTCATGTTAGTGTTTGCACGCGCACACGCACACACAGACACGCGAGCACACACAGACACGCGAGCACACACAGACACACACACACACACACACACACATACACACCCCTATCTTACTTGTACAAAGTCATCTGCCCGTCATTCCCCATCGCCACGTGAGCTCCATGAGAGGGAGCCGGAGCTGTCATTTTAAACCTGTCTTTGAGTCTCAGGCTCTGAGTCTAGCTCCAAGCACACAAGGAGGCACTTGCTAAGTGCTCACTAACTTGTGTTGCCCAAGATGCTCCACGGCCTGTGGGCTGAGATGGGGGAAGCTGCCTAAAGAAAACCATCCAATTCCGATGATGCGTGCAGTTCCCAGGTGGAAGGGCCTGCCTTGGGAAGCAGACTTCTGTCTGGCTGGCTCAGATTCTCCTAGGTCCCTCTTCCAATACTAAAGATTCCCTGGCTCTATGTAATATAGCTCAAAGGTCCGTGTTCCATAATTTTTAAGGATTTCTATTTTAAAGTGACTACTTTACACCAAGCTGCTTTTCATTCTGGAAATCGTTTGCAGAAAGGATTCAGAATTTACAGAAAATTAAATTCTAGCACCTGGTTCATTCAAGAATCTACACCAGTTACTCTTTCTCAGGATGAGATAATAAAATGTATGAAGCATCAAACAGCACAATTAACAACTAAGTTCATTAAAGCAAGTCATTCCTTTGAAAAAAGTCAGTGGAAGAGGAAAACATGAAGCAATCACTCACTTTTTCTGTAGTTTCCGGTTCTTTTCAGCCTGGCCTCCCAATTTGTTAATTCCTAAAGCATCCTGAGAGGAGCCATCCATGTCGGTGACACCAGCTACAAAGGAAAAAGATCGAGAGTCGGGGACTGTAAAGCATGATGATGACACGGACAAGGAGTCGTTTCTGCCCCAAGAAGCTCTGCACGAGTTCCCGGGACGCAGGCTAGACTTTGCAGACAAAAACATGGCAATAAATGGGCCGAAGTGAAGGCCTACTACCATGTGAGCAATCAGAGGTACAGAAGGTGCCCGACAGAGTGGCGAGCTAGGAATCGAGGCCGCACAGTACCTAAGCACGCTCGCTAAACAGGACAAGGGGACAAACGTCCTGCTCAGAAGCCAACGCCTCATTCTGGCCACGAGATGACAACACGCAGGAGAACGCCCACAGCTACCGTCTCTGGCCTGTGTGTGCTGGGGGAGGGCAGGGAGGGGAAGCCTCAATTCAGACTCTAAACACAGCCCATGAAAACCACCAGGCCCATGTTCTAGGGGAGCAGGGCTACGTCAGGAGAGGCAGAAGGATACCTAAATGGGGGGCACCATCAGACAGGTGCTAACTGTTTAAGATTCTCCAGGCCATTCGCTCACAAGTTAGTTTTATACACAGATGAAAGCAGATTTGCATCTTACAAGACACTGCTGAGGTCCAGGTCAGAAAGCTGAGCCTGACAGGGGTGAATTCTCTTCTTTCTGCCCTAGCACCACTGCCTGTACCCCCCTCCATCAGTCTCACATATGCACACTCTGGAAGGAGCTAACTGCCTTTGGGCCACGGATCCCATTGCCAGTCAGTCTAGCAAAGCCTAGGAATCCCTTCCTGGCATCTTTTAAATCTTATCAAATAAAATACTTAGAATCACAAAGAAAATCAATTATTGGAATAGCGACCTTAGGTAAAGAACCGGGATAGAGAAGTCGGGGAAAAAGGAGATGTAAAGCCTGCTGGCTCTAGGGTCCTCGGAGTCTGGCCAACATTCCCAAGGGCAGATCTGACGAGGCGTCAGGAACAAACACCCTGACATCCAGGACATGCCAGGACACTTCTGATTTCCACCTAAGTGGCCTCACAAATTCTGATCCTGTTCTGCAGCACAAGAAGCTTCCAGATGGGAAACAACTTTAAACATTAGTTTAAATCCAATACAATAGCAAAATCCAATACTACAGTTGAACATCATTCTCTAAGCAGTGTCTGTTTTGGTTTTTTCAGTAAATAAAATCAACTACACTGGAAAGAATTTTCCACAGCCACACACTCCATAATAAGCAGACACAATTAGCCTCTGACCAATTTCACTGAAGAATGGAGGTAGCGTCAGGGCGCTCTCCTGCCAGTGTCAATGCAGCCAGACCATCCAGTGATGGCAGGAAAAGCTCACAGGCTCCTGGGGCCTGCAGAGCAAACTGTGTGGCTGAGAGAGACCTCAGAAACCCTTTAGGGCTAGTGAGATTAGACTGGATTTTTCACAACATTCCAACACGTATTAAAGAGATTTCTGATTCTGGAAGAGAGGGGTCAGGTGAAATTATGTGAGGTAGGTTCAGAAACACTAAATAAATAACTGGACCCAAGATTAGTCATCAGTGAGGGTATGTGACTTTGGAAGGTCACTACAGTAGGAGGCAGCAGGGATGTGTCTGGGCTCAACAAACCAGCAGAGGAGCCAGATCTGGCAGAAATACCTAGCGTGCTGGAATCAAAGAAGATCCAAGCAGGCTCAGAACAGGCAAAGTCCAAGAAAAACAGATTCCCAAAGCCAACTTCCACAGGCAGCAGCCCATCTGAAGAGGATCCAGGGGCTCCACAGGGCTGCAAGCTCAAACGGTATCAGAGTGTCACATGACAGGCTCAGCAGGCACACTCAGCAGGCACATGCTCCCAAGATGCTCCTTCTGTGTGAGGCGGCTTCAAATTAATTTTAAAAATCAAAGCACTCTCACTTGAAGAAGTTAAAATGAAATTAGGTAAGCAACCTTTCCCTCTCCAATCCAAAGGGTTCCATGAACTACTGGAACATAACCAACCTGGTCCCAGGGACTCCTTGCCGGTGTGTCCAGGCCGGCCCTTTTCTTTCTTCCCAAACAAGCGACCAATAGAGGATTTGATGCCCTTCTTTTTGGGGGCTTTATGAAGGGAATCCTGGCTGCTATTACTGCTGCTAGGGTTGCTGACCTGGCCATCTTGTGAACCTGTGGAACTTGAAATAAAGAATGTTTTTAGTCTTCCAAATACATATCATGATGTTAAAAAGTAAATCTATTAAGCCTTGCTCTTCATATTTTCAAACAGAAATTCCAGCCCCGTCACAGAAAACAAATGTGGTATTTATTTCAAATGCCAGTAAGCAAACTGAGGCAATGCGGATAATGTGAGCCTGGTAGGAGTTACAAACATCTCAGCCTCACTCCCAGCTCGCTTCAAATCTCTCTGAAAAGGTGGATTTAATTTGAAGCCGCCTCACACAGAAGGAGCATTGAGTGCACACGACAGGATGGCTTTTACAAGTAGATTCCCACACGGCAGGGCTACAAAGCTGGGTTTCTTGTATTCTTGAAAGCTTTTCTGCACTGATTTTACAGACAGACAACCACTGCCATCCACATTCTCTTTAAGGGCTGCGAAAGGCATACAGCATCTCACTGGATTCTCAAAACCATCTTGGGAAGCAGTTGGTCTTATCACCATTTTGCAGCTGAGAAAGCCGAGGCTAAGGTTAGGGGACTTGACCAGAGTCACTCAGCTAGCGTGTCTCAGGCCAGCGCTAACCTCAGGTCTTTCTGGCACCAAGCCTCACGATCCATTCACTGCACCACACAGCTGTCTGTCAGTAAGAGGCCTATGAAACCCACAGGATTGGAAGGCAATTGGAATTTATCGAGATTTTTGGAATAAAGAGGCTGGTCATTTATTATTGCCTCCAGAGCAAGACTAAAGGTTTTGGTACAGAAACCTAAAGTCTGATTTCATGAATGCAAAAATGTATCAGAAAGCAAAACAAGCATGCTCCAAAACTGCTCTTTGACTTCATACCTTTCAAAGTTTTATACATAAAATAATCTGCAAAATGCATCACTAAACAGGTCCTCACAGTACTTCAAAGGCTGATTGTTATCACAGCACAAAATAAAACCCTTCAAAAACTGTTCAAAATAACATCTTCTCAGAATGAGATTTTGGGCCCTTAGGACTAAACCTCCACTTCTGCCAGCCAAATCAAGTCCCAGTGAAACCTCCCTCATGCAGCACCACACAGGGTAGGCTGAGGTGGGGGAGTGGGCTGGGCTGGTGGTGGCAGGGTGGGCTGGGCTGGTGGGCTGGGCTGAGGTGGGGGGTGGGCAGGAGGTAGGGGGTGGGCTGGGCTGGAGGTGGGGGGTAGGCTGGGCTGGTGGGCTGGAGGTGGGGCTTCCTCTAAGCTGACTTTTCCTCACTTCTAGGGGTAGACCACTGTAAGAAAAAATAGAGCAGAGAGGTCATCAGGACTGACAGTTTGATTTATCCTTAGTCTGTCAGCAGTTTTGAAGGAAATGTGTGCTAAGAATCATATGAAAACATGAAAGGCTATGTGATAATAATTTGTAAAATCAGCACTTCCAATTGTAAAAGCGTCCGTCTGCTTAGCAAACTTTCTAAGGGGGGGGGGGGGGTGTACAAGCATTCTTTTCAGCTGGGCCACATGTGATAAAATAGGCAAACAGATTTAGTGTTGTGAAATCCCAGGGCCGCAGGAGGCCATCTGGGCAGGCAGGGGGCAGGCATGGACACATGTCCATGTGAGACAGGCCACTTACTTCCGAATATCCCGGATGTCCTCATGGCTCATGGTGTGTAGAGCCCCTTTGTGGACTCTGTCTAGACGAAGGGACCTTGGGGACGAAGGGGGGGACGTTTCACATTGTATGGTTGCCTTGTCATCTCGTACCTCTTCTCTTGAAGCTGGCAACTAGAAGAGATGAAGGAGATTTTAAAACTATTGAAGAGCCATTGTGAGGAGTTATTTCTGTATCTTCAATTCGGAATTTTAAACCTGGAAACCCTCCCCCAAGGACACTAAATGCTCTGGGCAGAGTAAAACCCTGGCAATAGCTAATTCCAATTCAATGAGCACAGCCATGGTGGGACAAGCAGCATAACCGAGGGGAAAGGCCCCAGGACAGCGAGATCTGGGGCAGGGGCCTCCAAGATCCCAACTTTTAAAATAATGATAACGAGGGACATTCTTTCAGGGTCTGCATCTTCAGGCCTCTCCTATGGTCAGCAGTGTGACTCTCCACATCGTATGAATGAGGAAGCTGATGCCCACAAGGGTAAAGGCTGTGCTCAAAGGACATCAGAACCTGGGCCCTGGAGCTACACTTCTGGCCCCTCCGTTCACAACCTGCACCCCTGGGCGCTCAACATTCCCCAAGGTCCCTGCAAGCTCCAAGATCCTAGGAATCTTGGAAAGTATCACAAATGGCTCTCTGACATTTAAATGATGCTTAGACAGAAGTCAGTGGCCTTTCTACATGTCATAACTCAAAGGTTAGAAGGGAAAGGCAAGAAATTCAAGAGAAATTCACCCTTTGCCGTAGCTAGTGATTTTTAACAGGGCTGGCAAGGGCAGGGGTGGGGTGACAGCAGTTTTTCTAGAAAAATGTGATTTCATGAAATAACTTAGATCAACGCCTCAGCTGGATCTTATGTCTTCAGCAAATCAATGGAATTTATTAAAGCAGATGCTAAATACATACCACGCAAATCTAAACATTTGGAAATGCTTTTAAAATGCCTTCAGGCAACATGGCACAGTAAACAGGCAGGGCTTCCTGACAGGGCCAAAGGCTGTGGGAGGTGAGCCCCCGTGGGCCCCCAGTGAGCCACGCAGCTACAGGAACCCAACTGGTCTGCGTGCACACAGGTAAGCATGAACAGAGCTCTAGACTGAGATCAGGCTAGATGGCTTTACTGAACAGCCCTGGAAAGTGGCCATATCAAACTGACTTCCCAATGTGCTTAGCAGTAGCAGGCACCTAAGGATGTTTGGAATTACTGAGGTCACCATTCAAAACTGCCTGACAGCACAATGACTCAGTCTGACTGATTGGGGTTTAGCACAAGGCCGAGCTCTTTAAAGCTACAACTAAAAATTCGAGAGACAGAAGTGAAAAGGACCCAATGTAACACTGGCTCCATCAATCATCCATCTATTCGAAGTGCCCGGGAGGGTAAGACCTGTGGGGCCACCCCTAATAACGTCATCTCAGGCAGCCTCAGTTCACACCCAGGAAGCGCCTGGAGCGCAGCTTTTCAGAAGGGACACAGCCAAGTACAGACCCTGAGGGGCTCCTGAAATGGGGGGGTGATGACATTTCCCTGGAGAAGGGAACACAAAATGAGCTGAGAGGAAGGGGGTGGTGGCAGCTAAGCAGAAAGAATCAAAGGCCATCTTTGCAATTAGCCAACATCAGAGAGGTCATCAAGGCAAAGAGGGGTCAGAACGGGGCCAGTAAGCACAAGTCCCAGAGAGACAGCTCAGACCCACACGGAACAAGAGAACTGCTCCAAAATGTCCTGGACTCCTCCTCCTCCTCCTCAAAGGGGGAAGCTGCCCACTGTCACTAGTAGCGAGGAGAGGCTGGACAAACCATCCCTCATGAATGCTTTAAAATAGAATTTCTCAACCTAGAACCTGTGGGTAGATTTCAGGAGGACAGATTTTACACACAAATGTGTGCATACACGTATACGCACATACACACACTAGATATCATTCACTATATTACCATTGTTACTGGTCACAGACAGCAACATTAGGTACCATTCCTGTGTGTGTGTGTGTGTGTGTGTGTGTGTGTGTGTGTGTGTGTGTGCATATATATGTGTGTGCATGTGTGGGGGTGTATGTGTTTGTGTGCATATAGCCACAGACACATATTTCACACCTACCTCTTTCCCCTAAATGAAATCTAGCACGTCCTTCCTTTACTTAAAAATCTTATTCTGAGAAATCCAGAGGCTTCACCTGACTGTCCAAGACATAAAAAAAGGTGAAGACACAACTGGTGGGCTGCTGGATTAAATGACTCTTAAAATAATGTGGCTGATTCAAGGCAACAAGCAAGACTTCTAGCTAATATTTTGGGTTTTTTTGAGGGGAGAAGGCAGGGCAACTGGGGTTAAGTGACTTTCCCAAGGTCACACAGCCAGTAAGTGTTAAGTGTCTGAGGCAGAATTTGAACTCAAGCCCTCCTGACTACAGGGCTGGTGCTCTGTTCACTGTGCCACCTTGCTGCCCTCAGTCAATATTTCATACAACATGGCAGCCCTACTTTAAGCAAATCTCTAAACCACCCAACGGGAAAGTGGATGGAGCAAGGCCAGTGGAGAAATGACTCCGCACTGTCACATCCCCAAAGCAAACGCAGGTAAGGTTTATTTCTGACACGTTCTTATTACCCCAGGGGTGCCAGACTCACTATCATTATGGAAATAAGCTCAACTCGGGAACAGGGGGTACCGAGAAACACCAGAGGTTTTTCAAGTTTATGGAAAACCACAAAGTCAGATGAAGTTGCTAAATCATTTACCTTTCTACGATGTTTCCTTAAATCACTAGGCTGAAAGACGCATGCAAAGAAAAGAAATTCAGAGAGACCAGTTTTACTGTAAACTCTGCAGTTGAAAATAAAAGCATTAGGCAGGTGAACACATTAAGGAGGCATGTGGGAAAGGGGAAGGGGAAGAAGAAAACAATTTGTCAATGATAAGATATTTTTGGGTAATGAATTCAGTAATTCCTAACTGTCTGCAAAGACTGAAACTTTGCACATCACAGAAACTCTGCAACAACACTCGATTCCGTCCCGATTACAAGTCCATGGTGTGATTCCTGAGCACTGATCAGTGTGCCATTTACTTTTGGTAATATTCTGAACAAGTGATTCCAGTAAAATAGAAGAACTTTTATAGTTCCTGAGGCCTTGCCATAATGATTTGAATCCAGGGTCTGGAAAGTCTCCTACTTCCCTGCAAAAGCTCATTCCAACACTAAATCATCGTCACACATTAACAGCGGGCAGTGACGAGCTTCCTCAAAGGGAAGCACTCTTAACTACCATAAAGGCACAACCGTCTGGTCTTAGACTTCAGCTTAAGAGAAGTCAGTCTGACAGATTTGCTTAAAGAAAAGGGTCTCTGTTGGTCCAAAATAGCAAGGCCTGCAAAAAAAAAGCTGGCGCATCTAGATTCCTTTTTACCTGCTGCACTTCATGAAACTGTATAAGGAAGGAAATGGGGAAGGAAGATACTTCAGGGCTGTTATACACGACAGAAGGAGAATGTAACAAGAAATAAATCTGAATATTCGCCAAGGCTGAAGCTCACCAAAACAATGAAAAGACCAACATAGGAAAAACACTCATTCACACATTCCAAGTCTAATGCAGAGACACAATTTTACCCCCAAATGTCTGCTCTGCTTTGCTTGAGAGTGTTATGAAGCCTCATTAGGAGGGGGTAGAACCGGGAGGGGAGGGAGATGAACAGGCTACAGCCTGATGGGGAACTGAGGTCTGGATTAAAAATGAATCTGGAGCTGGCAAAAATAACACAACCAAAGGGGTAACCCACAAAATCAAAATTGAAGACTGAAGGGAGGAGAGCCCATGAGCCAGCACACCGGGTCATTGGCCAGACTTTCTGGCTGGCATCGGCGATGGGCAGGAGCCCCTGAGGAGGGCAGGGCAGCAACGCTGAGCAGCCACCAGGAATGGGGAAGGCAAAGGCGGCCCAGATCCAGTCACCGAGGGCACACCCTGGCCCTGCTGTTGGTACAGCAGGCACACCCACTGCGGCACAATGAACCAACTAGTAATAAAAGAACAGAAGGAAAGGAAGGCCAGAAGACGGTGACAAGGGCAACGTGCAGCGGGCAGACAGAGAGGTGAGCCAGCACACTGGGTGGCATCTATGGCCAGCCTGAGGAAGGCAGCATCTGAGCATGACATAGGTAAGAGGCTGGGCTTTCCACACATCTGAAAGCCGGGGTCTGCACCATCTCGTCATCATGGTTTCAGCATGTCGGTGGCTAGACCGCCAGCCTGGGAGGCACCTGCTGCTGTCCGGGCCCTTCCACGGGTGCCAAGCAGAGCCAAGCAGGACGCAGCGCTCCCTCTGCCAGGGGGCAGGGACTCAGAGCTCCTTGGGAACTGGCACTGATGCTGCTTTCTGAAAACAGCTTGGCACATGAGGGTCAGCAGTCGACACCTGGAATTCCGTTAGTGTTAGAGGTGGCTTAGCCTTTGTAGAAGCCCTTGAAATCTCACCTCCTCCAAGAATTCTGTCTTGAGAAGAGCTCTCTCCCCTTCACTGGCTACACTTTCTGCATCCCTCACCTGCCTTAGTCTATCTCTTGACCACATAGCAAAGCAGGCTGGGACACGTTACAAATCCTGCCTTGGTGCTGCTCATGGGCCAGGCAGGATGTGGCCCCTCTGACCTAGCCAGGCACCAAAGAAAGAGAGCACTACAGAGGGTACTTCAGCAGTGGCAGACTGAGTATACCAAATACAAAACAAGCTTCAGTTCACCCAGTTTTTAGGCTTGCTAGCAAAGACAATTCTACACAAGCAACAAAAGTGTGAGAGGTCAGACCAGAGAGAGGAGGGTACAAAGAATAGAGAGGAAGAAAGGCAAAGACTTACTAGAGTCATGATCCCCAGTCTGTCCACCTCGCGGGCAGGGCTGTGGGGGAGCCGCCGTGGGGTGGAGCGGCCACTCCCTGGAGGAGAGGAGCCAGCGAGGCAGGAGCCGGGATGGGGGGGGAGGGAGCTCAGGGACCGGAATCGCCCGAGATTGTCCAAACTCCCGCTGCCCACGCGGCTCTCGATTTCCTCTGCCCGTTGCTCTGTGTTTTCTTTTTCTTCCTGAATCAATCTAAAACAAAAGGGCTCATTAGAACCTTAGTGCTTACTGGGGCCCCTGGCATCTGGCCTGGCCACAGACATGCTACACACACGGACACGTGGTGCCCTGCCACAACAGAGGGTAGCCCCGCTTCTTCTGTCTCACTAGCAATCTCACAGCCCCGCACAGAGCTTGCCACTGGGCACATACTCACTTTAAGGCCAGTCCTGCTGCCCAGGACCCCTGAGGAAGGAAAGCCCTGCTCGGCTGGACTATGGGGACTGCTCTCTAGAGAGGACGGCAGGTCTGGATTAGCATGAAATCCACAAGTCAATGCCGCTCTTTCTGCCCCAGAAACAATGAGACACAGACCAGGGTCACAGCCCCTGCCCCTTCACCAACTGGTGATTCTACAATAAGCCCTTTACATGCAAACGCCTTGGATTTCAATCCTGCACAGAGAAGGACGAGAGCAAGTGGAACCCTGGGGCAGTTTGGGGCTCAGTCTCCAAAGGCTATTGGGGATTTTCTCAGTTCTTATGAGTGAAGAGGATGAGGCTCCTTATTGTCCTTCCACTATTGCTGCCACCCCACCTTTCTTCCTGTTCACCCAGAGCCCTCAGCTCAGAGCTCTCTGGTACAGCAGGCCTCCCTCCCTATGCTCCCATCAAGCCAGGGGTGGGGCATGCTCCCTTTTCTGAGCTCTTGTGTACCCTGTGAAGCCCATCCAGGCTCACCATGGCTGTGATCTCATGACTCCTGGGGCCTCTGCTATCCAGGAAGGCCAAGAGCCCCATGAAGACAGCGATAATGACTCAGACCTTGCTTAAAGCCTCCCCCACCCCCACCCCTGCTCCCTGCCCTACTGGCCAGGCACAAAGCAAAAAGGCCATAATTAGTTTATCTGACTGAGGCCTCCCATGCCACTAATCTAAGGAAACCTCTCCTCAATCTCTGCTCTCAGACTGTCACCTAGAGTCAGAACAGGGGTAATGATTGCCTCTGGGTCACACAGTTAGGCAGGAGGAAGCGGTGGGCAGAGCTGAACTGCAAGGCTGGCTCTGAGTTTCTTTAGACTTTATATAATAAGAGAAAGCTCCCAGAATACCCTGGACTCTCTCAAAGACATGGGCACCCAGAGAAAGGCTCAGACTTAACAGAATACACCCATCCTCAACTACCCAGGCTCTGAACAATCACCTGATCTCTTTGTTGATGGCGTCCAGCTGCTCCTGAAGCATCATGGCCAGCGTCTGGGCATCGGCCTGCCCGCCAGGCGACAAGAGATCCACAGAGCTGAAAATAGTATCTCTGTCATCCTCACCGTCAGACACGTCAACGTCGCTCTCAAAGGCTTGCGCTACATTCGCTAAGACACTCGCCTGCTGGGCCCGTTCCCAATCCTGCTCATTCAGAGTCTGTACCTAGGAACGATAAGACCAGATTCTAGTCGGCCCAAGTGTGAAAGGACACCGACAGACCCAATTTTGCTGAAAAGTGTGTAACTGTATGCAATCAAATACTTCATGAGTAAATGAACTTGTTTTAAAATGCAAACAAAGAAAGACTTTTGGGGGAATGAACACATCAGACTCACAAGCTGCAGCCATCGAGCCGTCAGCAGCACTTAAAGAACAGCAAAAATAAAGTCAATGGCTTAGCTCCTTCTACATACCATCAATGGAGCTGCTGAGGATCTTCAGCATAATGCAAAAACAAAGAGCTAGTTCTGAGGGCTGTGCTAAGAAGCTATCGAGAACCCAGAGAAGTCTTGTCTAGACTAGTCAGAGCTACCCACCAGGTCAAAACTCTGACGAATATGCTGAAGTAATCAGTAACTTTACCTTCCTAATGCTTCTTTCCCAGGCTTTTCAGCCTCACAACTGGAAGTGGTGGGTGAAGTCTGAGGCTAAGACCTCGGGGTGTGCAGGGCAAGAAGCAAAGCCTCTGGAGAACCCCTGATCAAGCAAGGTAACAGAACTAAACACAAAAAGCAGGGTGCAGAGTTGGGCCCTCTTGTCCGAATCTACTTCTCTGGGTCCGGGGG
>CM053601.1:191649892-191665576 GCA_028646575.1 Pseudocheirus occidentalis | reverse complement strand
GCACATCTATCAGTGGACAGCTCTGGCCAGCTCTGTTCTGTCCTGAATCCTTGATAACACCCCGGACTGGGATGCTTCCTCAGTCTTTCTTAAGATGATCTGGTCCGGACTGCTCAGAGTCACCTCTGTCTTCTTTTCAAAATGATATGTGTGCCTTTATTCTTCACAAGCAATGGAAAAGTAACAAGGTATTTGATTATCCTCTTAAAGAAACCGTAGCTACTAAAGGAACTGAATTTTTTTTAAACCATAAAGCTCAGTAACTCTCACCGATCCAGCACTTGAAGGTTTTGTGAAGCATTTCCTTCAAGGCCCAAAGCTATCTGGACCCCAGAGTAGAGCAGGAAGGGTACCGAGAGGCCATCTAATTCAATTCCCACATTTTCCAAAGGAAAGAACTGATTTCATAAATAAGAAGCTATGGACCCCAGGCAGACAGACTCTGAACTCCACGTGCCACTGCTCAGTATTCAAGACCCAAATAAGGAAACACGAGGCCATGCGCAGTGTTTACTCTTTGAAAAAGTAAAGAAGCAGCTAAATAAACCAGTGACACAGAAGTAATGAAGTGAGCTGGACTCTGCCTAAATCAGTGGTTTGTGAAACATGGACCACAGACCCCTTTCTGGGAGTCCTCAAAGTCAAGATGATTTCCATAATAATATGAAGGTGTAACTCTCCTTTTCTCTCTCAGGAGTGCACAGTAGAGGTTCCCAGATTCTACATCACCTGCGAATTAAAATATCTCTACCACAGAATCACACTGTTGTCTTAAGAACGGGTGACTGTCCCAGCATGACCAGACTCGCTGTTTTGCTTGCATTCATCTATGAACATTGACTAATCTACGTGAATGAATGCTTAGCAACAAACAAGTGGTGATGAAATACTCCAAGTGCTGGAATCTCCTGGCAAAACTAACCGTGAGTAAAACAGCAAGTACCAACAAGTCGGTGGCACCCAACCATCCTGGTCCTAGCGGTCATCACAGTGCCAGCCACCACCACCCCGTCACAGCAAGGACAACGGTCATCTGGGCCCAGGACAACGTCCTCGGGGCAGCAATTAGAACTGACCCTGCTGGAGGCACTTTGAGGATTCTGGGCTGGAAGGGGCAAGCACACCAAGCACTTACTGCCACCTACCCAGCTACAATCTTTATGTGGATAAGCTTGGATATCTGGCAAACAAACCTTTGCTCGAAAAGGAACAAAGTGAGTCTGTCATTTCAAGGAAATTTGGTGCCAATTATACAATCAGAGCTTTCAAGCAAAAATCAGAATTGTGGAAAGCTTATAGATGCAGCCATGAGCTTGACAGCTTCTCCCAACTTAAAGCCAGTTCTGCTGAGATCCACATCAATTTTCACAAAAGGGACTTTCAGATTTTATACAATGCATTGTGTAAGAATTCCCCTTTCCTCTAAGTTCCTCATATGATCACCAGGGGGCCACAGCTGATCCTCCTTGGGTCGGCCAAAAGGAATGGGTCTTAGAGTAAGAGCAGCAGCTGGTAAACCACCATGCCTGGCATTGAGTGCTTACCCACACTCCACCTCAATATTTCTAACTGGGAAATTCAATCAATTCTGCATTTACAGACCTCAGTTGGCTATGAAGCTTTTCCTCTGTAATGATACTGAGATTTGAAGATCTTCCATGTCCCTGGAACTTGCTGACGTAGCAGGAAGGGGTGGAGCAAGAGAACGCTGGAACCACACTATCGTCCATGATTGGAAGCAGCGGCAGCAGCAGTGGCAGCAGCCGCAGCGGCACAAACTCTTTTTTCTTGGAGCCAGTCAGAATCTCTGCTAAGGACTCTTGCTGAGAACTTCCAGGGATGAGAACTGCAGAAGGGCCGGAGCTGCTGGGAGCAAGCTGCCTGTTGCTGTGAGTGAGGAGAGGAGGATCTTTGCCTGAGGTCGCCTGTCCTGTTTTGAAGGCTTGAGAAGGTGGGTATTGACTACTTTTAACTACTGTGTTGGCTTTGATTTTCTGGTTTTGGGACTCAGTCTTCTGGCACTTGAATAAATGCTCTGACTATATTTCTCACGTAGAGAGCCTGTTACATTTTGTGATTAATAACCATATCAGCATACTTATAGTTACTGTAGGCATTGTGAATGCTGCATTGCTGATACTTCCTCAAACTGAGAAAAAAAAAAATCAACCTTCCTCACCAGTCATGGAATCAAACAATCTAGGATCAAATCTCAGTTCTGCCATAAAATAAATGCATGACTTCAATGAATACATCTTCCTCATCTGAAAAACAGAAATTATAATACTTGTACTATTGATTCCAGAGGGTTATGCTGATGATTCCAGTCTTAACCTCCCTCCTGATGGCCTTGCACATTTCCAATGTCTCACTGAACATCTCAAATGGGAAATCACAGTTATCACAAATTCACTCCATCTAAAACTGATTTCCTTCCCTGTCACCCCAATCCCCACTTTCTTCCAACCTTTTGCTGCTGCTAATGGCACCACCTGTTCCTCGTGGCTCAAGGGCAGCTTCACTTCCTCACTGCACCTCACTCCCCACAGCTGGTGGGCCCCAAGGCCTGTCACTTTCACTCCCACGTGGGCCCTTTCCTCCTTGGACACAGTCACCACTCTGGGGCAGGCCATCATCTTACACCCAGAATACTGAAAGCGCCAGTGGGTGGCAGTGCCAATCCCAAGTCTCTCCTCATTCTTATCCATCCTGCACTCAGGAGGCAAAGTGAACTTTTTAAAGTGCAGGTCTCTGAAGTTGACAGAGCAACGAGCCCTAGAGTCTGGAGGACCTGAGTTCAAATTCAGTCTCAGACACTCAGTAGCCGTGTGATCCTGGGCAAGTCACTCCCCCCACCCCCAAATAAATAATAAAGTAAAGTGCAGGTCTGACTGTGTTACACGTCTACTCAATAAACTCCAGTGGCTCCCTAACACCCAGGATCAAATATAAAATCCTCTGCTTTGCCTTCATCTTTAAGATGTTCTTTTTTAACCCAAATTTCAAAGCCATAGGTAAGCAATGTATTATTAACTAAACAAGGCATAGAAGCAATTAAAAAAGATAACAGAAAGCTTTGATTACAAGAAACTGTAAAGCTGCTGCACACACAAAATTAAAAGCATTTAGAATAAGAAGAGAAGTATTCAAAGGGGGAAATTATCTTTGTATCAAACTTTTCTGACAAGGGTTTCCTATTCAGAATTATAGAGGTGTGTGTGTATTCATACACATGTGCATACACACGCAACTGACAAACTACATGAGAACAAAATCCATTCCTCAATATAAGGGGACAAAAAATATAAACACTTCTCAAAAAAACTGAAAGTCGTTGATAATCACACAAAAGGATGATTCCAGTCACTAAAAATAAGAGAAAGTAAGTAAAAATAACCCTGAAGTTTTACTTCACACCCCACAAATTGGCAAAATGACACCTAGATGTGAAAGGCCCATGTGGGAAAACAGGCACCCGAGGGTGCTGCTGCTGGGGTGGTGCCTCCAGACAACTCTGGCAAAGAAAATCACTATCACCTCTAAACCAGAGATCCCGCCACCGTGTCTCTGCCTAAAGGATGCCATTAACAAGAAAAAAGTACCTTCCCAACAGGGCCTTTTGTGCTAGCAAAGGCCTGAGAACAAAGATGCCAGTGCCCCAGGGAAGCCCTGAGCAGGCGATACCGGAATGCCCCAGAACACCACCAGGCCATGGGGACCAGGACGAACACTGTCAAGTGAAGGAGGCAGAGGCAAGAAAACAACAGGGACTACAACAGCACAAATGGAAAGAGCCAAGCATACACCACCCCAAAAAGATAAATGCTGCAGCAGGCAGAGGCAGAAGAAAGTGAATTCTACAGAACAAGAGAATGAGCGTGGCTGCCAGCACCTGTGAGGAGCCCAGCATCCCTGCCCCTGCAGAGCGGCAGGAGGTCCACAGGGCGCTACATAGCGTGGGCTTTCAGGGGGGTTTAGTATCTCCATCAATTGTGTTCATTTTTTTTCCCTCCTTTTTTTTCTTTAAAAATATTTGTTACAGGAGATGGTTCTCTGGGAGAGGAAGCAGAAAAATACTGAGGAAAATGTTCATACCATAAAAAAAAAAAAAAAAAAAAATCAAAATTTTTTTTGGAATACAAGTGGTTTAACAAAAAAGTAGTGACTCAGGTTCCACGAGCCTGAGTATGACCAGACGATAGAAGGCAGCTCGCTGCGGGAGGCAGGAGAAGGGAGAAGGGAGAGAGAGCAGTGGAGGACACCCCGAGGGCCTCCGGCCTGGGCCTGGTGGCCTACATACCCTCTGTAATTCTTGGTTCTTCTCTTCCAGCTGGGCCTCCATCTGCCGCAATCTCTCCTCAATGTTGCCGTGCCTCTCCTCGGCCTGCCAGGGACAAGCATGTTAGTCTGACCTCGCAATTAAAAAGCGCTTACAGCATGCTGTGGGAACCGCTGCCATAGCAGAAAGCAGAACGTGCTGGGTGGGAGGGATAGTCTTCACTCCTACTGCGGCTGCCACTTCCACCTGACTATCACAAACCTAGGAGTCTGCATGTGATAAACAGTGAGCACGGCATCCTTTGCCTTTGGTGAACCAGGCAGTGTCTGGTGCTGGCAATCAGGTTTGTGCTAGAAATTCTCCCCCCAGGAAACACTGTCCCCAGCTCTGACGTGGCCGGCAGTAAGTGAGCACAGAAAGCAGAAAGCAGCAAGCAGAAACAGGGCTCAGTGTGCAAAGGATTCTACCTTCCTAAGCTTGGAAGTAAGCTCGAACAGGTTAGCCTCCTTAGCAGCAGAGTTCCCAGAAGACAAAGGGTCAGACTACAAATTCAACAAGAGATGATAAAGGTGACAGGGAGTGGAAGAGAAAGAAGACGTCAAAAAGCAGATCCACTGAGCAGAGGAAAACCGCAGCTCCAGCTCCAGAGAGATCTGCCAGGAACTTTGTTACACGCACACCAATGTTTAAAATAAGGACTCCCACTGGTCCCTGCCTTTGAAAAACAAGAAATGAAAAGACAGCAGAGGTGACTTCTAAAAGAAAGCTTCTTCCTCATAACCAGAAAAGCGCTTTCCTGGGAAGACGAACCCCCAGGCTCTGCGGACAGTGCTTGGGCTGCTCGACAAGGCAGCGGTCCTTAGCTCGAACAAGCTGAGGGGACGCAAACTACATAAAGCCACCAATGGGAAAGCACTTTCAGGAATCAGACAAAGGAGGCACCACTCAGCATTCTCCAACAAAGGATGAGGAAGAACACTGACTCAGAAACCATCACCCATGCTGACCAGGAAGCCAGAACCGAGAGCACACCTCCCCCCGCTCCAGGCCACAGGAGGCTCACTGGCCTACCTTGGAAAGCGCCGCCACCCTCTGGGCCAGCTCGGCCTCCACCTCAGGCAGGGTCTCCGCTTTCCTTAAGGTCTGCTGTAGCTTCTGCTCAGCCAAGTCCAAGCGCTCTTGTAACTGGCGGTTCTTGTCTTCACTCTGGAACAAAACCCAGCTGTTATAGCACAGGACAGGTACTGCACTCAGGGAGCTGGAGAGGCAGCAGCCTCCCACGAGAACCCCAGGTGCTTCCTTCCCACTGAATTCTGGCCTAGAAAAGGCTCTTTCTAATGAATCCTATTTCTCTTCAATCCCCTAAATGTAAACTCTTAAAAAAAAATGTCCTGAAAAATCAGCAGTTTTGTGATGTGTTTCAGAGGCTAGTTCCTATGGAACTTGCAGAAGACCAGCCCAAGAGGAAGTCTTGGGCTCTCAGCCTCCTGAAAAGTAAGCAGTTCAGGCCCATCTGAAGCCCACATGCAAAACACACCTTGCCCCATCGCCCCTCGCCCTTCCCTCCCTTCACAACCAGCTCTAGCTACCACCACACTGACCTGCCATTCATTCTCCAAGCCACAACTCTCCAAGCCCACTCAATGGGCCCCCAGCTCAGTCCTGAATTCTCCCCATTTGCGTGCACAGACACTGTCAATCATACTTGGAAAGAGATCCCTTCTCACCTTCTCCTTTCAAAAGACCAACTTGAATGCCACCTCTTCCAGGAAGTTTTCCCAAATGGCCCCTGCCTGTTTATGCTCTCTTTCTTTCAATGAACTTACATGGGCTGACCTGGGTGGGTGAGTGTGTCCTATGCTCCAAGGAAGACTCAGAGGTTGGCTTTTCCCTATTCCCCCGGGCCACAGACATGGAGAAGAGCTCAATAACTATTGCCCCACCAAGCTGAGCTGAGTGATAAGTGTGCTCAAATGTGAGCACTGAGAACTCTGAGGAGTCACGCATTCTGGTGGCAATAATGAATCCTTCAGAGGCCTTTACACGGAACCAAACAGTTGCTCTCTAGTCTGAATTTAGTCAACCCTTAACTCATCATGGATAACCTCTCCTGCAGAGGAAGGGCAACTAGAAAGAGCCCAATAAGAGAGGCACTCACTGGCAACTGTGGTTTAGGATGCTTCACTCTTCGGCCCTTTCACCCAAGTTACTAACAAGAACCACAGGAAGGGAATTACGTTTTCTTTCCTGTCTCCTTGCTCCTCAGTGAGGAAGCTTGAGCGGTCAAAGAGCAAGTGTTGGGCCTGAGGCCTGAGGCCCGGGGCCCGCCACAGGCTCCGTACTCCCTGCCTCAACAATGCAGCTCTGTGAAGGTACTAGGTCATTCCTCACATCAGCACAGGCTCCCAAAGACTTTTGGACCAAGAGCACCTTCTGTCCAAGCTCAGGACAGTCCAAGATGCTGGACTGATAACCAGAGAAAAGGTGGAACCCCCTCCATAAGAAGCTCTACCTGTCGATGCAGAGAGTCTTTATTAGCAATTTCATTTTCCAGTTTGTCATTGAGGTCGTGCACGGACGTAGCTTCCCGCTGGGCGGCGAGGTAGCGCTTTTCAAGAGTCGTGATCCTCTCCTCCATGTCCTCCTTCTGGGCCAAGGCCTACACAAGAACAAGCATGTCAGGGAGGGGGGGGAAGACCCCAAGGCTCACATCCTCAGGGACAACAGAGGGAAAGATATGTAGAAGGACAGCAGGAAATCTGATCATCACAAATTACAAACATCTTGCGAAAATCTTCTCCTAAATATAACTCCACGTGTCATGAGCAGCGTTACTGAGATAGATGAGGCCTACAGGCGATATCTACAAAGTGTAATTCACCTCCATGACTCTTTTCAATAAAGAACTTTAAAGCAAATTGAATATAGGATTATAAATATAAAATTCTTAGAGTAAGACCTCCTGAAAAGTGGAAAATCTTGAAGCAATGGGCAGCAGCCAGAGAGGCAGATTTAAGCTTTCAGTGAGGAAAAACTCCCTTCCACATAGGAGCAACCCATACAGAGAGGACGCTGCCTCTGCCAGACTTGAGGTCTGAAATCAAAGGAGCCAGGTGACCACTTGTCCAGTGTCACAGTCGGGCCTGCTGAGGTCTCTCTGAACTCAGATTCCACAACTTTACTTTAGTCATTCCAGTGGGCACTCACAAATCTTGTCCTCTCAGCCGTATAGAGACAAACATAAGCAAGTGTCTGCCCTTCACAAGGGTAAGGATTTTATGTCAGAGAACAGGGTAACACTTGAATCCAAGGTTCCCATCAGGGAAATTAGGGTCGTGGCCAAGAAGATGATCCCAGAGTGCCAAGATATTTCAGGCTAAAAACATGTCATACCCACAGGGCTAGGAGGTGGGGGGCTGCAATCAGGCTAATGTGACCATGAGACCAGGCCTGCTCACACCCCCAAAATGAAGTCGATGCCACCCCACTGGCTCAGATACCAGTGACTACAAAGCCGCCACAGCAGGATGCTGAGCTCTAGGTGAGATATAACGCTTCTGTTTAGGAGCGACTGCTTCCCCCAGACAAGCTAAGAAAATAACATGACTTAATCTGCTCGCTTTCCTTTCTTTTCACCACTTACAGAGTTTTATGCTTTAAACCACACTGAACAAAATCCCAAGAAGCTGACAGAGGTGAGCCTCACAATGATCCTGGGAAAGAAGCATGTCTGTCACATCCATTTTACAGAGAAGGAAACCGAGGATGGCAAGAAGTTACGGGAGACACATATGGCGTGTGGGATTTAACCCAGGCCTCTCCATTCTCATATACAGCTTTTTCTGCTAGAGCCTCCCTACATTCCTGGAATGGAGATTTCTTTTCATTGACCTAATTGTCTTGTCTGGCACTGGGGGGTGAGTGGAAAGAGAGCAGCAGAATGAGCTGCCAATCTGGGGTTGCGGGTGCTGTAACAGTGCTGTCAGGACGGCAATGGTGACCAGAGGGGCAGGTCACAGCTGGTTCCCAAGCATCCGACGAGGGACACATCCCACACGCTCCCTGCTAGGTACTTCTTGACCTGACTCCATTCTCTGGCTGATGGTTAACAGGGCTCCTTTCTTATACCCTGAGGACAGAATGTCAAGACTCCTAGGAGACTGACATCCCAAGGCATGCTGACAATGATATCCAGAACAGCTACCACAATGAGAGTCAAGGATTTTTTAAGAGTAAGTCGGTTAGAAAGAAAACCTGAATGTGTAAGGACAGCCAAACCAGACACCACGAGGTTTGTGAAGATTCACAATTTCAACAACATTAAAAAACTAATGATCTTTAATATTAACCATCCTTATCTTACTAAGATATGCTGCCTGTTGTATGATGGGGAATGACAATGGCCTTCGAGCCTCAACTAAGCCATCCCAACAAGTCTGCCCCTAAGCCTGATGGGTAATCGCAGAATCTTCATGTTGGAAAGGACCTCAGGAGGGTATGTCATCCTTGGACAAGAATCCCCCTGAGAAGTAAAATCCTCCAGCCTTTGCTCAGAGAGATTCTGAGAAGTCTAGCCAATCGTTATAGAGAAGGTAACCCCAAAACAAATGTCAAGAACCAACCCTATGTCAATGTATCCCTGTATATGTTTTATAGATTGTTTATAGAACCCAAAGGATTTGAAAAGGGGTTTGGGGATGTGTGTGTGACTCATAACACACAGAAGGAATTTTAAAAAGACAAAAAGTTCACTAAAAGGCCTAGAGCTATTAGAAACTGACACAATGGCATAAAATACTGTCAAAATCCCCAGTTTCCCAGCAGCCCCTACTACTGAAGGACAAGCTGAGGACAAGACAGAAGTGCCCCCACCCTGCCCCCCCAATCTCTCACACACATACATGTGTATGCGCACACACACACAGAACCACTCAGGACCTCTCCATTGATCTTCTGAGACTTCAATAGTGAGAATCCCAAGAGAAGGGTGTGGCAGCTCCATGCAGCCTGCCTGTCACCCCCTCTTGCTGCTCCTCCTCCTTGCCCCAATCCCTCTTTCTCTTGCTCCTCCTCCATCACAAAGGCCCATACTCACTTCCCGGGCATCGCGTTGCAGCTTGGTGTTCATCTCTTCAGATTTGATGAGATCTTTCCGGGCTGTGTCCAGATCTTCTTCCAGCTCAGTCACACGGCCGGAGAGAGCCGCCAGCCGCTCCTTCATCTGGCTTTGTTCCTTTGACTGTTTATCTATAATTTCTTGGAGCTCTAAAACTTTTGCTAGGTCTTCCTCATGACTTAAAGACCCATCAGAAGATCTCTGTCAGAACAGAAATAGAGCTTTATGGTGCCCTGCCCAGAGAAACAGCCAATGGGAATATTTAAATAGATTTAAAATTATTCATTGAGGCACCTGGGAGCTCCCACAACCCAGTGCCAGCTTCTGCTCTAAGCAGGAACTTTCAGAAAACCTCTCCAAAGAAGCCTTCTGTGAATTAGACAAAGGAACTGCACAGACTCAAAGACTTGCCTTTCCATTTGTGCTGGGGGCGCTTTCCTGTTCATGATTCATGTCCAGCGTCCCATCTGCTACTGTTTTTTTCTGATTGTTCTGCTCCTTGAGAAGCATTAGCTAAAAATCAAGCACATCAATGCCAATCATTCACCATTTCTTCAGAGAAGGCTATGAGAAATAACAAAGCCTCCCTTACGGCCATCGCAAAGTGCTGCTGCTCTCTGGTATTACCAACGGGCCCAAGTAACAAGAGTCTCAGGGGAGTCTGTAAAAAGTCAGCTGCCCTGCGTTTGTGACTGTTCAGATGGGCATCGTCCTCTCCTGATGGGGGGACGTTGCCTAGGAGCAGGAGGAGGGAAGTGGGATAGATTGGGATGATCTGGCTCATACTTCAGGAGCACAGTTAACACCACCCTCCAAGCGTGAAAGCCAGACACATTCACTCACCTCCTTGTGGGTGGCACCTAATTCTTCCTCCAGTAAACTGCACCTTTCCAGAGCTACTCGTAACCGTTCTCTCACCTTTAGAAGAAAGTAATAAACAAGTAAAAACAAGCATCTAGGTTTCAACCTATGAGCTTGGGACTCACCTGGGCCCCTGGTCTGTGAACAAATTTCCAGGGATCCATGAACTTAAGACTCAAAACAAACCAAATCATGACATCCATCCTTCAAGCTAACTGGTTCCCATGGCAATCCCTTTGGATTTTATGTATTTTAAAAAACCCACTTCAGAGAAGGGAGAGGTGTGAGATTGTCCAAGGTGTCTGTAACCCCAAGAAGGTGATGCACCATCAGGGCAAGGTGACTGTGCTAACACTGAGGAGCTGCATTCCCAGCAAAGCTTGGCTTTACATGAAGGACTCTAAATTCCGCAAAACCCACTCTTGCACAGACATCATTTCTAGAACATGAGTTCTGACAATTATAAGTCTAGAGATTATTTTCAACATACAGAATCCTGTCTAGGGCCAAGATTTGCATATTTTCAAAGCTGGAAAATCTCATAATCCCACAGCCTCCCCTGGGATGAATTCGCACAAGATACTGGGAAAGGCTGTGCCTCCAGCCCAACAGGCTGGGCAGCAGCGCTGAGCGGCACGGCAGAGGGGCAGGGGGAGGAAAGGGTGCACGTCAACAGGGGCGCAGGGAACCTTTTCATCCAGGGCTTTATGGTGCTCAAACAGTGACTTGAGAGCTTTGAGCACTTCCACCTCACTGGACACTCCAGCAGGAGACTGTGCTTGTCGCTTCACAACAGTCATCCTTAGAGATCGCTCGTGCCTGGAGACAAGGCATTCCAGATGCTCCAGCAACAGCTGAAAGAGACCAAAACCAGATCAGAAACAAGCTTATTTGTAGATTTTTCTTTAGGGCAGAATTTTAGCGCAGGACCAGGCATGTAGTAGGTGCTAAATGAACATTCAGGAAGACAGCCTAGGTCATTTGGAGGTCGGAACAAATGGTTTAGTCCTGGGAATCTTCGCCATTAAAATAAATTTATACTATTTTAATCTAATCTTTTTAGTTTAAATACCAAAATGTAATATATGATCGAAAGTCAACATACTCCACCTAAGGCAGCCCTGTCCCCAAAGAGCTTACATTCTATTAAGAGAGAAAACATGCCAACAGTGAGTGCATACGAGATCTCGCACATAAATGGGAGTGGGGCTGCAGCCTCTGTCAGAGGTGCCTGAAAGGGCCCTTCATGCAGTCAGTTATCTAATCACTGCGTGAAAGCCCCCGCGACTCTCCAAGCAGAGAGCAGGGCATCTTGCTCAGCGCCCTGAGCGCGGCTCCCAGCCCATCCAGCCATCCCTACACCCGCCTGACGCGTGCACCCTGAGAGCCCAAGCCGCTGGCACTCACTGACCCGCGTGTTGTTCCTCTCTGCCTTCAGCTCAGCGATTTCCTCTTCTCTTTCAAGAAGCTGCTCCCTGCAGACACTGAGCTCCTTAGTCAGGGCAGCAAACTCCTAGAAAAGGGCAAAGGGGAGGAGGCTGAGTCAGAAAAATGAGCAAATCAGACCCTGCTCAGCTTCCCTTCTTTCTGCACCAGAGCCCTGGGTTTGGAGGCACCTGCTCCAGCCAATTCCAGGTCACAGGGGAGCCCAAACCCACATCCACCTGTTTTCAGCCTAGAAAGGCTTCAACATGCTTTTCAGGAATGCACCTGCTTATCCAGAGGATCAAAGGAGAGGCAGCTGCCTTACTTACAAAACTCAAGGAGGCTCGCTTCAGTTTTCAAACTGAAACAGGCAAGACAGTTTTAAAACAACATCCACAAATCTGATCTGGATTCATGTGGGACCCTTGCCAGCAGGAAATAAGTCTAGAAGCATGCCAGAGCAACTCCTCTGGGTAGATGCGGCTTTCCGGCTTCACATGCATGGTACCAAGAGATCAAAGGGAGCTTGCCAGGGCTGCTCACTTGTCCAGAGAAAGACTCGAGGGCCTCACGAGCCCGTTTCATACAAAAACCAGGGCTCAGCACACGGTGAAGGTGGGCAGATGCTGGTCTTAACACAGCACTCGGTCTGCCAGCAAACGCCCAGGAATCCAAACAGCACCAACCACAACCACAGGAGCCCAGCCCTAAGGGCCCTTATGTGGACAATACAAGAAACACTCAAAAGCCAGCCACTGGCAGCCACAAGGCAAAAAGGAATTCTGGCATTTTCCATATACAGCATGTTATTGATCTAAGGAATTAAAACATATTGATGTTAACATCTCTAAGATTGCTAGGTTTCTTTTTAAGGTTAAAAAAAAATTTAATAATTAAAAGGAGTGTTTTCTTAACATAAAAAAATGTTTGGCATTTGATTATGTGAAAAGAGCTGAATCAGAGAAGTCCCCGAGTCCCTCGGTTTGGGGCTGGGGGAGCTCTTCTGAGCCCGATGTTGCTTCTCAAATCTGGTGTTTACACATCAGAAGGGGCAGGAAGAGAGCTCAGTGGCACCATTCCCAGCTGAACCCAAAGACCTGCTGGTCAATAACAAAGTAGAAATGTTAGAGTTCTTGAAAGGAACAGGTTTTATACAGCACTCTGAAGTTTTGCAAAGCACCGTACAGCCGTTAGCTCATTTATAGCGTGTTGTAATTATCCCCAATTTACAGAACAGACAAGGGAGAGGGAGAGGGGTAACACGCCTCCTGAGAACAGGGCTGGGACACCAAATGCCACTGACAGTGAGTGGCAAGAGGGCCACATGTAAGAAACATAGGGAGGTGGCCCCGGCCAGACACATGGGGGGGGGGGGGGGAAGGGGCAGGGTTTTCTTTGAACAGGAGCCATTTAATCTTAGTCCTCCCTCTAGGACATTCTATAAAAGGAGGGGAGAGTGGTCCTCCTGCAGCTGGAGGAACCCAAAGGGTTTTGCCAGGGACAGCTACGATGGGAGAGATGAGGCAGTTGTAGCCAAGAGTACGGAAGTGACTGGGGCAGGATCAGGGGAAGAGCTGCCTTCCCAGCCCAGTCTTACTTCCATTCCAGTGCAGAGGGCTGGCAACGCCGGACTAAATTCACTCCTCTGGGCAATAGCGGCTCTCAGAGAAAAAAATAACTCATTCTATGCTTTAGCTATTTCTGCTGTTTTATTCAATCAATCGCTTGTGTTATTGCTGTTCAGCCTTTCTGCTGGGTCTGATTCTTCATGACCCTACGGATCACGCCATCCATCGTATTTTCTTGGCAAAGATCCTGGCATGTTTCGCCATTTCCATCTCCCAGTGGGTGAAGGCAAATGGAGACTAAGTGACTTGCCCAGGGTCACACAGCCAATAAGTGTCTGTGTCTACATTTGAACTCAGGTTTTCCTGACTCGTGGCCCAATGCTCTATCCACTAAGTCACCAAACTGCCTCCAATCAATTAATTGACCATTTATTAAATACCTATTGTCAGCCAGATGTTTGATAGTCGTGTGCATGCGCATGCGCGCGTGCACACACACACACCTGTTTTCACATGTGGCTTAATCATTCAACTCTTCCTTTAAAATTAGTTCTGTGCATATTTTTAAAGTTTTGAAAGGGCAATACTTTAATTTCTTGTTTTAAAGTGTTTTTTAAAAAATTACTGGTGGAGAAACCATTTCAAAACTATATTCTTTAATTAATTTGTGATGTATATACCCTTGACCCTGAAGATCTGCATTAGTGCAGGAATTCCCACATCATTAGTTCTTAAAACTAATGAAACCACAGACAAAGGAACTTTAAAGAATTTATATTAAAAAGGAGATGGAGAGGCCAAGTTAAGAGCATAGTGAACGGAACTCTTCTTCACTAATTTAGAAAACGCACTTAACCAATCTTGAGTCATTTGGGAGACACACAGGAAGATGGGCAGACACTGAAACCCAAGCAGAGAAACCACATGACGCCAAGCAGAGGGCCCAGGCCCATGCTGGGACCCTGCCCCAGGGACTGGGGCAAACTGGCAGCTTTCTCAAAGTCACAGCTGCAGGGGGGCTGAGAAGGAGACCTGTGCAGGAGTCCATGTCTGGAGAAAGAAGGAAGTCCAGAGGCAGCATCATCAACAATATGGCTCAAAGCCCAGGAACAGAGCAGGCTCTCATTTCCAACATCTAGCCCAGCCTAGGAAATATAACCAAGGCACCGACTCCAAACCAAAGGGGAACCTACAGTTCTGCCCCTTGGAATCAATAGTGGCTTTTAGTATGGCTTTTACGACCGAGTCCAGCAGCAGTCTACTTCTGCTCAGACCCAAACCCAGGACAGAAATTCAGACCAGGAGGGTAGCAATCAGACTCTGACCTCCAAGTTTGTAGGTCCCAAGGCTACTAGAGATCCTGGGATAACACATTCAATATTCCAAGAAAGCAGCAAAGGGAGCAACCTAGAACTTTCCTTGAGAAGTGCTGCAGGGCCTACCCTTAATATCAAGACCAAAGTAGGCTGGAAAAAAGTGAGCAAACAAAGAAAGAATGCCACTTTTAAGAACTACTACGGGTATAAGAAAGATCAATACACAATCCCAGAAGAAGACGACTCCAAAACCTCTACAAGTATAGCCTTGGATAAAAATACAGCCTGATTTGTAAAAATTCAACTAGAATTCCAGGAAGAGATGGAGAAAAGTTAAAAAAAAAACTGTTTATAAATGAGAACAACTGAAGGAAAAAAAGGAAAGGAAATTGGGAGCTATGGAAAAAAAAAGAACTGAGAAAGGAATTAACAGCTCAGAAAGAGATGCAAAGCCATCCCCACACAGCAAAAAATATTAAAATAAAGCTGAAAGACTGAAAAAAAAAAAAAAGAGAAGCAAATCTTTAAAATCCCACAGTGAAAATAACTGACCTAAAAAGCAGGTTGGGGAGGGAAAAAAATTAAGAATCTTCAAACTAGTTGAACGTCATGACCAAAAAAAAAAAAAAGAGCCTACACATCATATTTCAAGAATTTAAAAAAAAAAAACTATTCAGATCCCTAGTAGAAATAGAAATAATCTACCAGTTACTTCCTGAAAAAAAAAAAAAAAACCCAAAGTGAAAACTGCCAGGAATATCACAGACAAAACTAAGAGATTCCAGGTCAAAGAAAAAAATACTACAAGCAGCCAGAAATAAAGAATTCGTGTATCAGGAAGGTACGCGCAGGGTCACACAAGATGTGTAAGCCACACTATTCTAGAGTGTAGAGCTTGGAATAAAAGCTTCTAGAAGGCAAAGAATTTGGGTTTGTAGCCTTTAATGAGAGAGTGCTTCCAAGAGTGCCAGCACTTGTGATCAAAAGACCAGCACTGCACAGAAATTGTGAAATACAAACATGGGCGTGAGGAGAGACATGAAAAGGCAAACATGAGTAAACAATGATAAAGAATAAACACGTGCTGGTTATATTTAGTTACAGAGGGAGCTGATATAC
>CM053601.1:191631747-191649392 GCA_028646575.1 Pseudocheirus occidentalis | reverse complement strand
CAGGGACAGGGGCAGGGAGCCCCTCCCTGCCCTGCTGGAGAGCTAGAGGGGTGTTGGAGGAGGGCATAAGGGGGAATGGATTGTGGGAGGGGCCTTGCGGTGGGATTGGTGTTCTGGGCTGGGGGGTGGGGGCAAAAAGGGGAGAAAATCTGTAACTCAAAACCTTGTGGAAATGAATGATGTAATCAAGAAAATAAATTAAAATTAAAAAAAAAGAGACGTACAGGAAAGAAAAAAAATCAGAAGGAAGCAAAATCAAGTAGGGGGGTTTTAACTAATGTGTAGAACGTATTAGATACTTTTTAAAACTCCAAGAGGTAGGAAATGGTGCTTCCATTTCATACACAGCCCTTGTTATGCATTCTGCTCTTTTTTTGGTGCTTAAATTCAAAGTTAAAAACACATGAAGCAAAAACAAAGGGCATGCCATCCCCCCACCCCCCGCACCCTCACCCCTATCCCCCAAGCAGATCAACTCAGCCAATTCTATCAATTCTATCAGTTTGTTAAATGGCATCTATAGAGGGACATCAACAGAGCACTCAGGCGGCTCTGTCAACCCAGCATCCCTCATTCTCAACAAAGGACCAGAAGGGGAGTGGCAGAGATTTTCCACCTATACATTTCTCTAATTACAGAAAGTGAACAAAACATCTTCTTTTCCACCCCTTACGGCATGGCACTGCACACTGTGTCATATTGATAGGTTTTGCTAAATGTTTTTTCTTCTTCCTTTCTTTTTTTCTTTATGTCTAAAGTAACATAAAAAGTCTTTTTTTAAAGGGTCTTAATTTCTGGAAGAAGTTGGTTATCAGTAAAAGAGCTTTGCAAATTTCCTGCAGGCTGTTCATGCCACTTTGCTCCTCCTGTATAATCCTGGGGTTCTCTCCTAGAATAAGCCATTTTATATGTAAGTAACGGTTGGTATTCTACTACTCCTTTTACTCCTCAGTATCATAATAAAGAATTCAGACTAAAGTAAAAATGACAAGAGACAATGTAAGAGTATTACATTCTTGGTAGGATCTGAGACCCCGATAAAATGTTTTCAGTTTACAATCTCACTGAGAAATGGGATTACGTCCAGACGGGGAGTGGGAATGCTGAAGACAGGAGACTGGCTGAGACAAGGCGGGGAAGAGTAGCCTTCCAGGGTAGGAATCCTCATTATCAAACCTCTTACTCCAAGACTTCAAAGGATCCAAGATTTCATCCACGTGGGTCCTCCTACAAAGGCAGGGGGAAGCCCCTCCACACTGGAATAGTTGGAATTCAAAAGTTACTGTGGCTAAAAGAAATGAAGCATTCTGTAGCCACCACTGAATATGGCTCAGGGTGGAGTATGGCTAGGATTATTCCAGAAACCTTTCAAGCCTGCTCACAGCTGAATAGCAGATGCTTCAGGAATGCAAGATTGCCTCCATGTCAAGAGGATATACATTTCAGGTGACATTTCCTACCAGTTCCTCTGTACAGAATCCTTATACAAGAAAGAACTGTCACAAAAAATATGTCATAAGCTATGTTAGGAAAATGGCATGATACAATTCAATTTTCAATCTGGCATCTTCGATATTTATGTTGCCAAAGAGGAGTGACAACCTTATTTAAACCTGGCCAGGCTTCACAATACAAGGTGATTGTGAGTATCACAAATACAGGGAGAAGCCGAGCGTCTCCAACCCTAAGCAACATCTGGCCAAAGAATGTTCATAGATCACTTGGATGATGGGCATCGTTTCAGAAACAGCTTCCTTGGGGGAAGCAAAGCAAGCCAGATAATTAGTTCTATATTAATAATGACCTTTCTAGCCTCTCAAATAGCGTTCATTCTAGCATTTCAATAGATTTCCCATGCCTCTGACAGTTTACTCATCTGATTTATACCTCACAGGTCGTGGATGAATGCATTAGAGTAAACCCTGAAAAAAGGCCCACTGAGGCATACACAACCAAGGCACTGAATGTACTTCAGCCATTTGGCGGAATGAATGGAATGGAACAGTGAACACAAGAGAGATCAGGAAGACCTGGGTTCATGTCTTGCTTCCGAAATAAAGTGGAACAGCGGGCCCAGACAGTTCATTTCACCTCAGTGTCCTAGGAAACTCTCTGAATCCATCAATTACTGGTCAGTTCTGGTGGAAGGAGGTTCCACATTGGGAGATCCCTAGACCTGACAAAACCCACCAATCTGGATCCACCCCTCCTCCCCAAAACAAATGTGTTATACAGCATCAGCTCCCCAAAATCATGTGATTCCATTCCTAACTCCTATAAACAAAGCTCTGGTCTTAAAACATAAGGAACATCCAAAAAAACCTTGTCACATGGCCAGCAGAACGGCTGAGGCAAACCAGAAACGTAACCTCCTTAGATCTGTGTCTAGTTTTCTAAGTGTCTGCTGCTCTTAAACACCTATTAAGCTCATGGAGCACTACTCAGACAAAAAATAAACAGCCAAAAGAATGTCTTGGGATATGTGACTTTAGCTCTGGGGAATAAAATTTGATTTTAACACAGGTCAATCAACACCGCTTAAGAACAGACTTCATCCAATAAATGAAAAGATGAGAAACAAAACGGGAAAGTTTGGAGAAACATTCAGTTGGCCATTCCTACGGCTAAGATTCCCCAAAGCTATGTGTGGGACGTGGCTCAATGACCAGAGCCAAGGAGACCTGGGAGACTTGCATTTGCCCACGTGAGAATTAAGCTCCCACTGCTCTCAGTCTCATCTTAACACAACTGTCGGCGTTTTACCTTAGCCAGGCTTAAAATCCGGCAGCCAACTACACACATGGTGGAACAAAATGAAGCTGTTTTTGTCAAATGTATGAGGAACAATTCAAGATTCAAAATATTTCATCAAACAGAACAGTCACAATAATAAAAAACCATTGCAGGAGCAATGGATTCTTATTTCAAAATGTAATTCAGTTATAAAGCTGATTGTTCCTACAGGCTTTATCTAAAAAGCCAAGGAGAGTGTGTGTGACTCATTCAAATTTTATTTCAGGAAACAACTCCACACAGGCTCCACAATCTGAAGTTCCTAATTTCTTGGAGGAAACATTTAACCATGGGTTCCTCATTAAAAAGTATGGCTGTATGGGGCGGCTAGGTGGCGCAGTGAATAGAGCACCGGCCCTGGAGTCAGAAGTACCTGAGTTCAAATACGGCCTCAGACACTTAACACAAAAAACTAGCCGTGTGACCGTGGGCAAGTCACTTAACCCCAACTGCTCTCCAAAAAGCAAAAAAAAAAAAAAGTATGGCTGTGCCATTTTTCATGGCTACAAAAACAACACATTTCCAACTTGTCAGATCTTTTCCATTTCCAGGTCACTCAACACTGCCCTGGAAGTCAGATGCCCAAGTACCCTGGGCCTAAGAGAAAACAGTGGCCATGAAGGGCTGGAAACAACGGTTTTCTCCCTTATTACTCTTTCATCAGCAAAATGCTTCCTTTTGTCTTCTCCAAACCAGGCTTTCTCATCCTGGCAATGTCTGGCACCTCGTCCCCCCTGAATATCCCAGCACGGCTAAGACATTCTCAAACTGGAACATCCAAGGGTGGTACATCCTCCCATGAGTGAGTCTGTCCAAGAGTCTTCATTTGGTTGAGGGGCCAGGACAGCCTTCAGAAGCCAAACCCCTACGGACAACAGATGACGCGGCCTGAATTTATTCCTCAGCAATCAATATCCTTGCATCCCACCATATGCTCCTCAGCCCAGGCTGCTCTCATCACCCTAGTGACCACTCCCTTGATACTGTCCCCTCACCACAGCTGGCCCACATCTGACATTCCACACCTCCCACTGGGCCTTCTCTAGTCTGCCTTCTTCATAGATAACAAGCTCATTCTCATCTCAATCTTTTTCCTTTTTCATTCCTTCCATCTTCTTGTAAAACTGTGGCCTGGTTCCCTCCTGCTGATACAGCTCCCCTTGGCTACTTGGCTACTCTTCCCAGAGGTCGAGGCATTTTCACTTCTTACTCTGAGGCTGGGGCGTGGAAGGAGAATCCTCCTTGCTCCCCACTGACACTTCCAGGTTCCCCCTCCACCATGATCAGTCAGGAATCTCTTCCTTTGAGATCCTTTAACCCATGCTTCTCAATCAATCAAGACAGCGGTGGCTGCCATCTGCAGACGTCCAGGATGCTCACTGACCAGCAGTCCTTCTCTCCTCCCCGTCTCCTGCTCAGACTCCTACAAGGGAGCTTTTCAAACAACAATATAAGCTCCCGGTTCCCTCGCCTTGCTCACTGACTGCCTATGTCTCTGCTCTGTCCCTCCACTCCATCACAAGCACACCCAGAGATGGTCTTACCCATGATCTTACCATCCCCCACAAACCCATTTATTGACCTCAAATATACCACAGAACAAAGGTCTCCTTCACTTCTAACATCCTACCAGCGTCACTATACGGCAGCAAGACGAGGAATGTAAGGAGTAGCCCAAGAATTAAAGATGAACACCGCACAGAGGGAGCTGGAGAGGCGCACATGCTGCTGCAGACAGGCTACAACATATAAGCAACGAGGAACTCTCAAGGAGCAAGAGAGATCACGGAGAAACAGTAGAATGTAAAAGGGGGCTCCACTGGTCCCCTCCAATGTAAAGGGAGAAGAAGGACGGCCTCCGGGACATCAGGTGGGCCAACCCCAGCGGGCCTAGCTAAACAACCAGTTAGAGAGAATCCAATAGGCAGCTGGCGACACAGAAGTAAATGACGGCCACAACTGGAATGAAAGCCCTCTGCACAGTGTAAAAGTGAGAAAGGTGGACCTAGCTCCCCATTCCAAGCCTTCTAAGGGGGAGACGCTATAGGGAGCCACAGACTCTAGGAGGCAGGAAAGAGGAGGGAGAGGATTCTAAGCCAGGAGGAAGCAGTAACAATGCACTGAATTGTTTTTGCTGTTTTTCCCCCAAGTGAGGAATCTCCTTCTCTAACTTATAGTATTTTAGTACAGGTTCCTGATCTAAATTCTGACTACTATATTTCAATATAAAGAGGTCTATGACACAAAAAAAGGTTAGGAATCCCTGTCCTGAAAGTTTCCTAGAGCTCTAAGAGATCAAGTAACTTATCCAAGGTCACAGAGCTAAGTATATGTCAGAGGTTGGTTCTCTAGCCACCAGCCATACAGCCTCTCATATATTTCATTATAAATTAATAAATTGATAAAACACTTGGCTACTCTGACCGATATGATGATTCAAGACAATTGCAAATGATTCATGATAAAAAAAAATGCTACCTACCACCAAAGAGAGAACTGATGAACTGAGTGTAAATTACAGTATAATTGTTCTCACGTTTTATTTTTCTTGCTTTTTTTGGAACTATGGCTAAAATGGAAATGTTCTGCATAATTTCACACACACAGCTGATGTCGTATTGCCTGTCTTCTCAAGGGGGCTGGGGGGGAGGGGAAGAAAATTGGGAACTCTAGATTTAAAGAGAAAAGAATGCCAAAAATCAAAACTACATTTAGAGACTGAATTAATAAGCTGGCATTCCAGTTCATCGAGTCATCTATCTTCCTATCATGGTGGTGGCTGTAAATCATTCCTCCAAACCTAAATATTTCTAGGGTAATTTTAAAAACTGAATATCTGAACCTGCCAAGTTGAAGAGTAGACCCTGGACTCTGGAGATTCTGCCCGCACAGGCCAGGCATCTACCATTCTAATGATCAAATCGTGATGACCTCAAGTTTCTGCTTAAGACACAAGTATTCCAAGCCCAATGCAACCACACCGATGAGACAAGTGCAAAATATACGACAACAGAGCAGAAACAGAAGCCAAGATAAGAAGTGCACTGTAGAGCCACAACTCTCCTACAGAGAACAGTTCTTTGCCACACAACCAGCCTAATTACCTTAGCAATGAATACATTCTCTTCTTATAGCGTTCATAGCAAAGAGATCAAGGTTGAGTAGGTTCTATGGCATTATGGTTGTAGTTGCTGATGCGATTTTAAAATGTTAATTTTTGTCTTTATTTGTATTTTATTTGATTAGCATTTGGCTACTCTTCCCAGAGGACGAGGCATTTTCACTTCTTACTCTGAAGCTCTGGGGCGTGGAAGGGGAATTCTCCTTGCTCCCCACTGACACTGCCAGGTAAGCAAGCCCAGAAGACCTGTGAGACCAGACAATCTCAATATACATCAATCTACTGTGACTGTTAATATAAATAATTTTACCAGAGCATTGCTGTGATATCTGTAGAAAGCCTGTAGATAGGTTAACAGATTTTCAAAAGGAAATTCATCATCAGCTTCCATCCCTCCTATTTAAGGACAATTCTCCAGCAATCAATTTAGGTTCTTAAACAGCCCCCTAACAAGCAATTCCAGCTAGGACAGTACTTACCATAGAGAGCATATGGACAACAGCAGGCCCCTTTATCAACTCAGATGCTTGTCTCAGGCATGGCCTTGCCAGTGGAGAAAGTGGGGCAATTACTAAACATTGCCGACCAGGAATTTTCAGGTCAAGAGTGGTCTCAGGAATGGTTACAGTTCCAGGGCTGGAGCTGATGCAAGAAGACAAAAGCTCACTCTGGAAAGTAACAGGACTGATGTGGACTGAGCACCTGAAGAGCCAGCTGAACCAGAGACACAAGAGCTAAGAATCTGTCACAGAAAGACCAAGGACAAAACGCCAAGTCCTCACACACACTTTTGTACAAATTAAAGCCTGGTCACGAAGCTGACTCTCTCCAAATGAAGCTTGATTCAACCAATGGCCCCCTCCTACAGCAGCCCCTTAGCGTGCTAGAAACAGTGACAAGTACGACAAACGCATGGGGAGATTACTATGGAGCAATTCGACGTGAGGTAGACAAAGCCAGGAAAGCAACGTGCACCGTGACTGTGAATGCAAATAACAAAAAACACAAAACTGCATGCTGAGAGATGGTGACAGCGGCATCTCCCCGCCCTTCTGGGCAGACCCAGGGCCAGGGGGGGTGAGGGGGGCATGGCCCACAGGACAGCTCAGATCCGGTCAGCTCCTCTGCTATTCTTTACCATAAACTCAAGTCAATAATCATTTATTAAATACTTTCCATGTGCCAGGATCTGGAAATGCAAAGAAAGGCAAACACACAGTCTATGCTTCCAAGGAAATCTTATTTCTGACAGGGACAACAAGGTAAAAATTACAGGTCACAACATAGAAAATCATCTCAGAGGGAAGGCACTGGGTGTTTGAGTGTGAGAGGGTCTGAGAGGCCTCCTTCACAAAGCAGGATTGGAGCCAAAGCACTCTAAGAACAGGGATCAAACAATGAAACAAAGAACAAGGAGCAGCTCAGGTCGCGGGTCCAGAGTACAGGGAGGACACCAAGGTATAAGATCAGAAGGAGAAGGCTGGCTCTAGGTTACAAAGGACTTTAAATGCCACACAGAGGATGCTGGAAGCAAGAGGGAGAGCTGGAGTCTTCTGAGCAGGAGAGAGGGACAGGCAGCCCCAGGCTTTGATGGAGGAATGAAGAATGGACTGGACGGGGTGGGGGGAGATCGGTCCAGATAGAGGTCCTGCCCTAGGGCAATGTCCCAGAGAAGCTGCAGAGGTCAGGAAATCTGCTGGAGAAGATGCAACAGTATCAAAGAGGCATGAAGAGGGGGGTTTGCCTAGGCCGGGACAAAGCATCTCTACTTTCCTTGGGGGAAAAAAGAGACAGTGGGGCCAGATGAGGTGGTGGGAGGACAGGGCACTCTCAGCAAATGGCCTCCATCTTTGGTTGTTTTGCAAAGCATGAAGCAAGGTCCTCGGTGAGGCACTAGCCTCAGGAGACCTAAGGAGGGACAAAGGCCTAGTGTGTCTGGCCCACAGAGAGGTCCACTAAGATTATGTCACATAATCAGCAGTGGAACTGATGATCGAGTCTGCATGCAGGGGATAAGTGGGAGCGATCCAAGGTTGGGGAAAGGGACGCGAGTGTACAGTTGCAATGATTCACTGAGAAATGTGGACAGGGAAGGTGTAGTACAACCAGGACAGAGATGACAGCGTGGGAGTCAATGAAGAACAGGGCAAGGTTAGGTACTACGTGGCAGAAGAAAAGGTGGGATAAGACAAGAAATGAAGGAATTTCAGAGTTCATGAGAGGTGGAAGGAAAAGCCCAGTCCCAGGGTCTGAGCACTGCTGGGGTGCCATGGGAAATCAGGAGAATGAAGAACAAGGAAGTCGGGGGGTTGGAGGGAGTAACAGTGTGTGTGCTGAAGTCACTGAGAATGAGGGCAGGAGCAGGCACAGAGACCACGTGCGGAGGAAAGCAGCCCAGAGCTGGGGGATGAAAGACTAAGAATGCTGAATGAGTAATCAATCTGGATGAGAGGACCTCAAAAACAGGCTGCTGAGTAATGACAGCAGAAGGAACCTCTGTAAGTGAGAACAGGGAGCAAGGAGCAGTGCATGTCAACAAAGCCAGTCAGCCAAGAGGAGGAAGGGGAAATGTGGCCAGTCCTGGGGAGGGAGGCGAGGGGAGCGGCAGCAGCGGGAGAGGGCCAGGGCTCTGGAGGAGAAGACTATGGTGGAGTGAGGGAGGAAAAGGTTCAAGACACAGGGAAGTGTGTTAATAATGGAGCACACAAGAAGGGGAGGCTAGACCTGAAGGGAGGCAGTCACCAGACATTCATTAAGCACCTACTATGGGGGGGGGGGGGTGCACTATGATAAGCACTGAGGACACAAAGAAAGCTCTCAAGGAGTTCAACATCTAATAGGGGGATGGGACACACAACATGAAAACAATTATGTACAAACAAGCTATTATATAGGAAGAAGTGGAAATAACCAACAGAGGGAAGGCCCTGGAACAAAAGCTAAGATCTGAAGGCAGTCAGGGTAGCCCAGGCACGCGGGTGAACCAGAAGCCAAGAAATGAAGGAAGAGCAAAGAGGCCAAGTGTCGCTGCATCAAAGACTGGAAGGGAGAGGGAAGTAAAAGAAGACTGCACCAGTGGAAAGAGGCTGTTCACAAAGGGCTGAAAGGAATGGAACATTTACTACAAGGACCAGTTCTCCTTGAACTGAAAGAGAAAAGGGGAGGTATATGATGGGAAATTGTAGTGTTAATGGGATATAAAAGCCTCCCCTGGAGCCCAATAAGCAAAGACTGCTTACGGCAGGCTTGCTTGTAGGAAGGATGTCACACCTTCTGCTAATTTCTTTCTCTCTTTCTTTCTTTCTTTTTGGAAAGCAATTGGGATTAAATGACTTGGTCAAGGTCACACAGCTAATAAGTGCTAAGTGCCAGAGGCTGCATTTGAACTCAGGTCCTCCTGATTTCAGGGCCGGTGCTCTATTCACTGTGCCATCAAGCCACCCCATGCTAATTTCTAATTAGGCACTGAGTCAGGAGGGTTGTGATACCTTCTGGCTCTGAGAAGTTGGCATTCGGCTTTGGGGGTTCACTTACAAGAAGGATCTTGTGATTCCCTGTCCAGATTCTGAGTGGCCAGAATCTGGAGTGTTCAGAGCTCCCCAACTACTCTGATGTAAAGGCTCTCAATCCAGGGATGTATGTAAAGTGCCTGGTTGATTTAAGCGGAGTTCTGTCTGTTGGTCTTTATTCTCTGCTAGTATTTTATTTTTATTTTCTCTCAAGTTCACGGTGCTGAGTTTTCCCTTAAACTAGTGAATGTAATTTAAAAAGATCATTGGGGGCAGCAAAGTGGTCCTGTGAATACAACTGGAACCAAGAGGACATGAGTTAAATTTGGCCTCAGACACTTAACATGTACTACTAGCTGTGTGACCCTGGGCAAGTCACTTAACCCTAACTGCCCTGCCTCCTCCCTCCAAAAACACAAAAAAACAAACAAAAAAGACTGCTGACCCCTTGACTAGCTCTCTTTCCTAGTAAAGCAGATCTAAGAAACCTGTGCTAGCAGCCGTCCCGGGGATGCCAGTGTGGTTGCCACTACAGAAATGTAGATAATGTAAAAATAAAATTTGTTAATAATCTTTTAAAGGGCCTGAGTTAAAATGCTCACCATGAGACTTAATTGTTGTAGGATCACAGGCAGTTCACTTTACTTCTCTGATCTTAACCACTCTAATCATTCATCTGAAAAATGAAGGTAATGGCTATTAAGCTATGGGATCTATTTCAGAGGGTCATAAGACAAATTCAATCACAAAGTGGAAATGCTGTATCAGGTTAGAAGCTACATAAACACATCCGTGACCTGTGAGTTCCATTGTGCAGTGAATTTCCATGTGAAAATTCCCTCCATCTATGCAAATAAGGAAGAAGTGAAGTTAGGCAAGAGTCTTGGACGGCAGCCTGGGCCAGGCCTGGGTCACTACGACTGTATAGTCACTAGAGGCAGAGCAGACAATCATAGTAATGAGTTGGAAGGCTAGTACCCAAGCCATACACCAAAGGAATCCCCACTAGAATGTAGCCAAGAAGTGACCATCTACCTACTAACCTCTACTTTAGGTTCTCCAAGGAAGAAGAAACCCATCATCTGCTGGAGCAGCCATCCCATTCCACTTCTGGCCGTTTCTAATTGCTGGGGAGTTTTTCCTGACATCAAGTCAAAAGTAGTATGTTTTGCATGAGTACAGATATATAATGAGTATCCTAGTTCTTAAATTGTCAATGGGTGGGTAAGGGGGAATAAATGAGAACTGAAAACAAAAATAAAATACAATTTTAATAAGTCTAGATGGGTCACACTTCTTTCCCCATGGGCCTAATTCCTCCTGCACACACCTGCCCTTCAAATCTATCCCGTCACTGGAGCCTGCTCCTCTCCAGGCCCTGTGGCCCATCCCAACACAATCCTAGGCCCTTGACCATCCTGGCTGTCCACTGAACCCTCACCAGAGAATCAGTGTCCTCAAACGGAGACAGCCAGAGCTGAAACCAGTGCCCCAGGGTGCAGCGGCACCACAGCCCCCCTTAAAGGAGCCCCAGATCAGATCTGGTTGTCTGCCAGACCTTGCGGTCCCTACCCCCTGATGCTCCTACTAGCACACACACCCAACACCCACCTCAGCTGGTGCCCTCAGAGCCTCTGGTGAAGATGGGCCTCGGCCATCATCCTCTTAGTCCAGTCTTACACCTACATGCCAAAGGCATGCTCCTTAAGCACAGATCTGACCCTGTCACTCTGATCAATGAACTCCAGGACTTCCCTGGATTACATTCAATCCTGTATGATTAATGTAGATTCCTGTTTTGCTCTTAAAGTACTTCCCAGTCTACCTTTCCACCCTGGTACACTCCTCAACAAGGTAAAGCTGCCTCTTGGCTGCTGGGGCCCAATAGTCCAGGCTACCATCTTCCCACCTCTCCCAGGCCACAAACATAACACTGAGAACACCCCACCTTCTGGTGAAGCTTTTCTTGATGCCCTGAAGCCTCCTGTCCTCTCTCCCCTTAACTCCCATTGAACTACTCTTTGTGCCAGATGAACCTAGGCACTTGTCTTCTAATTAGAAGGTCAGCGTCTGTGCCGGGGACATCCCACGGCCTAAATACATACTTTTTGGCTAATTGCTATCTTACAACACAGATTCCTACTGAGCCTGTAGTAATCTAATCAAACCCACTCTTTTTCCAAATTACTGTTTAACTGGTAGCTGGCCAGCATAGTTTACAGAGTGAGGAAATGAGGAGCTAGGAAGCCCTGAGTTCAAATCTGATTCAGACACGGACTAGCTGTGTGACCCTAGGCAAAGCACATCACTTGTTTGCCTGCTTCCTCACCTATAAAATGGGAGTGATTAACAGCCCCCAGCTCCCAGGCTGTTATAAAGCTCAAAGGAGATGATAACCTTACAGCACCAGGCCTTGGAAGAAGGGAAGATGAGGTCAGTTTGGGACACACTGAGTTAAAGGTCCAAGTGAGACGTCCAAATAGACACGTCCTGCAGGTGGTTAGGGACCGGAGCTCTGAAGAAAGTATTCAGGGGACGGAGCCGAGATGGCGGAGTAAAAGCAGGAACTTGTCTGAGCTCCCGTTCCAACCCTCCCTAACACCTGTTTAAAAAAATGACTCTACACAATGTTAGAGCTACAAAACCCACAAAGCGACTGAAAGAAACAAATCTTCTGAAAGCGGCCTGGCAGGAAGGCTCTACCACAGCGGGCTGCGAGCCGAGCACAGTCCCACTTGAGCACTGTGGTCCCAGACCAGGGGCACCCAGACCAGGGTTCCAGACTGGCCAGAGCAGACTTCAGGAGAGGGACTCACCAGCAGCTGTGGCAGTGTCTAGACTTCTCAAAGAGAAGTAAAAGGTCAGTAGGGAACTCTGGAACTGGGTAAGAGAAGAGCTCAGTCCAGCCCCTGCCCCCAAGCAAGAGGGGGAGGAGGCAGGAGGGCTGCAGCTGCTACCACATGGCTACCACCCAAGCTCCTGGGAACTCCTGGCCTGCAGTTTGTAGACAGGCCAAGCCACCATTCAGAGGGTAATCACTCTTGCTTTGACCTGCTTGGATCTGGGTTGCAGTCTTGGGCAGTGGTCCTGGGGTGAGGAAAGCTAGTGTGTGGGAGCTTGTGGGGGCTGTAGAGAAGACACCCTCCTAATAGCTCTGACACAACTATGAAAACCCCAGCAACCTTGGACACAGCTCTCTCCACTCTGGAAAAAGAGTTCTACCATGGCAAAGGGCTCAAAAGTCAAGTAATTGGCTGGCAAGATGAGCAAACAGAGGGAGCACAATAAGACCATAGAATCATTTTGGGGGGACAAAAAGGATCAAAACATGGAATCAGAAGAAGAGAACAAAGTCAAAATTCCTGCATCAAAAGCCTCCAAGAAAAATATGAACTGAACAAAGGCCATGAAGGAGCTCAAGAAAGATTTTGAAAATCAAGTAAGAGAAGTGGAGGAAAAATTGAGAAAAGAAATGAGAATAATGCAAGAAAATAATGAAAAACAAGTCAACAGCCTGCTAAAGGAGACCTAAAAAAATACTGAAGAAAATAACACCTTAAAAAACAGACTAACTCAAATGACAAAAGAGGCCCAAAAAAGCCCATGAGGAGAAGAATGCCTTAAAAAGCAAAATCTGCCAGATGGAAAAGGAATTTCAAAAACTCACTGAAGAGAATAATTCCTTCAAAATTAGACTGGAGCAAATGGAACCTTATGACTTTATGAGAAATCAAGATACTAAAAAATAGATCCAAACAAATGAAAAATAGAAGGAAATGTGAAATATCTCACTGGAAAAACCACTGACTTGGAAAACAGATGCAGGAGAAATAATTTTAAAATAATTGGACTACCTGAAAACCATCATCCGAAAAAGAGCCGAGAAATCATCCTTCAAGAAATTCTCAAAGAAAACTGTCCTGATAATTCAAATATAGAAACTGAAAGAATTCATGGATTGCCTCTTGAAAAAGATCCCAAAAAGAAAACTCCTGGGAATTTTATAGCCAAATTCCAGAGTTCCCAGGTCAAGGAGAAAATATTACCAGCAGCCAGGAAAAAACAATCTGAGTATTGTGGAAACACAATCAGGATAACACAGGATCTGGCAGCTTCTACATTATGGGATCAAAGGGCTTGGAATATGATATTCCAGAGGTCAAAGGAGCTAGGACTAAAACCAAGAATCACCTACCCAGCAAAACTGAGTAAAAATATGGTCATTCAATGAAATAGAGGACTTTAAAGTATTCTTGATGAAAAAAACCAGAGCTGAAGAGAAAAATCTGACTTTCAAATACAAGAAGCAACAGAAGCATGAGAAGGTAAACAGGAAAAAGAAATCATAAGGAAAATACATGGAAAAACAATAACTATAACCCATGGGACTTTTCTCAGTATAAGGATAGTTGAAGAGAATATATATTTATATATATGTATGCACACATATACATGTATATATGGGAGGGTATATGTGTATATAAATATATGTGAGTGTGTACATACGAATGTACATGTATATATAGAGAGAGGGCACAGGATGAGTTGAATATGAAGGGATGACATCTAAAAACTAAAATGAAGAGGTGAGTGAGGAATTTATTGATAGAAGGAAAAAGGAAGAGATAGATTAGGGTAAATTATCTCATATAAAAGAAGCAAGAGAAAACGGTTACAATGGCGGGGAAGAGCAGGAAGGTGAAAGGGAATGGGACAACCTTACTCTTATTGAATTTAGCTTAATGAATGAGGTAATAACACACACTCAATTGGGTAGCTTACCCTACAAAAAAGTAGCGGGGAAGGGGATGAGAGAGGAGTTGATAGAAGGGAGGACAGATTGTAGGAGAGGGTAGTTAGAAGCAAACACTTTTGAAAAGGGACAGGGTCAAAGTACAAACAGAATAAGTGGGGGGATAAGATAGGATGGAGGGAAATATAGTTAGTCTTTCACACTATGGAAACATTTTGCATAGCTACATGTGTACAACTTATATTGAATTGCATGTCCTCCCAGTAGGGGTGGGTGAGGAGGGAAGAAGGGAAATAATCTGGAAATCAAAGTTTTAAAAACAAATGTTAAAGAAATTGTTTTTTACATGCAACTGGGAAGTAAGATATTTATCTTATTGTAACATCTATGCACTGGGATAAAGAAATCATCTTGCCCTACTAGAAAGTTAGAGGGGCAATGGGGGAGGATATAAGAGAGAACAGATTGAGGGAAGGGGTATTCAGTAGGCTTGGTATTTTGGGGTGGGGGTAGGGGAAAGATGGGGAGAAAATTTGTGACTCAAAATCTTATGGAAATGAATGTTGAGAACTAAAAATAAATATATTTTTCAAAAAAGAAAAAGATTCAGACCAGCCATAGAGATTTGAGAGTCATCAATATTCGAGCAAGAACTGAGCCCATGAGCTAATGACATCACTTAAGGATAAAGTAATAAAGGGCAGGAAATTCAGTTGATTTGGGGGGTCACCCCCTGGGAATAAAAGAGAAATAATAGATTAGGCTACATCAGTATTTCCAGGGTCTAGTGGCGTCCAAAGCTCCCCACCCTGAACTACCCGATCTTTCCTACCTCTTAATACAATCTCACTGAGATATATCTAAATATCTACATGGCTGGTCAAGGTTACAAAGAGTCTGTCCATAATGCAAACTGTTTTTACTGAGCAAAGTTTAACTAACCTAAAAAAGGGTTAATCTTGTGACCTTTATTTTATTAGCCCTATGAAGAGCTTTCAATAAAATGCATACAAACACTAGTCATTTATACCTTTATAATTAAAACTGGAAACATGTCTATTTTTAATAGTGAAATATATTGATTATTAAAATGATGTTGGAATATAAATAGCACATGGCTTAGAAAAAAGAATCTTCCCAACAATCGTTGTCTCTATGCATTTTCTGGACCAATGATGAGGATACAGACAACCACCACCTCAAGCTTATCAGGTCCGTTTCAAATTTACATCTCCCATTCCAGCATCTTTGCCGGTCAGGATCATTTTCCATTTTCCACTTTCCAATAGCATTTTAAAATCTCTGTGTTACTCAGATGCCAATGCAGCTTTTTTTTAAGCCATCCTTCAATTACTGCGGCTACTCTCGACCTGTGGGTCGCTGGGGTTGAACAATCCTTTCACGCCCACGTGTGACTATTAAAGGGTTTGCGGCATTAGGAAGGTTGAGAATCACTGAATTAGCATGATGATGTTTCTCCACATTTTGATTATATGGGAGATTTATATTATATGGGAGATCCCATTTCTAGCTGTCATTAATTTTCAGAAGATTTATTGATTTTGCTGAAACATTCTTCCTCACCTTCATTTGGGAATTCAATATAAGCTCCCTGAGGGCAGAGGGTGTTGCTTTTGTCTTTGCATCCCTAGCATCTAGCACACCTTGAGTATTTAATAAACACCTGTTGCATGAATGATTAAAGACAATCTATATGCCTTTAGGCAGCAAAATCCTCCCTTCCACACTAAGAAGAGCCACCAGCGGGGGACTGGCCTGTGACTCCCTAGCTGAGCACGAGCCCTGAAAAACCTGAAGAAACCGCGAGTTGTGATAGCTTTATGTTGAAATGCTTTGTTGACCACAACTGTAAGCCACAGTTAATTCTCACTGCACACACAAGTGCTTTAGGGAAATTTGTTTAGAAAAGCAGAGAGAACGAAGAAAGGTGTTTTCTAGCACAGAACAGCAGCTCCTAGGGACTAAGCCCTGGGTGTGGTGAGAAGGGCCTACCCCACTTCTTCTTGTAAAAGGGAGGTATTTCTGACTATGGGATCAGCAGACACAGGTGCATCTCGCTCAGCCTTTCTCAAAGACTTCAAGTAAGTCACACACACGCAGTCCCATTTCAGCCCATGTTCTTTCCTTGATCAAAGCAGGATGGGAGCCAGGTAGATCGAAGAAATCAGATACACAGATTTCCAAAAGAAGGAAGCGGGAGACACACTTTAAGTTCTCCTAAAAATCAACAAGGAAAAGGAAATCTGGGGCTTAAGAACAGAGTGGTTGCCTACTAAATAACTTAATTCTAAAGAATGAGTGGGTCAAACAAGAAATTATAGAAACAGTAACTTCATTCAAGAGAATGACAATAATGAGACATCATACCTTGTGGGATGCAACAAAGGCAGTTCTTAGGCTAAGTTTTATATCCCTGAATCCATATGTGAATAAATTAGAGAAAATGGAGGTCAACGAATTGGGCATGCAACTGAAAATGCTAGAAAAAGAACAAACTGAAAATCCCCAATTAAACACTAAATTGGAAATAATGAACAACCAAAGGAGAGATTAATAAAATTGAATTTAAAAAAACTATTGAACTAATAAATAAAACTAAGAGCTGGTTTTATAAAAAAACAACAACAATTAAATTGATAGACTTTTAGTCAATATGATAAAAAATGAAGAAAACCAAATTTCGAGTATCAAAAATTAAAAGAGTGCACCTACCTCCAATGAAGAGGAAATTAAAACAATAATTAGGAATTATTTTGCCCAACTGTATGCATATGTATGCATATGTATGTACAAATTTGACAATCTTAGTGAAATGGATGAAAATTTCCAAAAAATATAAATTGCCCAGATTAACTAAAGAGGAAGAAAATTACTTAAATAACCCCATCTCGGAAAAAGAAACTGAACAAGCTATCAGAGAACTCCCTAGGAAAAAATCTCCAGGGCCAGATGGATTTACCAGTGAATTCTATTAAACATTTAAAGAACAATTTACCCTAATACTCTACAAACTATTTGGGAAAATTGGTGAAGAAAGAGTCCTGCCAAATTATTTTTATGATACAAATATGGTACTGATACCTAAATCAGGGAGAGACAAAACAGAGAAAGAAAATTATAGGCCAATCTCCCCCATGAATACAGATGCAAAAATTCTAAATAAAATATTAACAAAAAGACTACAACAACTTATCACAAAAATAATACATTTTGATCAGGTTGGATTTATTGCAGGAATGCAAGTTATACCATCAGCATCATTGATCATATCAACAATAAAACTTAGCAGAAACCATATGATTATCTCAATAGATACAGAAAAGGCTTTTGACAAAATACAACATCCATTCCTATTTAAGACAGCAGAATAGGAATAAATGCAGTTTTCCTTAGAATAATAGGTAACATCCATTTAAAGCCATTGGGGGGGGGGGGGGAGCGGAGCCAA
>CM053601.1:191606225-191631247 GCA_028646575.1 Pseudocheirus occidentalis | reverse complement strand
ACCACCACTCAAGACCACAATCCAGATCCAGGCCGCTCAACGCAAGAGCCCTTGGTCCCAATGGATCGTGTCAGCCCTCCTGCTATCTGCAGGCCGAGGGCTCTGAAGAAGCCCACTGGAAGCCGCTGCTGCTCCGTTCCTGCTGCTACAGCTGCCTCCTGCTGCTTCCTTGCCCTGGGAGCAGTTTGGCCGGACCCGCTCTTCTCCTCCCCAGTTAGCAAAATCCACTGACCTTTTTCTTAGCCTTTTTGTCTTCTGGCTTGATAAACATGGTAACTGTGCCTCCAGTGCAGCCGATCTGCTCTCCTATAGACACGGCTCCCAGCCTGATGCCCCAGGGCCTGAGCCAGCCCGGTTTCGGCCTTGGCTTCCAGACTGCTGAGAAGAGCCCCACCTGCTGAGCTGCCTGTAGCAACAGATGTGTTTTCTGTCCTTTGGAGAGTTTTGGAGCTTGAAAATCTGTTTAGAGTCCCATTTTATGAGTTTTTTAGCATGTTTGTGTGGGAGCTGTGGTACTTTGCTGCTTCTACGCTGCCATCTTGGCTCCACCCCCCCCCCCCCCCAGGGAGCATTCTAATGACAGGATTTAGGACCATGTGCCTGGTAGAATTTACAGGAAGGCTCATTTTGGACTTCCCAACAGTCAGAGCCGTACGGCTGTGAATGAGCTGTCTCAGGGAGAGTCCAGGTCCGCGGCCTAGCACAGGACCAGCATAGGGCCAGCACAGGGCCTGTCATGGCAGAGCCACTTGAGGCGGGCATGCTTGCATAATTGGTTGATTTAAGCTAAGCCTGGAGAACCAGGCTGAGGTGTAGAAAGGATTTCAAGTCTGGTTTGGGTTCCTAATAGAAAGTGCTGAAAAGGAACTTGACTCTGTGTTCCCCCTCATCCACTGCCTCCTTTCCTTCAGTCTATGGATGGAGAGGCCCCATCAGCTGCTTGGCTGAAAGTGCTTCTGCCTGGGGTTTGGGGGGCAGTAGCCCATGGCCAGTCTGCCCCCAGGTTCTGCAGCACTTTAGTGTTCATGACTCCCCAATCCTTCAACTTCCTTCAATAGGTGGTCTTATGGCATTAAGGTATAAGTCCCTGAAGGCAGGGACTTTCTGGCTTGTTCATGTTTGTATGCTTAGTACTTAACACAGTGCTGGGCACATAATAAGTATTCTATCTCTCTCCATTTCTCCCTCTCTCTTTCTCTCTCTCCAATCAGCCAGGACAAAGGCACAGAAATGGGAGAGGTAACATCCAGGATAAGGAACATCCAGAAGGCAGGACACATGTGATGAAGTTTTGAATAAGTGGGGAGGGGAGTCAACTAGAGTGATATGATCTAGGTCTTTAAATGCCCTAGATAATGTGTTTGAGGCACTAGGGAGTCACAGGCTCCTTGATCAGGGAAGTGCTGAAATCAGAAGTTCACAGGATCTGTCCCCTGAATGGGGCATGTCCTGGAGAGGGAAGATGCTAGACATGCCAAGACCCATTAGGAGCTGATTGGTGAGAGGTGGAGAAGACTGCTCCAGAGTGGCAGGTGTGTAAGTGGAGAGGAGACAGACACGAGAGAGATTGTCAAGAGAGTTGGAAAGATTTGGCAAATGATTGGAGAGATGTGTTGTATGAGAGGTATGACTCAAGGGCAGCCTTGAGGTCAACACTCTGGCTGAGCGGAAGGATTGTGATGCCCTTGACAGATTCAGGGAGCTTTACAAGAGGAGGATTTGAAGAAAATACAATTAGTTCAGTTTTAGAATGGTTGAGTTTGGTACACTTCTGGAGCATTGTTTCAAAGCCAACTAGGTGACACAAGGCTTGAGAGTGATAGAGGCACAGGCTAGGTCTATGGATCTGGGAGCTGTCCACATCAAGAGGTTTGTGGAACCCCTGGGAGCTGATGAGATCATGGAGAAAGAAGAGGAGAGGCACTAGGTTAGAGCCTTGGGGGGTACCCCTACTCCTCCCCAGCACTTAGGGGGAGTGATATGAAGGAAGATTCAGCAAAGGAGACGGGGGAGGAGTGACCAGACTGGTAGGAAGAGAAGCAGGAGAGAGCAGACTCAACAAGGGGGAGAGGATTCCAGCAAAGTGGTTATAGGGCTGGCAGAGGATTTCCTGGATAATTATTTTTACTTAAACCCTTTTCTCCCCAATTATTGAGGGTTCATGTTTTTCTTCCTCCCACTGTCTCTCCCCACAAAAAAAAGGAAGAAAAATGATTCTTGTAACAAATACCCACAGTTAAGCAAAGCAAATTCCCTTATTGGCTGTGTCTAAAAAGAATCCTTCCGACCTCCGAGAGAGCCCTTTCAGGTGAGATTAGAAGTTAGGCTTCAATAGATAGCTTTTTGCCTAGGAGTTTGGCTAAGGTCTCTGAAGGCAGCTTGAAGGGAAAGTCAAGTCAAATGAAGAGATTTTTGTTTGTTTTTCCAGATGAGAGAAATCTGGCCATGTTTACAGGCACTAAAAGTGAGTTAGTAATAGGGAGAGATTGAAGACTGAGGAGGAGGGCATGGTTCCCAACAACTGGAGTTTCCTGAAAGTGGTGATTTCTACTTAAAAAGCAGGGATGCTATCCCCAGTCAATGGGCCCCTTACCTTTTAAGTTCAGTTTTTTCTTTCAACATTTTACAAAAGATGTTAGACCAAAGCCCATGTCAGCTCCTGACTCCTCAGCCTTTTCTATCTCTCTGCTTCCTTTTTCCTCTGTTTTTCGGCTCTAGTGGGAGCAGCCCTGTCTGCTCCTGGGGCACCCATCACTCCTAGAAGTCCACCGCACCTCACCCTGAGAGAAACCTTCTAGGGCTCACCTCCTCAGGCGCAGGGCTCACCTCCTCGGGCGCAGGGCTCACCCCCTCGAGCACAGGCGCTGGACTTTTACCACTAAGCCCCGCCTGAAGAGTCGGCATTTAAATCTGCTGCCTTACTATATCCTCATTATGTCCCCTGCAGCTGTGGCCCTCATCAGCCTGAAGGATGGAGAAGAGTAGATGCAGCCGGGATGACTGATGCTAGGCTGAAGATTCCCCCTTTCACATTCTAGGAAGGACCAAGCCCTCTCTGGGACCACAGAAGAGAAGTGGTCTCACTTTTGGGCAACGTTGCCCCGGCCCTGCAGTGCTAAGGAATTTCGCTGCATAGACGAGAAAATGCTCTGAGTGCTTACTGATCCACTTCCCAGAGTTGTTCAACCAGCATTCTTTGCAGCCTAGTCTACCATGTGCCCAGCGCTGTGCTAAAAGAGCATGGGACCCACCGCTGCCCTCTGGGGGCTTACAAGCTGACGGGGGGGTACGACATAGAGCCCTGGAACTTGAGCCGCACCCATACATGGAGTCCCCCTCCTCCCACAGTCCCCACGTGGTCATTCACCGCCCCGCCCCCTTCCTAGCCTCTGCCCTCAGGGACAGCCTGTTCCACTCTGGGACACCTCTCACTGGGAGTCTCTTTGCAGTTTCCATCCATTTCTGTTCTGTCATTCCCACTAAAGAGCTTATTCTTTGATGATTCTTGGTGTCAGGAGCAGGTACCCGAGAGAGCCGGGTTCAAATTCCACTTCAGGCGCTTCCTAGCACTGTAACCTTGGGCAAGTTACTCTTCCTCCCAAGTTCGGAGGCAGCTCCTGACATCCCTAAAGAGACGTGAAACAACCCTCTCACTGAGCCTCGCCTACGTCTCATCCTATAGGTGAGGAGACTGAGGCACAGAGAGCTGGCTGGGGTTAGAGGGGGAATCGGAATATCCAAACCGCTCCCTGGCCACCCTGTCACTCGCTTCTCAAGGAGGCAGGGAGCCTTGTGCTTGCAGTGTAGGTCTGTGTACACAGTAAGAGCTTAGTAAATACTCGCTGACGACTTGATTATCCCAGCTCAGTCAACCTTGTGACCCCGGATGAGTATATATATTGAGGTCAGCTCTCAAAACTGCCCTACCAAGCAAGCTTCTGCAAAAAAAATTTAAAAAAAAAAAAGCACTAAAGGGGAAGATTACAGGCTTATCGGGGAGCCACACTCCCCACGCAAAACCAGTTCTTTCAAACTGCCTCCTCCAGGCTGCCAAGGCATCGCGGCAAAGCGCAGAAAGCCTTTCTCTTCCTCGTAGCCTCTCGGAAAGGGCCTCAGGACCGAGCTCAGTCTCCACCAGAACAAAAAAGCCAGTGGGGTCCTGAGGAAACCTTGTACACCTTAGAAAGGAACGGCCTTTCCCACTGAGCTGAAGCCTCCCCCAGTGTTCCACTCTCCTCCACGTTCTGCTGGCTGAGGTCAAGTAGACCCAACTACCTCCACGCCCTCCAGGCAGAACTAGCCTCCGCTCCTTTCCTGACGGCTTAGCTATCTCTCCATCCTTGAACTGTTGCTGCCTCCTGCTGGAAGCGGGGAGGCCAGCCGCGTCTGCCACTGTCTCGCCTGTGGACCCTGGCTCCAAGCCCCAGCCGCCCACCCCAGGTGCAGCCTGGGCTCCGAAGAAGCCGCCCTCCCTCCCTGCCCCTATGGGGCTCATGGGGGGGCCAGACACTGTGCGGGCAGACAGACACCCAGGCAGAAGCCAATACTCAGGGAAGAAGGACCACGAGGCAGGTCCTCAGGAGAAGAGCCAAGATTCTTTCCTCAAGTCCAAGTAGAGGGAACAACTCAATCTGGAGAAGGAAAACAGGCTGGTGTCTTCATGGCTGGGCCGTGTCAACAGCTCCTGCCTTGTTTTAGCCAAGATGGCCTGGTCCTTGAGGGGGCAGGAGGATCATGAGTGGCCTGGGTTGGAGTTCAGAGAATCTGGGTTCAGATCCAGGTTTGTCTACCTACCTCCTGGGTGACCTGAGTCCTATCCCCTCTCTGAGCCTTGTTCTCCTTCTCTGCCCAGCCAGGGTCTTGAATTTGAGGCCTCTTCCTATTCCTGAATCATGATGCTTGAGGGCCTGTCATTTGGAGGCTAGATCCTAGAACTGTCAGTCAGGAAATCTGGACCCAGCTCTCATGGAACTGGCACCCAAGAGAGGCCTCAGACAAGTTCCTCACCTTCTGGGTCTCAGCTTCCTCTTGCCAAAGGATCCCCTGCCTTGTGTCCTGTTAGCCCCCCAGCGTGTGAGGGGGCTCTGAAGAGTCCATGAGCAGACAGGCTTGGGTCAGACCAGACTCAGGTGGAGGAAGCTTCTGTTTGGGTCAAAGAGCAATTGGCAAATCTTTGATCTTATTCAATATAGCTATTGTTACTGTTATTAAAATAATAACAAGCTGGAGTAGCCAAGACTGAGGGGCCCAGCTCTTCTGTGGCCTCCTCCATCCTTCTGCCCCCATGTTCTGAAACCTCATGTGACAGACAGTGCACATGCACACGTGCGTGTGTGTGTGTGTCTATGTGCGTGTGTATGTTTGTGTGCGAGTGTGTTTGTGTGAGTCACTGTGTGTGTGTTCACATGTCTGTGTGTGCCCAGACGAGTGGCAGGGTTCCCATGGTTCCCAGGGCTCCCAGGGCTCCTGGGCCCGGTTCTTGACTCTTTATGTGTGTCCCTTCCCCACCTGGGACTTATGTCTCTCCTCTGTAAAATGACAGTCTCAGAGCCCCTTCCATGAAGTCCCATATTCTGCCTTCTAATGCCCCTTCTCTGCTCTGTGTTCATTAATTCAATGCCAACCTGCAAGAAGTCTCTGGTGGTGTGCCCCAGGAATCAGTATTCCTCAACATTATTGTTGAGGCCTTGGATAGAGGCTCGTGATGCTCTCCTGATTTGTAAAGACACAAGGTAGGCAGCGGGCAACAGATTCAGGATCAAAATGACTTTGGCTAGCTAGAAGAACAGGTCAAACAGAATGAGGTGGGATTTCAGGGGATAATTGTCCAATTTTCCACTTGAGTTCATGTGATTAAAGTTACCAGGACAAGATGAAGGGAGAGAAAGATAGAAATTTGTCAGAAAAAGATTTGAGGAGGCCTGCAAACTCAGTCCATCACTCTCCTGCAGCCCCAAACTAAAATAAGCCCCTCGAATCTAGTGCAATCTCAGGCCTCGTGAAGAAAAGCCAAACTTGAAGGGCAGGGGAGGCTGTGCTCCCGCTGCCTCCAGCCTCTCCCCAATCCAGCCTGTCCACCATTTTTCAGCCACTAGAGTGACTTTCCTAAAGCCTAGGTCTGACCATCTCAATCTCCTACTCAGTTAACTCCAGGGGTGAGAATTGCCCCCAGGATCAAATAGAAAATGCTCTGATTGACTTTCAAGGCCCTTCATGACCCAGTCCCCTCCTCCCTTTACTCCCAGACTTGCCCTCATGAGACCCTGAGCCTGGGCCTCCTGGCTGTTCCATGACCAAGACCCTCCATCTCTCAGCTCTGGGCCTTCTCTCCACATGGCCCCCTGGCCCCCTCCTCCCCTCCAACCCCTGATCTTCCTGGCTTCAAGTCCCAGCTAAAGTCCTACCTTCTACAGGAGCCTTCCATTGTCTCCCATTTATTGTACACAGAGCATTTCAATACACATTTGTAGATCTGTCATCTCTCTGGCAGACTGTAAGCTCCTGAAGGCAGGGATTGGCTTTTGCCTCTCTCTGTATCTCCAGCGCTTAGTCCAGTGCTTCGTATACAGTTGGTGCTCATTCGATGCTTGTTGACTGGATCATAGCCCTGGCCAGGCCACATTTCTGAAGGCTTGTCTTCAGTTCTGGTCACCACCGGCAAAGACACTGATGAACTGGAGAGTGTCCAGAGGAAGGCAGCTGGGACAGTGAAGGGCCTTGGGCTCATGATGCATCCAGAAGTCAAACTGAAGAAATTGTGGCAATTTAACCCTCTGATGAGAAGGCTGGGGTGGGGGTAGGGGAGGGTGGAATCCAGTAGCTGTCTCTACACATTCAGAGGCAGCCATGAGTCAGATTTGCTTGGCTCTCCTGGGCCCCAGAAAATCAGACAAGTAGCCACCCATGATCATTGCCAGGAGAGATCCCAGCACCGTGACAGGAGAAGCTTGGGGCCAGTGAGAGCTGTCTGGGAATGGAATGGGCTGCCCTGGGAGGTGGTGAACCTTGGGGAAAGTCTGTGACATGGGGAGTTTGCAGAGGGGAATCTTGTTCAGAGTGTGTGGGCTGGTCACCCAGACTCCTTTCAGTTCAGAGAGGACGTGATTCTTTGATTTTCCTAAGAGGCATGTTTTGTGACAATCCATCCATGGCTTATGAAAATAGCTCATATTTGCAATGAACTGCCAGGCTTCCAAGATGCTTTAAGCCAGGCCATGGAGGAAGGCTTTGGATATATTCTTATCCTCACTGACAGAGGGGGAAACTGAGGTGGTCTAGCCCTGGTCATGAGGCAATAACCATCAGAGGGCCTGCAAGCTTCAGTTGACTGGATACTGTACCTGCCTGGCTGGATGCCATGGTCCGAGTCATGATAAGGACACTTTGGCTATGGTGACCTTGGCACCAGGTGTTGAATCCAAGGGACTGGACAAAGGAAGCCTTGTTTGGCGAAAGGATGGGTCTGGGTTGAAAGAGGCCAGGTGGCCATGAGAGGTGGGGGAGCCACCTGCCACTAGCTTCTTGGCACATTTTACTAGCTTTCACATACTTCCTGGAGGGTGGGGGAGCCTCTGGGCAAGGCCATCAAGATAAGATTCTGGGGAATAGTAGCCCTGGCATCCGGGGCTCCAGACGTTGCTCTGTACCTGTCTTTTTCTACTCCAAGGCTGGCTAAGAGAGTCAAACCCCACCGGTGGGTAGCCTGAAAGTGCCCACTATCACTATGCCCGCCTGCATCACCCAGGTGCCAAGCACTGACAGCACAGGGCCAGAGGAGCTCTGGTGGGAGCCAAGGCCTGACTGTGGAGACTCGGGCCTGTGCTCCCTGACCCTCACATCATCTAATTTCTTCTCACAAGGGATGGCTTCTTCAGGCCTTTCTGAGCCCTACTCTGGTCTCGGAACTGAGGCAGAGTGAGGACAGCCCAGGCTGAGAGGCCTTCAGAAGGTCCAGGACAGGTCAGGGAGAAGGGAAAGAATGAGAGGAAGAATAAAAAACCAGGATGTTTCCTGATAGTGAGGAAAAACCCATTCCCTTGACCTGCAGCTCTTGTCCCCCACCTCATTCAATCATTGTATTATTCATTCCCTGTGTCCAGATCATCTCTACCCCCCCCCAATGTCTGGGAGAGAGAGGGTGGCAGAGAGTAAATGGCTCCTGGAAGCCCTGAGTTCAGGGCCCTTCACTGACCCCTATTTGCTTCATGACTCTGGCCTTGTCCCTTAACCTCTCAATGGCCCTAGGCAACTCTCCAAGGCTCTAGGCTTGATGACGGGAGTTTCCACACCAGGAGCTTCTCACTCTGATGGAATCATAGGTCTAGATTCCATCCCCTTTCCTCTCCAGATGACTGGGAGGCTCACTTGAGATGGAAGGGCTCTGTGAACGTTACTAATTATAGCTAACATGTATGGTCCATGCTAAATTTACTAAGTGTTTTATGTTCATCCTCTTGTATGGATAGATGGATAGATGGAGGAATGGATGGATGGATGGATGGACAGAAGGATGGAAGGAAGAGAGGAAGGAAGAGAGGAAGGAAGGAAGGAAGGAAGGAAGGATAGATAAATGGATGGATGGATAAATGGATGGATGGATGGATGGATGGATGGATATCTCTGTTATGATAAATTAATTTGCTGGATCAAGTTGGATGGCATGGAAACATTTGAGAGAGGCAACATGGCGGGGTTAAGGGCACTGGGTCTGGAATCAGGGAGGCCAGGGTTCACGTCCCGCCTCAGACTCTTACTAGCTGTGAGACCCTGACAAGTCACTGCCTTTCCTTCTTCTCCTCCCTGAGGGGGGATCTCAGCCTTGAGGATTCCTTCCAGGTCTCAGAGTAAAGAATGAACCTCTTTGTGTTTCAACCCAGGACCCATGGCCACAGGCTTCCTCCCCTTTCACCCCCTTTGTTTTTCCCTGAAAACAGGGCATTTCTTGTGACTCCTGAGCCCAGAGGAAATCTGATGGTCAGACCTGGAAGGTGGTGGGCAACCTTTCAGGAATTTCTGGATCTGACCACCAGATGGCAGTGCTCACTCATATACTTAGCGAGAACTCCGCATCCAGGTGAGAAGCAAGACCACCTTTCTCTGAGACTGGGGCTTCCATTCCCATTCCCAAGAGCATGGAGGGCTAGGGATGGAGCCAGGGCAAAGTGTGGCCCAGACTGGAGGCTTAGCCATCAGCAAATATCATGGAGCGTCTTATGTGTGCCCAGTATCTGGTGCAAGGCAATGGAGAGACCAGAAAGGCTCCCTCCTGCTCCTGCTCTCAAGGGGCTTGTGGATTTAAGGGCTTCAGCTACAGGTTCATTGGTGGCCTATACCCCACTCCTCCTGGCCTCTGTGTGACCAGGCCTCCTCATGGGTCACAGCTCAGACCATCTGATAGGAATGGGATAGGGAGCAGCTACACTGGCCCCAGCTCAGGATCCCAACAATCAATCTCCAAAGAAAGTCCTTGGGGAGGCTAGTGGGACACTGGACAGTGAGCAGAAGTGGTCTGTCATGCTGCGTATTTGGTGTCAGAGATCCTTGCTCTGCCACTCACTAATGATAGGACCTGAAGCAGAATCAGCTCTCAGGGCCTCAGTTTCCTTCTATGTCAAATTAAGATGTTGGGCTAGATGACCTTTGGGGCCCTTTGGATTATGACCTTTGGTTCTCCTGTTGGGTGGAAGGGTCTAGTTCAGACACATAGCCCTTGAGTGCACCCGTCTGACATTGCCAATATGGGCACTGGAACCTGCTCTGGGTTCCATGATAAGACAGGAAAGGGAGATAAGGCAGCATCCCCACACGGAAGGAACTTGTGGTCTGAGAATGTACACACACACCTAAATCAGGGTAGAATGGGACCAGCTGATGTCGTCCAGCTTGGTGGCTAAAACTCTGGGCGTTCTGTTTCCTGACCGATTTCCAGACTTACAGCACATTAGGGCCCCCCACACACTCTGTGTTCCAGTCCCACTGACCTATTTACTCCTCCTTGTATGGAGCACACCATTCCCCACCTTCGTACAGGTAGGCACTCGTACCTGAATAGCGCTCTCTTCACCTTTACCTCTCAGAACCTCTAGCATTTTTCTAGGTTCCTGTCTCTATCTGACTAACAGGTATTCATCCACTTGACTCTTCATGTGTGGATGGTAAATTCAAACTCTTGTAAGTGATTAGGGATTTCATTTGGAAGGCTCTGCAACTACTCCAATTTAAAGCAAATATATTAGATTCAAAAATACTTCTTATTCAAGGAACATGCCATCATGCAACTATATGAGGGAAATATAAGATGGGCTGGTCACATGCTAAGCTGGCTGGTTCACCAGCATCTTGGTGATGTTAGCAGGAAGCAGGAAGGCATCAAGGATGGTGGGTGGACAATGGACCTTTGGGAGGTCACAGAGAAGAGCTGCATGGGATGGGAATCTGGGATCCATGTGACAGAAGGAAATGCCCACATTCCTGAGGTCACAGTTCCCTTAGAGAATGTCTGAGTATGGGCAAGGCCCTGGGCACTTGGGCACAAGAATGAACCCTGCCCTTCAAGTTGAGGGGAGGACATACACGACACATGTGAGTAAATACACCAAGCTGATTGCTGCAGCCAGCCCAACATCCTCCACAAACACCTGGAGATCTCAACCATCCAGAAGGCAGGGCTTGCTCTTGGACTTGGCCTTTGTTGAGAGTAGCAGAGAACCCCCTTGACAGGCAATCTTGTCTGCCTGTGGTAGGGCCTGCTTGACACTGGTGGCCTTGAGGTCGTGGTGCAGTCATCTTTGTTGTTCCATCTTTGGAGGAATCTTGGGTGATGGCCATCTCGCTAGAGGAAAGGTCTCACTAGGGCAGGGTGTTGTGGGACAGGGCCAGCTTAAGCCCAGGTAGGATGCCTGGCCCACTAGGAAGTCCTTCTCTCATCCTCCACAACCTCTCCCATTCACTGATGTCCAAAATCCCTTTTCCAGGGCACAAAGTCACTCCTGTTAGAAACCGGAATTAGAAATAACTATGGGTTAGGGTTAGGATGTGAGATTAGGGCTCAGTGTCTCCTGCAAAGGTGAGATTGTGAGGACAAATGGGTAGGAAAGACAGGGGGACTGAGAGGAATGGCCTCAGCCGCTGAGGTCAGACTCTGCTCATGCCACGTGCATCCATAGTTGTCTAGCCCTGCCAGGGCTGGTCTGACACCCCCAGAGTCAGTGGAGAGAGGCCGAGCAGGTGCAGCCGCTCACCCCAGCCCCAAGCTCTTCTCTGCTTCCTTACCCAGTGTAAGAATAAAAATAAAGGTTGGGACAATGAATGTCACTGAGATAAGAGGGCGAGAAGGTCAGAGGGCGAGAGCTCTCGGGGTGGGAGCGTTGAGGTGAGCAGAGGAGGTTTCCTGGAGGGGGGGCTATGGAAGAACTGAAGGGGGGATGGGGAGAGCACCCCATTCTCTCCAGGATGAAGTCCAAATGCCTGACTCTGGCATTCGAGGCCCTCCAAAATCAGCTCCCAGGTACATGACCTCTCATTAATCCAGGGGCAAGTCTTTTTCATCACTCAAACTGGGAAAATCACAGGAGCAAAACGGGAATTAGAACATGTGTTGGAAAGACAGGCCAGGCTGACAGAGGCAGGACATTATGTGTGTGTGTGTGTATGTGTGTGTGTGTGCGTGTATGCATGTGAGACCACAAAAGATGAGACTGGAAATCTAGGTGAGGGCAGATTTTGGAGGACTTTGAAAAACAGACCCAGCAATTTGGACTCTCTCTAGTAGGGAACCATGGGAGATTCTTGAAAGGGAGAGTGGTGGTCTGATCACAGACTGATGACAGCTGCTTAAGGAGAACTGACAAGTCAGATTTGGAGTAGAAGGTGCAGGGAGACGGAAATGCCCCTCCAGGGGCCATGTGCTTCACGCCACAAGGTTGAGAAACCCACCCAATGGCGGTGTTTCTGTCTGGAGGGAACATTGGGTCCAAACATGTACTGGGGATCTCAGCCAAGCATTCTGATCCATATACACTTATCATGTGTTTAATGTACGCTAGGCATTGTGCAAGGTGCTAGAGACACAGGGAGAGAAATGAAACAGCCCCTGGCCTCAAGGAGCTTCCATTCTGTAGGGAAAGACCATGTGCATGACCAAAATGTCATGGACATTTTGGACCAGTGTGCTCCCCACCAAACCCATTGTCCTTCCTGAGGCAAGCTCCCTGCCTCAGCATCCCTATCATGCTTAGACATTTCTGGCTTTGGCCAAATTCATCGGCTGTAATGCTAACTGAGCCATGGTCTGGGGCCTTCCCAAGGAATGTCTCCTGGCTCAGTGGTAGAGCCAAGTCCCTGGCAAGGTTTTCCTTCATTCCTGACATGCAGAGCCAGACTCTTTACACCTTCATTCACACACACACACACACACACACACACTCACACACTCACTCTCTCTCTCTCTCTCTCTCTCTCTCTCACACACACACACACACACACACACACACACACACACACACACACACACACACACCTCTCCATGCCTCTTTCCTACACAATGTTTCTGGTCAAAGTGCACACACATTTTTAACGCAAAGTCATTCAAAGGAAGGAAATGTTGTCTGATCATTAACCATTTTGTTCATTGATTCCCCCTCACCCCTCCTTACAACTGGGGAAGAGGGAAAAATAGCCATATTAGGAGGTCACTGGGCTGGGAGTGAGAGAAGTGGATTCCGGCCATGGACAAGCCTGGGTTAGTCACCAAGAGAAGGCAGCGTCAGCCTCTCACCTTTCACCGTCTTGTGGACAATGTCTTCCCCTCTCTGCCTGCTCCTCAGTCTTCTTGTCGGCCTCATCATCCATATCCCACTTCCTCTCTGGGGGCCCTCACAGAGCTTCTGGCCCTGCCCTCCCTCTCTCTCTGTTCTCTCTGGCTCTTTGTTTCTGTCTCTGCTTCTCTCTCATCAGCTCCTGTGGCTTCATTGATCACCTCCACGCCTGTGATGTGCAGACCTAGTTAATCAGGAGGACTGAAGTGCTGGGATGCTGAGATTCTGCTTTAAGCCACCTGTGAATCTGGCCTTCTTATCTTGGGAGTGTGGGATGGAGGGAGAGAGAAGGAGCCTTCACTATTGCTGATGACATCTCCACTGGAAAAGTCAAGGAGGCAAGATCATTGCAGGCTCCTCTGATTAGAAAGTAATAATAATATGATTATTAGCTATAAAATAATTAGCTGTAAGAGTAGCAAATGCTGCACTAAGTACTTTACAGTTGTTACCTCATTTCACCCTCACAAAGGTCCTATGAAGTAAGGGCTGTTATGATCTTTGTTTTACAGATAAGGAAACTAAAGTAGACACTGGTCAAGTGACTTGCCCAGGGTCACCTCATAGATGTCTGTGGTGAAATTTGAACTCAGTTCTTCTTCACTCCAGACTTGGTGCTCTGAACTGTACTGCCAAGAGGCGAGGAGGCCACAGAGTGAGAATAAAAGATGAAAGAGGTATGACAAGAGCAGGAAGGAAAAGTGCCAGTGGGTCACTATCTGTGCCGTGGGAGAGGATGTCCTCATTGTTAGATTCTTTTGCTCATTCCTCTCTTTGACTCACCCCACATGCCAGAGCCTTCCCCCTGATCTCTTGGCATTTGATCCGATTCAACAGACATTTTTTAAGCCCCTACAATATATTAGGTATGGTGCGGGACTCTGGGAAATAGAAACCAAAAAGTGGAAACTCCCCTCACTCTAGGAGTTTGAATTCTACTAGGAGATCATGCCCCAACAGGGCATGCAGACACTTGATGGCTTATTCCTTGCTCTTACCAGTCATGACCAACAACACACCTACTTTTCTGATCACAAATGTCTCCAGGGATGTCCTCAACACTTTTCCATATCCACAGCTCTTCCTTGGTAACGTCCCAAGCTGGCCCCTCCAATTGCTCAGTGACTTCTCCTTCTCCTTCTCCTTCTCCTTCTCCTTCTCCTTCTCCTTCTCCTTCTCCTTCTCCTCCTCCTCCTCCTCCTCCTCCTCCTCCTCCTCCACTTCCTCTCCTTTCTCTACCACCACCACCACCACCACCTTCTCCATCATAGCCTACTAAGTCTCCCTTCCCTATTATTTCCCCCTCTTTAAGAAGAGAAATTTTCCCTTATAATCAATAAAAACAGTAAAATAAACCAAATTCATGCATTGGTGACATCTGAAAATGTATATCTCATCCCCCAGAGACAGCTTATGTTCCCGGTGAAGCTGCCTAAGGGTTATCTTTCAGACTTTAATGCTTGAACACACACACATACACACATGCATGCACACACACACAAGCACACACACATACACACACATGAACCCACACACGTAAATATCCTTTATCTGAATAGCCTTTTAGAGCCTGTGCTCTGCTCTACGCAAGAGACATTAAATACCCATTAAAAAAATCTTGGCAGGAACCAGATTCATTCCAAGGTATGTGTATCTCTTAGGGATCACTGGTTAGGATTCTCAGGCTTAGAGAAACTTTTAAAGGTGGCCTCTCAGAGCTCATATTCCAGGGAGAAATGCCATGTGTGTGCCCTGAGTGTTTCCAAGAGGCGTCTCTCCACTAGAGGCTTAGCTCCGATGTGCAAATTGATCCTGACATTCTGTCATCAGCACCTCCAGCTCAAACCCAACTGGGGAGACACCCACACACACCAGTTGTGGGTACCTGCCATCTCCTGCTAAAGATAGCTGGCCCGGGCAAGAGATCCTCACTAACATTACAGGCTCATTAGAGAAGTGATGACAGGTTGTGGTGGGGGGCCCTGGAGAGGATCCCCCAACCGCTACTGTCCATGCTGCTGTTTGTGCTGAGTTTGGTCAGCTGTCCTAACAACGGGGAGGGCACAGGATCCACACTCCCCCAGCAAGGATCAGCTCTCTCAGACTAATGCCTGTCTCCAGAGGTGATCTGCCCCTCAGCTCCTTCAACCCCTCTGGGATCATGGATTAAGGCAAGATTGTCATTCTTTATTGCATCGTAGGAAGACTTTTCCCCAGTCCCAGAGGAATGGGTTTATTTTCTTGAAAACCTTTACCTCCACACATTACTCACATGCTGGTCTTTTGGATGACGTGGTGTCGGGAGAAAGAATAATAAATAATGAATTTATAATTTTTCAGGCAGTTGATAAAGGTTTTCATGGCACTCTGTTCTTTCAAAAGAGTCAAAAACAGGTATATCTTACCTGGTAATGGATGGGTCTAGCTGGGTGGCCCACAGTGAGTGAAGCTGAGCAACAAAGTCAGTCTTCTGAACTCTGGACTGACTGGGGTGCAGGTCCCTTCCTTGCCCACCAATCTCTTCTCCCTTACACAGCCCTAAATCAGCCTGGTGCCTTCATGTCCTTAACCCAACCTGCTCTGGGCTTTCCCATTGCCCTCTGGTGCCTCCATTCCATTGTTAACACTCTGCCTTCCACATCAGACCTCTGTCTGGCTCCTAGAAATTCTTCGGCTTTCATTTTGTATTTATCTGTATACAAAGAATGCAAGCTTCCTGAGGGAGGGGATTGTTTCATTCTTGTCTTTCTGTAACATTTATGAGCTCCGGGGTGGGGGTGGTGGTGAAGGTGGTTCCCTGAAGAACAGCCCTACAATACTGCATAGAAAGAGGCAGCCGTGAGCCCTACATGACTGAGTGATGTCTGAGGTTACGATGCCCAGTAAGGTGGAGAAACTTTGGTAAAAGAGAGGAAGGAAGGCATTAGAGCCTGGGAAGGGAGGCAAGACTGGACTCTGTGAATGGCTAACAGAAGTCCCCAGGCCCCAGACCAGCGGGCAAGGCTGAGCTCCCAGCGTCCCACGGCCCATGATCCTCAGACACTACTGATTGCTCTGGAGACATTGTTGTCTCCCAGGTTGGGCTGAGATTTCATCTTGCCCCTTAGTGTCTGAGATCATTCACTATTGTATTCTATTATCTAATCTAATCTGCTCATTGCTAGTCACTGTTTGCTCCATAAATGTGCTTGCTCAATATTCCCATTGTTTTCTGTGTAAGCAGCATTTGGTGGAAGACAGCCAACATGCCTATAGAAGGACCAGAGAGTGACCATCCATGCTTTTCCTGGTCTTTAAAAGGAAGCAGCACAGTACACATATCTGAGGCGGAATGGAGAGCTGGAGAGGAGAAAGTGGAGGTGACACCAGATGCCTCCCATCTGCTCTTCCCCCAGCAGGGTATTCTAAGTGCCACCTTCTCCCTCTTGCTCTTCCACCAAGCTGCCAATCCCATTCTCCTGACGATTTGAAAGAGAAACCAAGCCAGCCGTCTCTTCCTCTCCCACCTGGTTTGAACTCTTTTGGACTTTTCCATCACGTACCCCCATGCCAAATACCCTCCCTCCTTCCCCCGACCTTCTTATTTCCTTCTGCATTTTGTCTTCTCTCTTTAGACGGTAAATTCCTTAAAAGTAGAAGTTGTCTCTTTCTCATAGTTGTATCCTCAGCACTTAACACAGTGTGTGGCATATATTAGGTGCTTAATAAATGTTTATTGACTCACTGACTGACAAATGGGGTGGATTAGTTCTCAGAGCAGATATTTATCTCCATGCAAGAGGGGAGCTGGCTGTGGCAAGACACTGGTTATCTATACTGACTGCACCTAGCCCGGGGAGTCAGCCACATTGAAGGCATCTGTTGGGCTGAGTTCAGGATCTGAATTTCCCCTTTTGTCAACTAGACTTTATCTCCTTGGTCTGTTCTATCTCAAGGAAGCTCTAGGACTCAGGAATTTGCTTAGGATCTAACAGCCAGCCAAGACATTCCTCCAGGTAAGATTAGGGGAGCTTAACTCTCAGACACCATCATCCCAAAGGAAGAGTCCAGGCTCCAGGGGGAGGAGGGAGGGAGCTCAAGTGTGAAGATCCAGACTGAGGCACCATCTGTAGAGGGTGGAAAAGAAGTCAAGCCTTGGGAATGGAGGAGATGGCCAAAGGAGGACTGGAAGACAGGAGAGAAAAGTCAGCCACTATTGCCTTGGCCAGAGTGGTCATGGATGGTTTTCTGCAGGACAGAGGCCTTTTCCTGGCTCAGTATTTAGAAAACTGGTCCAGTTGGCCATTAGAGGTGAATGTGACCATTTACTCAGTTGTCCCAGATTGACTCCCAAGAGTTAATGGGACTTCTCTGAACCATGAGCTCCCTTACAATGGCTTATATTCACACAGTGGATATTCTCACACGTAGAGCGTGGACAGGCACATCTTGGGTTGTTGGCCTTGGAGTCACAAGGACCTGGGTTCAAATCTTCCTCATGGTACTTGTCAATTGGGTGCCCTGAGCATGCCACTTAACCATTATAAGCCTTAGTTTCCTAGAATTTCTGTATTAAGTCATAGGTTGCTTTCTGTGTGGTGGCAGGGGTGGAGGAGTGACTCTAAATGGACCACACCAGAGAAACTGTTTTCTCTACCATGCTACAAGCATGGGAGTGGGTTTGGAAGGGTAAAAGAGCTAGACTGTTCCCCACCAACCCCAACTTAGCCACTGCTCTGGACTTACTTTTCTAGATGGGTAAGGAAGAAAGGGAGAGGAAGATGGAGAGAGAGGAAGAAGAAAAGCAGAAAGGGATTTTAACAGGGCAACGTTGATCAAACGCAGGCAAAGGCAGAAAACCGAATGGGTCATCCAAGCCTTCACTTCTCCTGTGATGCCTGGCCCTGGGCAGCCCGGAGGTGACAGTGCCTCCCTCTGGCTGGCACTCCTCTTTCCTTCCTAGCCCTGGTGGAACAGCAAATACCCCAACAAAGGCTCAGGCTAACCTTTGTCATTATAAACAGATGCTCCCCCTTCCTCTGGGAGTGAGGGTCCCCTGCCTTAGGTTGTGACATGGTGCTGTGCCAGGCATCAAACAGAGGGCACTGCCCCTCCTCCTTCCCTTCCCATCCTTTCACCACATGTGTGAGCAAGCCCCAGGAGTAGGGGGACCTGCCTGGGAGACCAGGGGGCTTTAGTGAAAGGAGAGAACGAGCACTTTGGCCTTCAGTTCAATGACAGGAGGTTAATTGTTGGACTGGCGCTACCCAATTCAGTGCCCAGGGTGATAATCGTAGGGTGGGATCTGAGCTGCTCAGCTAATGGCTTTTGGGGGAATCACATGCTCCATCTGCAGTAGATTGCTCTGGCATGAAGTCCTCTCCCCCATTTCCCCGCCCCAATAAAAGAACCAGCTCAGCTATTCACCCTCATCAAGGAGAAAAGCTGCTAACTAGTCTATCTCAGTCAGACCTAGGGATTAGCAAAGGCTCTCTGGGACCAGCACAGACAAAAGGCAGGCTGACTCCTGGAGCTATCAAATGCATGAGAAAGACCTGAGACCCGTTTAGGGCCAGTGCTGAGTGTAGACAGTTCATAAAGGTCTCTGGCCTGGGTCACTGGTCTGGAAAGCCAGAAAAATCACCCTACCCCCACCCCCAGCCCCTTCCCCCTGTGTGCTACTCTGCTCCAGATTCTTATCTCCTTTGGTTAAGGCACAGAGGAAATCCAAATGAGACCTGGGAAGGGAAATGCATTTAACGATCATTGCTGCCATGTTCTCTGTGCCTCAGATGGTCTTCCTTTTCCTTTTCCTTGGACCCCCACCCATTCTCTTGCCCCCCTCACCAACCCCTCCTTCAGGGTAGAGAAGGCAGCTCTGGGAGGATGTTCCCAGTTTGGACAGCTCTGCCCCCCAACGATGGATTGTGTGTCTGTGTCCCAGGACCAAACCAACAAAGAACCAAAAGGCCCATTCTCAGAGCACTGACCAACAGCTGAGGAATATTTTTGGTTCATGACAACCAGTTAAACCATCAACAGAAGCACGGAGGGATTGCTATTAGTGTTGGTGGAAGGAGCACTCAGAGAATACTTGACTTCTTCAAGGATCTCCCCCCAAAGCATGAGAAGTTTGAGCGCCTTCTGCACACAGATTTGATGACTGTTTGCTGAGTTACAGGCCTCTAGGCACTAGGTAGATCCTCTGTGAAGGGTTGTAAATAGATTCGGTTAAGAATTCCATGCAACAAGGTTTGTGAATGGCAGTGGGAAAAGGAGTTCCCACATGGGGCTGCCATTCTGCTGTCTTCAGGAACAGGATCACAGCCCTGAGCCGAGCGTTCTGGGTAACTCATGGATGGCTTGATGGATCACAGCCCCTCTGTGACTCAATGTCTTTGGAGGCTAATCTGGCTGCACAATCCATCACTGGTGAGAAGAGCATTGGAATCAGAGGGCCTGGGTTCTAATCTTGCTTCTGATATTTCCTGTGTCTCTTTGAACAAGTCACATCCCAGCACATTTGGCACCTCTGTTTCATCCTCTGTCAAAAAAGGAGCATTGGCTAGGCACCCTGAAGGTCCCTTCCAGCCACAGGCCTATGATTCGATGAGTTGCTGGTATGTAGATGGTGGGACCAAAAGACTGGTGGCTCCTACTGGTCAAAGGGCCCGTCAGCTTCAGGAGTTCTGCTCAACAACTCAGATCTCTAAAGTACTTTCAGGATCACAAATAGCCAGGGTGAGGTTGTTCATACCCATTGTACAGAAAAGAAGACTCTGGGCTGAAGTTCTTTTCACTGCCTGGAGCTGTCTCACTGGACCGCATTGTCTTATGCTTCCTACAATTAGCATTTCTTTAGCACCTGCTGTATGCTGTGCATAGACTTTCAGGACATGAAGACAAAACATGAGAATTCCTAGCCTGAAGGACCTTACCTTCTGTCGGGTACATGGCAGTCTACAGAGCACTCTATGGCTCTCCCAGCTTAGCCAGTGGGTCCTCAGATGACAGATGATATTCTGATGGAATGGCAGTGTCTTGAGGGTAGAGTTTGCTGCATGGTGGCTGGACATTCCCAGAGCCCACCCAAGGGCCCACATCAAGCACTTTAATTGGCACCTCTCAGCCAATCAATTCATAGTTGATTGGTTCTTTCATGAGTTTGGGGGAAGGAGCTAGCAGGGTAGGTTCACTCTTCTAGGGAGCTCGTCTCTCCTTGGACCTCCTGGAGGGGCCAGGTGGTATTCTGTCCCAACAATAGAACTTCCCAGGACTTTCTCATCTGACTTGCTTCCTTAGGGTCAGGCTAGACCAGGCAGGGCTAAGGTGAATGACCTACATGGAAGCTGCTTGGGATGACTGAATTGCAGCCTCTGGTTGCTGATAGCAACTCTGATTACCCCACAGAGATGCTTTGGAGGACAGCCAGGGCTGAAGTGAGAGAGTTCACTCATCTGGGTCAGGAGAAGCCCATGGATTGGTCTGCCCAGCCCAAGAGGCCAATCTGAAATAGTGACTGGTGGCACACAGGGGGATGTCTGTATGTCAGAGAAGCATACACTATTAAAGGTGGAAGGATGCTCAAATATAATTCTCTCACTTTAGAAATAGGGGGCCTGGGAAGGAAAGGGGACCTACTGAAGGCCACATGTGCTCTATAGAAAGACTGCGGCCTCTGGATTAGACCAAGCCCATGTGCCATAGAGAGAGCACTCATCCAGATGTCAGGAGGCCTGGGTTCAAATCCCAACTCCTCCACTTTCTAGGTATATGACCCTAAGCAAATCACAACCACTCTGAACCTCAGTGAAATGGGGGAAATAGTAGCACCTCCCTCTCGGGGCTTTGTAAGGATCATATGAGACCATCTTTGCCAAGTGCTTAAGCTCAGTGCCTGGCAAAGAGTGGGTAATCAATCAATATGTGTTTCCTTCCTTCTTTCCTGTGAGTGGGGGGGGGGGCATGGCGCCGATGCCAGCCAGGCCAGAGAATGAAGAAATGCAGATATTGAGGCAGAAAGAGGAGACCGGGGTCCGAGTCCTAGTTCTGGACCTTTCTGTCCATGCAGCCTAGGACAAGCTGCTTTCTCTGAGAACTCAGTTTCCTCGTCTCTAAAATGGGAAGGGTGGCTATAATCTCTGAGGTCTGCTTGGATACTCTCTGCTCTCTGTTCGAAGTCCCAGCCCAGCCCTGACATCTCATGCTCTAAGGCCCTTCCCAGCTCTACATTCTAAGGTCCTTCCTGGCTCTAGTGTTCAATGGTCCCTCCTGCTTTGTAAGATGCTGGGTCTTTGAACCAGACCGTCTATTCATACTGAAGGCTCTCTAGGCAAACCTTCCTGGTACTCAGAATGGCACATTTGAAAGGTCCAAGGAAAGGGTGAATCAGGGTCCAGTTACAGACACAAGATTCACAGAGGGCCAAGGTTCCCCCTTGATGTGAAGTGCAGAGGAAGGAGAAGTGAGTAAGAGTGGGCTTCCCTGACCAGAGGTCACCTCTGGGGGAGATCTGACTCTCAGCTGGGCAGCAGTTAGACAGGCTGGAAGACACCCAAAGGGGATGTGGGAACAGGAATGAATGGCCATCATCCTGTCTTCCTCAGCTCACTGGTCTCCCAGCTCACCATCCCCATCAAAGATGGGCCACTCAATGCACTAGTGACCCACTAGCTTCAGGCCAGTCTGGGCAGTGGGCATTTTCCATGAATCTCTTCCAGAGGGTCAGTGTGGACCCACAGAGCTGGAGACCTGAGGAGCAGTTTGGAAACTGTGTCATGTGAACCTCTCACTCGACAGAGAAGGAGATTGAGGCTTGGAACGGTTCATTAGTTACCCAGGGGCCCCTGAGGCAGTGGCAGGGTCAGAACCCAGCCCAGCCCCTTCAGGCCACTCTCCAATGATCTTTCCAGTACTTAGCCTGTCATGATGAAGGTGTTGGGTTGGAGCAGAGAACCTAATGGGAAAAGCGAGGAAGGAAGTTGGATAATTAAATAGGGGAACTTAACTATTCATAGTATGGTACAGTGGAGAGTTCATGGCATGGTGCTGGGAACACCTCCATTCAAATCGAGTCCCTTATTTTCTGTGTGACCTTAAACAGATTAGTCACCTCCAGTCTTCTCAGTCCCCTCTCTCTCAAATGAGGAGGTCAGACTCAATGGTCTCTGAGGTCCCACAGACCCATAATCATTTAATCCTAAGGTCCTGCTGGCTCTAAATCTATGATCTCACAATGTCTGGAAAATAGAGAATGTCATCTACTGATTTCCATCATGGGCTAAGGAACCAACCTCAGTCCCCAGAAAGCTTTGGGGGAAAAGATGGAGAAGGGCAAGTATAGAGCACGTCTCTATTTCCCCTCTGAACCCCAAATAAGCTGCTGCACTGTTGCCAGAACAGAGCAGTTTCTGGGTGCAGTTAGGACAGTGGAGGCAATTCTCCAGCCACTTCCAGCTAAAAAAAGGTCCCCTTTGGCCCGAATTATCCATATAATTAAGCAAAGAGGAGTGTGTGGGTAGGTAGGTAGGTAGGGAGGCACACATGCATCTTGACCCAGGAATGTAAGTCACCAGCTGCCTCCAGGTCATCATCCTACAGGAAATCTCCTTCCCCAGTGTGAAGAAACACTTCATTCCAATGACTCACGAGCTCCTACTGGGCATCTGTCCCAGCTAAGAGGTTCACTGACCTCCCAGAACTCACCCAGCTCAGATATGTGCCCCCTGCCGAGCCTAATCTAATCTGCGAGGTGTAGTGCCTTTGTCTCCCTTTTGTTACTGGCAGTCCAATCTCAGGAAGTGGCAGTGGCCAGAGGCCATGGCCTGCAGGATGCTGCTCACTTTCTCCAGGTAGGAGATGAGGGGGCTCTTGGATTGTGAATCAGAATGCCAACGCCCATTGCCAAAGTGGTCTGTGAAGGTTTACAAAGGGCTTGGCATTCGGGATTTCTGATACTCTCAACACACTCTCTAGGTAGGCAGAAAGAGTATCAGCCTCATCTCGTAGCTGAGGAAACTGAGGATCTCACAGACGACAGGATGTGATTAGCCCAGGATAACACAGATTGTGCCAGGGTCACAGGAGACTCAGAAAAACAAAGGAACCAGACCAGGTGGGTGGGTGGGTGATTCTCCTTCAGTTCGACATCTGTGCCCCTGTCAGCTCTGACTCCAAGCCAGCTCAGCTCAGCTCAGCTCCGCAAAGCAGTGACAGGAAGTCAGCTGTGGTTAGTCAAGAGAGTCTGGGTTCCAGTCCTCTTTCTGACACAGACTGATTGTGGGACCCAGGGAGAGTCGTTTGAAGCCTCTTTGTCCTGGCAGGCTTCTAGGACTCAGCTGCATAGAGTTGTTCATATGCATTCATCGAGTAGTGCCCTGCACAATGAATTCCCTAAGTCAGGCACTCCAGCAGCTTTTTGTGGTCATGAGCTCCTCTCACCCTCTGACAAGGAAGTCAATGGACCAAGGAACGGGTTGCTGTCAGTGCTTTAAACTATTCTTAGAATAATGTTTATAAATGAATAAAAGAAAACATGATTTCAAGGGGAAATACTTATACAGAAATACAATTATCAAAATGCTTTAAAAACAAATTCATGGGACCCAGGTTAAGAATTTCCCATACCAAAGAAATCACAAACATACCCCTCTCCCTGAAATGTGCTAACTACCATGTGTTCTGGGCGCTAGGAATTCAGAGACAAAAACCCAAAATGGTTCCTGCCCTCAAGAAACTTGAATTCTTCTCCGGAGATATAGGATATATAGAGATAAGTAAAAACAAAGTAATTAGAGGAGGGAGGGAGGGAATGTTTACATCTAAGGGAGCTATAGAAAGGCTTATCATTAAAGCAACGCCTGAGCTGAGCCTTGAAGCATGATAAAGCTAAGCAAGGTGCAGATGGGCAGGGAGGGATTTCTATATACATAGATCTGTAGATAGAGGCATATAGATGTGCAGATATATGCATCTCTCTCTCTCTCTCTCTCTCTCCTCTGTGTGTCTCTCTCTGTGTCTCTGTCTGTCTCTGTCTCTCCTCTGTCTCCGTCTCTCTCTCTCCCCCTTCTCTCCTCTCTCTCCTCTCTGTCTCTCCTCTCTCTGTCTCTCTGTCTGTCACTCTGTCTCTGTCTGTCTCTCTCTCCCTCTCTCTTTCTCTCTCTCTGTCTCTCTTTCTCTCTCTGTCTCTCTTTCTCTCTCTGTCTCTCTCTCCTCTCTCTCTGTCTCTCTCTGTGTCTTTGTCTCTCTCTTCTGTCTCTGTCTCTCTCTGTGTGTCTGTCTCTCTCCCCCTTCTCTTCTCTCTCTGTCTCTCTGTCTGTCACTCTCTCTGTATCTGTCTCTCTCTCTCTCTCATCTCTCTCTCTGTCTCTCTGTCTCTGTCTCTCCCTCTCTCTCTCTTGCTCTCTCTCTCCCTCTTCTTCTCCCTCTCCATCTTTCATCAATCAGAGCCCATTTGTGAACTTGGGACTGAGCAGGAGCAACTTGGGCTTCACCATCCATTCATATTGCCTCATTGGGTGGGATTTGTGCCCATCTCCTTCCAAGTACCCCAGAAGAGAAATATACATTTGTTAGTCTCTTACTTTGGTGCCTACCTATGCAGCTCTGGACCTTTCCATATTCTCCTTCATGATAAGGAACATTTCTCTTTCTTCAAGATTGGCAGCCTACCTTAGGTCAGTGTAGAAACACAGAATCAGAGAACTTGAGAGGTGGAAAAGGAATCCAGTCCAACCTATGTCTTCTCATCTCAAGTTCCCCAGTTCCTTGAAGTAGTCCTTAAATGTCATGGGTTTAAGATCCTTCACTGTCCATTTGTACCCCTACCCCACTTTGTGTGCTTCAGCTTGGGCCATCCAGGGAGCAGTGGTTGGAGTGCCAGACTGGAGTCAGGAAGTCCTGAGTTCAAATCTGTTCTCAGACACTTACTAGCTGTGTGGTCCTGGGGAAGTCACTTAACTTTTGTTTGTCTCAGTTTCTTCATCTATAAAATGGGATAATAAAAGCAACTAACTCCCAGACTTGTGAATATCAAATTAGAAGATGATAGTAAACTACTTAGGACAATGCTTGGCACATGGTAAGCACTACACAGATGTTAATTGTATGATGATGATGGTCATGATGATGATGGTGATGATGATGATGGTGATGGTGATGATGGTGATGATGATGGTGATGGTGATGATGATGATGATGATGATGGTGATGATGGTGATGATGGTGATG
>CM053601.1:191581563-191605725 GCA_028646575.1 Pseudocheirus occidentalis | reverse complement strand
AGGAGAGCATTATAGAATGCAAAATGGATAATCTTGATTACATTAAATTGAAAAGTTTCTGTACAAACAAAGCCAATGTAACCAAGATTAAGAGGGAAATGGGAAATTAGGAAAGAATTTTTACAACCAGTGTCTCTGATAAAGGCCTCATTTCTAAAATATACAGAGAATTAAGTACAATCTATAAGAATACAAGTCATTCCCCAATTGATAAATGGTCAATGGATATGAACAGGCAATTTTCAGAGGTAGAAATTAAATATATCTTTAAACATATGGAAATAGGCTCTAAATCACTATTGATTCGAGAAATGCAAATCAAAGCAACGTTGACGTACCACATCTCACTAGTCCAACTGGCTAAGATGACAAAACAGGAAAATGACAAATGCTGGAGAGGATGTGGAAAAACTGAACACTAATGCACTGTTGGTCGAGCTGTGAACTGACATACCCGTTCTGGAGAGCAATCTGGAACTATGCCCAAAGGGCTATAAATAATTGCATACCCTTTGACCCAGTAATGCCACTTCTGGGGTTGTATCCCAAAGAGATCACAGAAGTGGGAGGAAGACCCATGTGTACAAAAATATTTATAGAAGCTCTTTTTGTAGTGGCAAAGAACTGGAAATTTAAGGGATGCCCATCAATTGGTGAACGGATAACCAAGTTGTGGTATATGAATGTAATAGAATATTGTGCTATAAGAAATAGGGAGGAGACAGACTTCATATTTACCTGGAGAGGCTTATACAGACATACTAAGTGAGAAGAGCAGAGCCAGGAAAAATTTGTACACAATCACAGACACAGTGTATGTGTGATGACCAACTTTGATAAACTGGCCTCTTCTCAGCAATGCAGTTGTAAGACAATTCTACAAGTCTCAGGATGGAAGGAGATGTCTACATTCAGAGAAAGAGTTTAAATGGAGACTGAAGCAGTCTACATGCTATCATTCTTTTCTATGTTTGGTTTTCTTTCTTCTTTCCCATTGTTCATTCCATCGGTTACAACCCTTCTATACAACCAGACTAATGTCCAGTGTCAAAGTATTTGCAAATCCTATACTTGATTGAATGACGCCATTGAGGGGGGAGGGGAGAAAATTTGAAACTCAAGGGATTGTGGAACTGAATCTTGTAAACTAAAAGTAAATAAACAAATCAATTTTTAAAAAAAATTTTAAGCCATCAGCAAGTGTTATTTATATGCAATGGGGATAAACTAGAAGCATTTCCAATAAGATCAGGGGTGAAACTTTCACCACTTTCACCCCTCCTATTCAATATGGTTCTAGAAATGTTAGCAGTAGCCATTAGAGAAGAAAAAGGAATCAAAGGAATCAAATTAGGCCAAGAAGAGACTAAGCTATCACTCTTTGCAGATGACATGATGATATATACTAAGAGAATCCTAGAGAATCAAGTAAAAAACTTGAGACAATAAATAAATTTAGCAAAGTTGCTGGATATAAATCAAACCCACAGAAATCCTCAGCATTTCTATTTATTTCCAACAAAGTCCAACAGCAAGAGACAGTAATAAAAACCCCATTTAAAGTTACTGCAGATTATTTACGGTATCAAAAATCCTGGCCACCCCACTCATCGCCCTCCTCAATTCCCAAGACCTACATCTCCAGCCTATTTCAATTCATCCAGAGATGGGCAGCTAAGCGGCACGGATAGAGGGCTGGGCCTGGAGTGAGGAAGACCAGAGCTCAAATGCTGCCACAGACACTAACGGCGAGACCCTGGGCAAGTCACTTCACCTGTTTGCCTCAGTTTCCTCATCTGTAAAATAAGAATAAAAACAGCAACTATTGTCCAGGGAGACTGTGAAAACCAAAAGAGGTCACAGTTGTAAAGCACATGACACGTGGTAAGTCCTATATAAATGTGGGGCATTAGCTACATCCACTCATGTCATGATCCTGAGTTCTTGACATTCTACTAACTCAGAAACTCCACTTTTCTTTACGTGAGGCAGTGGACAAAGTTCAAGTCCTGCCTCGCCCTGACCAGCTGTGGGACACTGGGAGTCTCTTGGCACCTGCCTCCCAGGGTTCTCGGGAGGACCAAATGAATTAAAAGGAAGGTGCTTTTGCAGACCTTAAAGGGTTATATCAGTGGCTAGCTAGCTATTTTTCTTCTTCCAAACCAGATTTTTCAGCCTCAGCAGGAGCCACAGGCCTTCTGGTCTCCTCTCTTCTCTGCGCACATGGCCCTGTTCTGGCCTCACCTGCAAAGGATCCTGTGTTTAGGGCAGGGAGGGCCCTTAGATATCATACAGCACCAATCCCCAATTTTACAGATGAAAACACAGGGTTACCTCCTGGCTCCTTGTCCACTGGAGCCTTCCTGGGTACCTATAAACATCTGCAGATCTGCAGGGGAAAATCCCCCATGCAACTGTGGGCAGAGCATGCCCAGGAGGGAGAAAACAGGCAACAAGCCAATCCTGGCAAAAGGCTCACCCAGTGCTTAGCACTGACAAGGGAGCTATCGAGGCTTTTTCCCTTCAAACTAAAAAGGAAAGTGTAAATTGCCGATATGTGTCTGAAGGAGAACTTGGGAGAGAAGCCGGCCCCTCCCCATCAACATGGGGCATCTGGAGTCTTTGATGGAGATCATGGAGAGAAGGCTATGGCCAAACTGTAGAACTACTTGTTTTCCTGAGGGCTTAAAAGATTCTTCAAACTTGGACAGAAGCAAGAAATGAAGGCAGTGCTGTGCTCTCCTAAAACCATTCAACAGTCAGACAGGAAAAATGTGTGCCACTTTCCCTCCTTAAGCGTCAGAAGGTGCTTTGGGTCAGCTGTGATTTGGTATGCTGAAATCAGCGTTTTAATAAATGGCTCTACCATCCGGGAAACATGCTTCCCAAATTATCTCCTTCCAGGGAGCAACTAACTGAACGCTTAGCATTTGGGTAATACCTAACAGTGATAGACCTACTCGGTGAGACACTAAAAAGAGGAAGTGCCCTGGCATTCAGAAACTGTCATCAGGCCGCTGAGATCAGACTGTGATGGGGCAAGTATCTATGCTCTATGCCAGGGGAAAAAACACTACACAATTTACAACCCCATGTTTTTTTTCCAAACCACCCACCAGTCTTTCCTGTAATGGAACACATGCCAAAGGTGACTTTCTCTCTCCCCCCTCCCTTTTCCCTTCTCCTCTTTCCCTCTCGATTCTTTCCCCTTCCACTCCTCCCTCTACCTCCCCTTGCCCTTCTCTCTCTCACATACACACATGAACAGTATTTCTCATGTCACAAAAACAATGATTTCTTACTTATGGTTTCATGTTGTGTTTTCTCCTTTAAACAGGACATCGGTCATCAAGAATAAGAATAAAATTAACAGAGAAAAAGGCTAATACTCTAATAAAAGATTCCCAGTAAGGTGTGGAGAGAAAGCTAAATCCCTAAAAGCACTGTTCCCTGAGAAGCAGGGAGGCATGAAATGCAAATCCGCAGGTTTGCGTGGAGAATTCCAGTTTGTAGGTGGCGTCCCTAGCTGCCTTTAGGTAAATGCTACTGTGCTGGGTTCAGCTTTGTAAGCATCCCTGTTCATTGTTTTAGTCATCACTTACAAACTCCAGACCCATTTTTTCTCAGCTAAGAAGTACGAACGCTCACTAAAGACACACTGAGCAATTTTAATCAGCTCAAAACAAAACAGAATTGGAATTTAAGCAACTCCCTTCAGGAAATCATTGAAACAAGTCTACCCAAAAAATCATCCTTCCATTATGTTTCTTTCAAACACTGCCGCCCTCTATGCCTTTTTCTTCCCTCATCAGTCCTCTTACCCCCAAGTACCTCAGAGCAACACCCCTCTTCTCCCCAGATCTGTGACTCTACCACAAAAACCTATATTCGGGCTTTCTGGAAAGTCAGTCAGTGCTGGTTTTTCCCATCCACTGCCAAACCCATGCCTCACCTCCCTAACTGCTCAGAATGATCTTCTCCCCAGGTCCTATTTCTATCAGTTTCAAAGAGATTCACAGAACATTCCAAGAGCCATAGAACGGAAAGGAACCTTAAAAGGAATGTAAGGCTAACAGAGGTACAGAGATGACAGATGGACAATAAAGCAGCAGGCACGTATCAGCTGCTGGGGGGGGGGGGGTGGCACTTCAGGGCCAGTGGTTCTTTCATTATAACAGGCTACTTCCCCCATGGCATGCCATTGTAGCTGGGTCATCAGAAAAAAAACTCTTAAGGGCAGCTAGGTTGTGCAGTGAATAGAGCACCGGCCCTGGAGTCAGGAGGTCCTGAGTTCAAATCCTACCTCAGGCACTTGACACACTTGACTTTGGGCAAGTCACTTAACCCCAATTGCCCTCCAAAAAAGAAAAAAACCTCTTACATGGAACAGACAAAAGAAAGTAGCGATCAGAACCCTGCAAAGTGTCTCACTGGATCCAAAAGGCAAAGTCCTATAAAACTGATGCTGACTCTTGCAGAGGAGTCTTTACTGGCACCTGCTCCTCACCTAGCCCTCTCCTGCAGGAGACACAAGTCAACAAGCACTAGTCAGGCCCTTGTGATGGGTTACTGTCCTTCCCAGAGGCCCAATAACATGAGGGCCATCTTAACTTGGGCATCACCTGGATTTAACTGAGGCAGGAGTGCACAACGCCATCAGCTTCACTCCCTCTTCCACACTCATCCACAGCCAGTAGTGACAAAGAAGTCAAGCCTGACAAGGGCTCAGGGTGCCATGGATGGATGGGCCCCACCCCGACCGTGTGAGGGCTGGCCAAGTCCTCACACCAGAGGTGCTGGTCCGCCTTGAACAGCCCATACACCCCACAAGATCGCTAGGACTGAAACAGCGAAGGAAATGTAGCAGGTTGTGCGATACAGGAGACGCGTCTATACAGCGTCCCTGTGTCTATATGAAGCTTAAAACGGTGCTAAGACTTTGGGGACACCCTGTAGTCATCATACACCTTATTTCATTTATTTCTACATACAGTAGCAATAAGAAACCACCGCTACAAAGAAATTTCCAAGAAAAAAATTCAAAAATGTGATGGCTTCAAAACAGCCCTGGTCTCATTTGTCCGAAGGGCCCCTCCAACAGGAGGCCCCTTGCTCCTGGCCCCTTGTGCTTCGGGCATACTGTTACCTACTTACACGCGCGCACACACACACACGCCTCTGCCTTCTGAAGCTTTCTAAACCAAGTCTCATATCAGCTCCTGCATCTCTCAATCCAGTCACATAGTTTCTAAATGCTAAGTTACACACAAATCAAAGTTTCTCCTGTCACATATCACTATCCCAATTTATTATTCCAGCCCCAAATTCTCCTCCTCCCACCAGGCTTTCTATTTAGAACAAAGAAAGGTGCTCCTTTAGGAAGCCTGAGATATGGTCTGACCTTGAATTCACCTTTTCCACTTGAAATAAAGTTGTAAGGGGGAAAAAAAAAGCTGAGTGGACTAGAGATCAATTCAGCTTTATTTCAGCAACTCTCAATTACTAATTAGTCTAAAAGAGTCCTTTAGCTTTTCTTCACATGAATCAAGCTCCTTGTGCATGCTACTGCATGAAATACATTTTTATATTAGTGCTGGCATCAAATCTTATGTGGGCAAGAAAGTGAACTAGTCAGTTTGCCCAGTAGAGAAGCTTTGGAAAAGTGAGCTAGGATTGAAGGACCTCATTTCATATTCTGAATAAAATGACATTTTCTCCTCTGAATTCGAATCAGACTCTATGAAAGGGAAGCTGTGAGCTCCCCAGGTCCTCTCCTGCCAAGGCCACAGCATTCTAAGGGGCTGCTTCTTGAGCCAAGAGCACTTGGAAGCTAATGGGGGGAGACCAAAGATTCACAAAGCCGGAACAGTTCATCCACATCCCAGTTATTTAGTATTAAGGAGCACCAACAACATTCTTGTTTCTCCCTCCTTATATTTCAATATAAGGAAACATCCTTACTAATAAAAAAGACAAATCACTTGGAAATGGAAACCTCAAATATCTGAATTTAAAAGATATGCATACATTAATCATGAAGCTGAGTTGATTTAACTCTATAAATTAATTAAATCTATTTTGTCTCTGAGTATGAAATCAGTAATAACAACACACTCACTCTCAATTATCTAGAGCAAAGCTTGCATTCCCAATCTTGCTGATTTTATTAGGCAGATGACGTTAACAGATTATCTGAAAGCATGATTCACTATCTCATAAGAATAAATTCAACACCTCAAACAGGTACTAAGTGTCTCCTCTGAGTCAATGGCTATGAATGCTGGATCCTAGGGGTACAAAGCCGACTAATAAACTCTCTGTTCTCAAGGAGGATACCCCTGCAAAGGGGAAGCCTGGACTAAAGCAAGTCTACTCAATAAACATCAATTAAGCACCTACTATTTGCCAGGCATTGTGTTAGGCTGCAGGGTTACAAAAATGACAAACCAAGTACTCCTCAGCGTGAAGGAGCTCCCCTCTAAGGGTACTACAAAGTCATCTCCAGAGGGAGAAAGAGCTAACTGGGATAAGAGAAGAGAGGAGACTGAGGAATGAGGAGGCATCTACTTCAGAAACCAAGCACAATTGTTAGGAAGCTGTAGAGTCCTGCTCTCTCCAGCAAAAGGGGGGGATGTGAAGGATGAGAAGTCTTCCTTCCCACCTGCTCAACCACCTCCACAGGAGCCAACAGACTGTTGGAAGGGAGGAACAAGCCCCTCCCACTTTCTTCTGGGCCCCTCACTTCTCAGCTGGCCCTTCCTGACTGCCAGGACACACTTGAAGAGTAAATACTTCAACACTAACTGCCAAAGGCCAAATTGCTTCCACCTGGCTCTGCCCCCTTATTTCTCATAAAGGGCCTAGATACAACAGGAGCCAAGTATGTATTTCTTCACTGTTTTTTTTTGGTAAAGCCTGCTTTCAAATGAATCACCAATCAGTCATCAAAGAAAAGTAGCCCACTATCTCAGAAACCTCGAACATAAGGCTTACAAACTGGGGAAGCACAAAAGCGTCCCATTTAAAGAAGGATATTTAATGGCAAGAATCTTAACCTGAGACCACTGGGATGAAGCAGAGCACTGGAAGCGGGGGAGGCCTCAGAAAGGCTCAGGCATCTCAGAGTACTTACTAGGGAATGAACAGCAATCCAGCAGGCACTGGCCAGGCCCCAGAGTTAGCTCCCATCCTAAACAAACCCTGCCAGTTGGGCTCTCTCTGGCAATACAAGTTGGAGATTTAAATAGACATCCTTTATACATACTTTTATCTAATTTATTTTTATCTATTTATTTTCTCAGTAAATTATTCAAGTCCTACGGGGAACCATCAATAGCAGCCTTCAACAATTCTGCCAGGACAGCACTGGACCGACCTTTGTCTCAGATTCATTGTCTCAGAGCTTCACCAACACCTGAACCATGTTACTAAGGGACATTTCTTTTCACTACAGAAAGGGAAATGAACATGTTTAAAACAAAATAGGAACTCATTAAAGGCAAATAATTGTGCTTCCCAAGAAGCACAATGAATGTGCTCCCTGTTCTTCCTGCTCACCAGCTTTTGTTGCTTGGTTTTGGGGGTTTGATCACAACACACACACCCACACAGATAGAAAGCGGAGTTTAGAAGTCTTCAGAACAGTCATTGTCAGGGGTATTTTGAATAGTCCCCACTCCCCTCACCCCCCCCCCCCGAAAAAGAAAGTATTCCAAAGCATTCCAAAATCCTTCCCAAAACAGTTGAAAACAGTTCTCTCACTGTTTTCAGGGATCATTCTTTAAGGATCATTGTTTTAAAGATCATTACATGAAATGTTTTAAGTAGTTCTCATCTTTGGAAAGACTTGGGACTCCAATTAAGAAAAAAAAGGCCTAACAGCACTGCAGAGTCCTCCAAGGAAGTTCTAGTGCCCTGATTCCAAGACGGTGTGGAGGTGAATCTGGGCTCCCACACATTCAGCCAAGTGGATACAAGCTCTTGCAGGTCCAGCCCAGACCAAAGTGGTCCAACCATGTCTGTATCTGAAAGGCAGCCAAGCAAAGACAGGGCCAGTGCAGCACTAGGGTGGTAGCCACCAGGTGACTGACAAGTTTGTTAGACCACAGCAAACCACAAAAACAGTCAAAGGCAGAAAGAGATTGTGATCTAAATCTGGGGTCAGGGATGCAAGCACAAGCATGCACAACATGTACTTGAGTGAGTACACAGACCTGCACATACCCATGAAATCATGAACCTCTTCAATGAAGTCAACAAACTCTTCTGAAACTAGGTCTCGGGTCCCAGGTACACAAAGACAAAAAAAAAAAAAAAAAGAAACAGCCCTAGCTGGGACTTGGAACCCACTCTGGGGGATGATTAGTAAATACAAAATCCAGACAATGTCACAGGGAGGAGAAATCCGAGAAGGCCTCTGACATGGACTTGAGGATTCCAAGCAGACCAGAGCTGAGAAGGTAAGCTTCCCCAGGAAGACCCCAGCACCCACTCCACATGCCCCCAAAAGGGAAAGAAAGTTCCTCATTGACAATGAGCACACTGGGAAGTTTTTTCTTCAGCCCTGCTATTTGGTTATGTAAAGAACCTCATGAAAATTCATTCATAAAACAACATAAAACTGGTTCAAAGATAATGGTAAAAAAGCCATCATACAATCCCCCTTACAAATAAATAAACACTGCAACAGGCATCGGTGGAGCAGAAACATCTATCTCTAAGCAAAAACTTATTTCCAGCAACATTCTATATAAGAAGTTTCCATTAGAACAAAAGAATCTGGACAGTCTCGTGAGGATCTGGCCTATACTGTTTAGAGAAAAAAACGATCCTGAATTATGCTCTATAAGGCCAAGAGAAGAAAAACCCGCTTAGTGCCAGCAGCTGGGATTTCTCTGTTTAAATCAGATAACAAACCCCAATCTAATTTTGTCCCTTCTGCACACTTGCCATAGAGGATGTAATTATTTTAATGCTGGAGTTAATTATTCAAGTGAATCAAGGCCTGAGAACAGTAGTCTGTGCCAGGCACAAAAGCAACTGATAGAAGAGAAAAACAAAAACAAAAACAAACCCCCAGGGCTTCCCATAAACCTCCAATAGCCCCCCCCCAAAGGTTTTAAGACCAATGAAAGAAAGGTTTTCTCCTCTCACCAATAAGCAAACCAACTTCTACAAGGCAGACAGGTCACCTGCACCAGAACCTCTCTCAAGCAACATCCTTGGGCTCGGCACACAGAACTCTGAGAAATGGTGAATCTCTAAGAAAACCCGACCAATGACAGCTCTACAAACGCGGGCGGGACAGAGTACCTGCAGATAGGTTCAGTGACCCACAGGCCCAGCCAATCAGCAAAGGGAGATAGCCCAGGGTCACATTTGCTTTCTGAAGGAGGTTAAAATAGGAATGAAATAGCCATGCCCACCACACTATTCATAGTGGTGCTTTTCATAGTAGCAAAAGAAATGGACACGTAGAGTGGGGAACAGATGAACAGGACGCACCACATGAATGTCCTGGAAAATCACTGAACTCTAAGAAATGATGAATGTAATCAGTATAGAGAAGCACGAGAAGTTTTACCTGAACTGACGCAGAGCGAGTCGTCACCAGCTGGAGAACAGCTCACACAAACAGCTTCTGCTGCTGTTCTCCCCTGTCCTACATCACAAGACCCTGGTTGTGGTTGTCTTGACAAAGACACTGGCACAGTTTGCCATTTCCTACCCCAATGAGGAAACCGAGACAAACAGGGTAAAGTGACTTAGTCGGGGCCAAACAGCCAGTAAGCATCTAAGACCAAATTTGAACTCATAAAGCTGAGGCTGAGTCTTCCTGACTCCAGGTCAGGCACACTACCCACTGTTCCACCGACATAATGGCTAAGAACCACCACAAAACAATAAAACGATGCAGAGAAATAATCAGGCTAAGAGCTAAGAAGTCAAAGTCACTTTGTGGTTCTTTGCAGAGTTGGGGGACGACAGGTACAAAACACTTTCTTATGGTTATTTTTGCCGATTTAATGCCGATTTTTTTTTTCTTTTTGGAGGGGGGAAGGCAGGGCAATTGGGGTTAAATGACTTGCCCAAGGTCACACGGCTAGCAAGTGTTAAGCATCTGAGGCAGATGTGAACGCAGGTCCTCCTGATTGCAAGACTGGTACTCTATTCGTTGCGCCACTGAGCCGCTCCTAAATGTCAGATTTTTACCTAGTTTGTTGGTTAGTTTTGCTGATGTTTTTATGCGTTATCAGAAATGGCTTTCTGTAAGAGGATAGAGGAAGGAATATGTTGGGAAAGGTAGATAATATAAAAATAAAAGATATCAATAAGGTTTTTTATTAATTAAATCTATAAAAAATGCTTGCTTGGAATTAGGCTAAATCAATGAATGAATTTCATGTCACACATTCAAATAGAAAAAAAATAATCACAAAAACAGATACAAATGCAAAACAACTGATTTGAGATGTGACTGACCCACATTATTCTGAAAGAATCCTTTCTTCCTGTGTTCATCTGAAGAGGGAATAGATTTGGATTATATTTTACAATACGATCGCCTTCAAGCAATGAAATGTCCATTTTAAGGACAAGCAGACATGGCAGATCTTAACATCACAATTAAGAAACATTAACATGAAATTAGAGAAGATCTGATCTGAAATACTAACACACAAACTAGCCAGTGGGCTCCTCTCTCAGCTATAACTGCCTATTTCCTTGAAAGAAAAAACCCCCACAGTAGGTGCCCCTCTGCCCCCCCCTGCAAAAACCCCCCTCAAAACAGAGTGGGGGAGGAGCTAGGTGGCACAGTGAGTAGAGCACCGGCCCTGGAATCAGGAGGACCTGAGTTCAAATCCGGCCTTAGACACTTGACACACTTACTAGCTGTGTGAAATGCCATGTAAAGCTGCCCTAAAATTTAGAAAAATGTGCCAGAATCCTGTAATGCTGAAATCACGCAAATGTCACCTTGGGATTTATATAAAGGTGTTAAACTGCTATGTGGGACACGGATGAGGTCAGTCCAAGCCTTCTGGACACTTCAAGAAATGCAAATGGCCAGGGCTCTTCCCTTTGAAGGACTATTTTCAGAACAGGCTCATCTCCCTCATGCGCCAAACATGACGATTCTGACTTCTGAAAACTGAAAAGGAAACAAGTGCTTCATGCAGAGATAAGGCTCCAGGCAGCCCCGGTGTAACTTTCACAGATTCCTATCTTTAACTCAATCATTTTCTTACTAAAACATGTCATGTAAAAGCCCTCACAGTCACAGGACATCAAATAAATTACAATTTTAAATTTTAAATTAAAATGACTCAGTGGAAAGAATTGGAACACATACATTATTACTACTGGGAGGATCACCCCTCAGTAACTCTGGGCAGGTTGCTTCACCTCAATGGGCCTCAAATGGCCTCCTTGACCCTTCCGACCCTAGATCTGACCAAAAACAGTACTTCGAGGTCTCACAGCTGGGAAACCAGAAGCTACAAGGGTCAGTGACTGCTGTTTCTGGCTGGGGGGGCTGCCCTGATGTGGTGGAACAATGAGTCACCAGATCCTGATAATATTCCCAACTCTGTCACTGATTAGCAGTCTAAGCCTAGACCAATAAGGCAACTTATCTATAAAAGGGGGATGAGAACCACGGCTCAGTGGGGCAAGGCCTACAGTGTGGAAGATACATAGGTGACCGTGGGGAAGCCACTTAACCTGTCTGCCTCAGTTTCACCAAGAGGAAAATGGGGATAAGCATAGCATCTCCCTCCCAGGTCTGCTGGGAGAGTAAATGAGATAATTCCAAAGAGCCTGGCACACAGCAGGCTCTACCAGAATGTCACTGGTTATCACACTTCATTTACTCACTCTCTGAGAGGAAAATGCATCATGGGGAGCTCTGTTTTGAATTGACCTGTGCTATCCCTTCCCTCCAGAGAGGATCTCTGTTAGGCCATCTCCTATGGCCCCCACATCCCTGGAGACTGCACAATGGACACCGGCCCCAGCTGTGCCTCTCAGGCATGCAGCAGAGACCAGGGTGCTCCCAGACTCACTGACTTCTCTTTTGGGTCCAACGTCTGCCTCTGTAAACAGGGTATGGAAAGATACGTCTGTTTTCCAGGTTTGCAACTTGTGGTTGTCTTCTAACTTAAGCTAGCAGCACAACTAAGTTCATGCCAAGATACAGCAAAGACGCTGAGGGGGGAGATTTATGTTCAATTTAAACTGCCTTTTCCCATAAACTACAGTTTGCACATCTTTAAAATGGGAGCAACTGTTGGTAAGCATCATAAACAAATGAGCAGCCAGGAGACTGCAAGCTCAGTTAGTCAAGAAGTGATGCTAGTCAAAAAAAAGTTAATTTGTTCACAGGCTTTAAAAGAGGCTGTGTCCAGAATCAGGGACAGCTGGGTGGTGCAGTGGATACAGCACCAGGCCTAGAGTCAGGAAGACTCATCTTCCCAAGTTCAGATCTGGCCTCAGACACTGAGTAGCTGTGGGACCCTAGGCAAGTCACTTCACCCTACTTGCCTCAGTTTCCTCATTTGGAATTGACAAATCACTCCAGTATCTCTACCAAGAAAACCCCAAAAGGGGTCACGAAGAGTCAGACATGACTGAAACGACTAAGCAACAATCTGTTGATTATGACATTATGTTGTCCTGGTCGGGTTTCATTGGGAGTATTGTGTTCTGGGCAGGCATCACATTTTAAGAACAGTAACAACTGGAGGGTCAACTTAAGACCATGCCCAATGAGGATCTCCAGAAAGACCAGAGACTCAGCCTGGAAGAGAAAAGGGTGAAGCATGAGGGAATGAGGCTGGGTACAACAGTACCTGAAGAGCTATTGCTCAGAAGAGCACTCAGATCTGTGCTAGCCCCAAGAACAGAGCTAAGAGCAATGAACAGAAGAGGCTGCAGGTCAAAAAAATCTTCACCATCCCAAAAGAGAACTCACCTGGCCCTACCCATCTGTCCCTACTTACCCTCCCTCTCACAGCCAAATTCCTAGAAAAAGCTGTGCAGGCAAAGTAACACCTCACCCAAGGCTAGCCAGCCCCTCTAACAGGAAGGAGATGGAGAGACAACATTCGGTAAAAACAATGGGAGCACCACCAATTGAGAGAAGGGATGAGCAGCTGGGGAGGACGGCTCAGAGATGGTGTTTGAGCTGCACTCTGGAGTAAGAAGCACATTCCGGGAGTAAGGGACAATCCATGGAGGGAGAGGTGGAGGTGGGATGGGAACCGGAACAAAAGGTGAGTGCGCCAGGGGGAACACCACATAACAGGCTGTTCACTGGCGCCCAGCCTCACCTCCCACTTCCTTCTCAACTCTTTGCAATATAGCTTTGGGCCCCCGTTTCCTCCCATGATCCCTCCTTTCTGACCTCTCTGCTCAATGCACTCTCTCCCCTCAGTTTCTGTCCCTGCTCACTCGTGACACTAGTAGGTCATTCCTTATAGTTCCTCTGCAGCAAACATGTGCTCCCCCTACAGAGGGGTATACACCAAGGTTTTCTCCCAGGCCATCTCCTCTCCACTCTCTCTCTTGAGACCTCAATTAGCTCCCATGGATTCACTATGACCACAATGCATATGACCTTCAAATCCTACATCTGCTCTTCTCCCCTCTCTCCCTGGCCCTACCTGCCAGCTAACCTTCACCTAAATGACTAATGGGCCTCACCAACTCAACACGCCCAACACACAACACCCCTAGACAAACCCCTCCTCCTAAATCCCCTATTTTTGTCAAGAGCAATACTGGTCTTCCAATGGCAGGCAAGCGAGGAGTCACCCCCGACCCTCTGATCTTTCTTGCCCCCTCCCTGCCCACACCTGGTAGATATCTCCTTTTTACTGTGTCTCTTACATCTGTCCTGCTTTTCTTCATCAGCTCCCCCAAAGTCCCCCAGTCCAGATACCCATTATCTCTCTCATCTGGGTTACTACTGCAACACCTCCCCAACTGGCTGCTCTGCATCCACCAGGCAGCTGACAAGGTAACATGAACAAAGCCTAGGGCTGACCTATCACCTCCCAGCTTGAGTGACTCCCTCCTGGTTCTAAGATAACACAAACTCCTGTTTGTCATTAAAAGCCCCTCCCAATCTGGCTCCAGCCTAGCTTGCTTTGCTGAGCACAAATTACTGGGCCTCACCCACCGTAGTTCCAGCCATCCTGGCCTCTCTGCTGCTCCCTGTATAAGGAGCTGTTGCCCCCCATGCCTCAAATGCTCTCCCTCTTCCAGATCCTTTCAAGCCTCCCTCTCCTTCCTGTTACACTCTCAGTGTAACAATCTCAGTCTATCTCTTTGGCACTCATTCTAGATGTACAACAGATGCGGCCTATTCCTTGGTAGACTCCAAGAACCCCTCAGTCCAACCACTCCAGAAAGGAGTGTGGAATTCTGCTTACAAAAGAGACTCATGACCTTATATTCATGCTTATAAAAGAGTTCATGCCCTTTGCCCAATGATCCCACTGGTAGACGCATATTCCAAGAAGGTTAAAAAAAAAATAAGCCAAATAACAGACACCAAGCTCTTTATAACAGCCCTTTTTTGTGGTGGTGGAGAGGAAGCAACAAAGCACATGGCATCAAGAGGGCACAGCTAAACACACGACAGCAAACAAGTGCAGACAGGAAGGTTCCTATGAGATGATGGAGCAAAACCAGCACAACCAGGAAAAGAGCACACAGGAGACAAGCGGGAAGCCATGCGCCAGCCTAGAGACGCACCTCCACCCCTTCCCCAGGGAGGCGGGCACCGTGGGCACCGTGCGTGGAGCCCTCAGCTCGGGGGCTGGGCTGTGGGCCTGAGCTCCCCCGTTTTCCCACCCTGTGACGGAATTGGAAGGATTGTGTGAACCGCGCATCTTGTGCCTCAATTCTGGATTTAGCTCAGTTCCCGTTCTGGCCATTATGGCTCTAGCCCAATTTCTGTCTTGGGAGAAAATGTTACTGCACTGTTTGAACTTAGCCCTGCATGGCCAGGGAGCCAGACCATCTCTCCTGGCTGCGTAGAGGCCCTCACCTCAGGACCATGAGTCCAGTGCAGTCTGTGGAATGACACAAGTTTTCTCACAATTGTACATCTCAAGCCATCCACGTGTCTTATCTGAAAACTGGCCCCATGATGCTCAGCAAGGCACTGGATCTTTGTGCTTTGAATTGAATACAGACACTTGGGGGAGTGGGCCCCCTCTTGCTCTGACTTCAGGAATTATACCTGTTTGCTGCCCTCTCCCAACTTGGAAAGCCCCCAATCTTTCCCCCAATTAGAAATCAGATTACCTAATCTTGCATCCTGACTTATATCCTATTCACTGTTTCCTTTTAATGTATAAAAATCTGTTTCCACCTGTATTCAGGGTCCAGTGCCAAGATGAGGACACCTGGTCCCACTTTGTTATGCAACTGGCACTCACTGTTGAATAAATGGGTAGGCTCGGAAGTTTGAACTTCAGTCTGAATCCCCAGCCATTTCAGATTTCACCCATTACAACTGTCACAAGGAATGAATAGCTCAATGGAGAAGAGATAAAGAAAAATACATTCAGAAATTAAAGTGATATAAAAAGAAAAATTAGTCCAAAAAAAAAAGCCTTTTGAAATGTTTTAAAAGACTGCTCTTGAAAAGCAGACAGGGACTCTCTCACTCTTCTATGCGCATCCCTCGTGGCTGGCACAGTGCCTGACATACTTAGGGTATGTGATAAACACTTGCTGAATGATTTAAGAAAGAGCAGAGAGGGAAAATGTGGTTGAGGAAAAGAGAAGAAACTGCCCAAGATAAGTGGGCCATTAGCGTCAATGACTCAACCAAGGAGAATAAGACAGAGCAGTAATACTGACAGGAGGAGTGCCCAGGGAAGAGGAGAGAAAACATCGAGGAGGAAAAAGTGGTAACTGTGCCCCAAACCACAGAGATCAAATTAAGAAAATACATTCATCCAACTTAAAAATGACAAGATCAACAGTAAGCCAGGAGCAGCGAAATCCAGAAGGCAACAGGGGGTGAGGAAAAGTCAGGTAAATAATTTTTTTCTTTCTAAGGGCTGGCTTTGAAATGGAGAGAAAAAATAACAGCTGGGACAAAAGCAGGAGGAAACAGAAGAGACAAGACCGGGTTTCTTAAAGGTAGGAAGTGGAATGTTCTTAAGCAAAGGAAGGAGAGAATAAAGATGAGAAAAAAAAAGTAATGGAAAAGGACAGGCTCCCAAAGGAAACAGCAGCCCACTGCCATCTCCCTCAAGGGCAGAAATGCGGCCAGCCCTGGTGCAAAAGAAGCAAGAATGGGGGTGATGAAAAGGGTTGTGTAGGACAGAATACAAAAGAGGTCTGTCCATCAGTATTTATTAGGCACCTAGCATGGGCCAGGCCCCCTTCAATCACCAACCTGTCAAACAAGGATAGTGAGGACAGTGAGGAGCTTTAAGGATCTCATCTCATCTGATCCTCACAAAATTCCTGTGAGGCTGGTGCCTCATATTTAGTGACTGACCCAGGATCATCCAGCTAAGAAGGGTGAGAGGCAGCATTCACACTCAGCCCTCCCTGACTCCAGGTCAAGCTGCATCCGCTACACCCCCAGCTGCTCCTGACGACACTAGTAGCTGACGTTCTGATACCGTGGCACTCAGCCATGCAGTATCTTTCCATGCCCGTACTGGATTCATAATTTCACTGACACCTTCACTAATGCAATCCTGAAGCACGTTATTTAAGGTACATAAAATGATGAGTCCCTCGCCAACTAAGAACCTGTTCATTTTGACTTTTCCAAAAATGTCTTCCTTTTAAAAAGCCTAAGTACAAGAGAGAAGTGCCTGATTTCATCAGCTCCAAGTTAAGTGCTGCCCAGGGTCACACAGCTAATGTCAGAGGTAGCCTTTGAACTCAATTGTTCCTGATTCCAAACCCAGCCGTCTATCCACTAAGACAGTCTGCAAGGAGGCATTACAACAACACCAAGCTATGTGGCAAACCATTCATCCTGAGCAATAGTGGGTATAACTGAGTACAACCAAAGACTTTGCCACGGTGGTGTAATGGAATGTGACTACATATGCTCAAGCTTTATGTGAATGAGATTCTAACAGAAAACATAAAATCTTCTTTTTCAATCTGCTTATTATCCATTCTAAATAAAGGACATTGCGCGAACATAAAATTGCTGTCGCTACAGAGGAAAATCCAACGCTCAGCACATCACAAATGACTAAATGCATTAAGGACAGCAAGAATTCGCTGCTTAATCGTTTACCTGGACACATCCTAAGTAAAATGGTCCATCCCAAGGAGAACCACCTGGGTTGTTCCCCTCACACCATTTGTCCATCTCAGAGGCAAAGAAGAGAACGGCAAAGAGCCCTTAAAATTCATTCTACGACAAACGCCTTCATTTTATAGACAAGGAGCCGATGTAAAGGGCCCACGTTCATGCAGCCAGACACATGCGCTGGGTTAGAAGCCATCTGTGCACAGAGGTGCACACAGAACCCAAATGTGCCAAATGAAGCACAAAAGGAAAAACAATAGCTTAAGCTTTTGCAATTCTAGTCTCAAGTCCAATTTCCCTCAAGGGTTCCTTACAGTCTTTTATCCCCAGAAAGAGAAAAGAGATGTCCCAGCTGAGATGATGACAAAATGCAAATTTCTGTTAAGTAAATACTCATTTTCAGATTATCTTTCATGAGGAAACTAGAGATACCTTCTCACAAGGAAATAAATCCCACAATGGAGCTCAAGCTGGTTTCCCTTAGTGAAGCTAAGGCAGCCTGGAGCTGCCTGTGGCACAAGTGCACTGGCCCAAGGAAGACTCTTCTCCCAGCGGCCAGCGGTCAGCGGCCAGCACTGTGCACTGCAGCCCACCCTCCCGGCACACACTCATTCTGTGAGCACACACCCACCTCCTCTTCCTTCTGCTCCCACAACCTTACACAACTTTTACCACGGCCCAAGCGCTAGGCTAAATACCGTACAGATATTATCTCACTCATCTTCAAAACAGTCCCGGGACACTGAGGCTAAGTTCATCCATCCAATAAACATGCTAAGTGTGGGGAATAAAGGGGCCAGAGGCAGTCCCTGCCCTCAGCAAACACACACTCCATCCAGTAAGGGGAGGGACACGCTAGAACTAAAGGGGTTCAGAGAAGGCTTTCGGGGAAAGGTGGGATTTTCCTTGGGACTGAAAGGAAGCCAGGAAGGTCAAGAGGTAGAACTGAGGAAGGGAATTCCAGAGACGGAGTCAGAGAGAATGGATGCCCAGAGCCGAGAGACTGGAGGGCCTTGTGAGTGAAACAGTCAGGAGGCTGGTGTCACTGGACAAAAGATTACCTGAGGGAGCGGAGTGTCAGAAGAGTCAGAAGAAGGCTGGGCCCTGAAGGGCTCTGAATGGCAACCACTGGAGTGAGACGGTTGGACGTGAGTTTTAGGAAATCCCAGTGGTGGCTGAGTGGAGGATGCACCGAAGCATGAAGAGACCTGGTAAAGGCAGACCCTGCTGCCCTCCACAGTAGCTATGGCAAAAATCCAGGTAATGAGGATGGGGGCGGGGGGGGGGGTGTCAAGAAAGAAGGGGGTGCATTCCAGGGATGCTGTAAAGTTAAAATGGGCAGGCCTTGACAATTGGCCAGGGTCACACATCTAATGAATTATCAGAGGCTGGATTTGAATGTAGATCTTCCTGATTATCCACTGAACCAAAGCACCTGCACATTTACTCCCCATCCATTTAGTTTACATAAATTAGGTACTTTTTACACCAATTTATAATTATCATTATCACAGGAACAACACCTCAAGACCAGTCATAAAGCTTTAAGTCCTTCCTATTTTACGCTTTTGTTCACATTCAGCATCTACTGTCTGCACTACGCTAGTTCCAAACAGCCTTTAGCCACAGATCTATCGGCCTGCACTTACAGGAAAATATTTAACAACAGTGTGAACTCCTGGTGCCTTCACCTTCACCCTGAGTCATTTCTGAAGGGCTCCCCATTAAATCCAGAAGTCGGGATGTGAAGGGGCTGGAACAAGTTATGCCAAAGAACATGTCACCTTCTGAGAGACCACGTGCTTTTACTCAGGTTGTCACGTTTCCAAAGAGAAACAATGAAGGATGGACTTTGAATAAGAGCTGAAAACACAGAACCCAAGCCTGGCTGACAGGCAGCTATGACCCAAATTCACATGTGCAGAGGACAGTGGGCACAGGGAAGAGCAGGGGGATCTTTAGGCAGGTACTGCAGTGACCTCACCCTAACAGAACACATGAATTGCCACAAATTAAGAAGATGACAGGGAATAGGCATATCTGGGAATCATCCCATATAAATTTAGCGTCTCCTTTGGTTTCACTTCCACTGAGTGGCAAAAAACAGTCTCAAGAAATTACCACCACACGTGTCCTCTATGGACCTTTTCATTGATAATAACCGCAGACTTTATTTGAAATTTTCTAAGTCACATCATGCAAAAACATTTAGCAAGATGAAGGTTAGAAGCGTTCCTACCTGTGGCAGGGCAGTATTGAGCTGTCTCTGCAAGGAATCTCTTTCGTGGCCAACCTCATGTAGCTTCCCTTGAGTCAAGGCCAAGGTCTCTTGAGTCTCTCTAAGCGTGTCTAAAAGACGATCTCTTTCTTCCAACATGGAAACCATTAATTGTTCAAAATGTGAATCGGCGTCTGGCTGCAAAGGGGAGCCAGAGCCGCGGCTCCCGCCTCCTCCAGGGGGAATCTCTGCCTCACTGATGGTTGGCATCACCTCGCACATCATCTTGAAATAAAAATTCATAATCAGAGCCGTTACGTGCAATCCTGGAGCTCAGAAGCCATTCAGAACAACGTGCAAACTCAGTCTGCCCCCAAGTTAAAAGGTGGAGGCGGCCTGATCCCTCTGGCCTTTATCGGGAAGTGCAGTCTCTAAGCGCTGCCCAAGCGGCCAGAGCAGCGAACACTCCAAGACCGACAACTCTGACCCGACGGACACAGAGAAGATGCCCCTAGTCCTAAAGCCTGGTCGTCGACTTTCATTTAACAAAAAGAAAACAGAAATAAAAAGCATTTTCCCTTGGTTGCTGTTTTTAAAAATATGCTTTCATAACTTCATTTTCCTAGCTTCTGGTTTAGAAGAATCCCACAAAATGTACCCGGCATCCCGGCATCTTTTAAGAAGCCGGCGGGAGGGGCGGCTACACGGCTCAGTGAATGGAGCACGGGCCCTGGAGTCCGGAAGACCCAAGTTCAAATGTGACCTCCGACACTAGATCCACTTACTCAGGTGACCTTGGACCCGTCACTTAACCCCAACTGTCCTGCCTCCCGCCCTCCAAAAACTAAATGAGCCAACAAGGAACGGATGGAGCTGAGAAGTGCTAATCATCAAGGCCGACAGAGGAATATGTAGGGGCAACTGCTGGGCAGGCCAGAGGGAGCCCCAAGTCCTCAGTGGGAAACCCCGGGGTGGGGGGTGAGGAAGAGTCCGGCAGATCTCACGCCAGCCTCGGTCCATCAGCACTCATTAGGCGCCTGCTGCCTTCCCCGGCACCGAACCCGGGAGCGCCCCGGCCGCCGGCTCGGGTCAGACCAGCTCCGTCCCCGCCGCCGGAGCGCAGGAGGAAGGGAGTGGGGGGGCACCCTCCCAGCCCCCTCTACCTTCCGGCCCGTCCGGCCTCCGGCGACTCCTGGCGCCACCTCGGACACCGAGGGCTGTGCCGACGGCTCCAGGAAGACAGCAGGCGCTTAATAAGTGCAGACCGTCCCAGCAAAGACTGCGAGCCGGCGGCAGCGCCGGGCCCGTCCTAAAGTCGCGCGACCCTGCTGTGCCTCAGTTTCCCCAGCCGGCCAGTCAGTGGGCTGCTCCTCGCAGCCAGGGATGCGCCCCGGCCTCAGTTTCCCCTCCCCCCAAGGACGCCAGAGTCCGTGCCGAGCCCGGGGGTCGGGGTGCCCGAGCGGAGTTCTCCAGCGACAGGGAGCTCCCTTCCAGCCCGGTTCCCGGCGCCCCCTCCCCGCCGCCGCCCGTCACTCACCTTGGCTCAGGGCCCGAGCCGGCGCCGGCGCCCAGGCGGAGCCCCCGAGCGGAGCCGAGGCCGCACGAGACTGAGGAGAAGGCTCGCGGCCAGGCCGGGGCCCGGGCCCGCTACCCCGAACCCCGAGGCAGGCCGGCCCGCCCGCCTGTCCCCCTGCCCGCCTGCCCGCCGCGGCCGGACCCAGGAGCGGCGACTAGGAGGCGGCGGCGGCGGCGGCTAAGGAGGAGGAGCGGCGGGAGCGGGCCGGGCCGGGCCGGGACGCGCGTCATCCGCGTCATCCGCGCGTCACCCGCGGCGGCGGCGACGTCCTGGCGTCAGCTCCTATGCGTCGGCTCGCGCCCGTCTACGGCTGCGTGCCTGCGTGTTTTGCGTACGCACGCCAACGTGCGCGCTTCCCCTCGGCTCCCTGGGAGAGCCAAAGGAGCCCGAGGCTCCCGGGGATGTACGCGTGCGCGAAACTTCCCAGGTGTGCTCTGGGCCTGAAGAGAAAGGGAGATTCACGTCCACCGTCCTAACTGGCCCCAAGGGATGCTGGGGGGGTCGGAGATGTGCGCGTGCGCGTGCGCGTGCGCGAGACGACCCACGCTTGCTTAGGGAAAGGGAGGCTCTGGGCCACCGGGACTATGCGCCTACGCGGAACGACCCCTGTGGGTTCTGCCGAGGACGAGATTCCTGGGCCGTCTGCTGATGTACGCTTGCGCCAACAAGTCCACAGTTGTTCTCGGGGAGGGGGAAAGAGGAGGGAACGAAAAGTGGAGATCAGGACTGAGACGGGGAGAGGCAAAGAAAGAGTTTGAGAGAATAAGGAAAAGACAGAAAGAAAGAGATAGAAAAGGGAGGAAGAGAGACGGAAAGCGGGAGACAAGGAAAGGGAGAAAGGCAGAAAGAGGAAAAGGGAAAAGGGCACCGGGAGGTGGAGGAGGGAGGGGGCAGAGGTCGCGCCGGGACCCCGCGCTCCGTGGCCGCCCGAGCCGGACTAGCCCGACGATCCGCATCTCCGCGGACCCTGGCCGGCGTCGTGCTTCCAGCACGGCTCTCTGCGGGACACCGGGGCGGAGGGCTGGGGGGGATCGCGGCAGCGGAGCCCTTGGAGACAGCACGTGCTTTCGGACCGACACCAGACCGTGGTCCGTGTTTCCGATGCCGACTTGCAGCCAAGTTTGCATGACGGCACCGTAAGGGATCTCGCCCTTGGCGGGGCTCGGAAGCCGGCTAGCGCCCCTTGGTGCCCCGCGCTGTCCCCCAACCCCCCCCCCGCACCGAGGAGACCCACGTTAGGCTGACCCTTGCCCTCCCTGGCTCTTGGCTCCTGTGTGATGACAGTGGGACTCGGCATCACAGGCGCTAGAGAAATCTCAGCTGGGAAACAACGCCTAGCTGACCCCACTACTTAATGCTACTACCATCCTGGGAAGGACCTTAGAAGGTACCTGTCCGAGCTCGTCGTTTTACATATAGGAAAACCGACGCCCTAAAAGGAGGAAGGATTTACCCAGCGTCCGTCACGCTAACAGCCCTTCTTTGCCTGGGTATTTCTCGGGACTTGTCACTTCCTTATGACATGGGGGGAGGTGGGTGGAAAGAGCCCTAATTCCAATCCCGCCTAGTTTAATACTCTCATGACCTGGAGCCAGTCACCACCTCCCCTGGGCTTCAGAGTTTTCCTCTTTAAAATGCCTGTTAATGGATGGATTTGGTAATGAGCAAAGCCAGGTCTCTTCTATTTCCAAACTAGTTTTCATCCCACTACAGAGCTAATTGCGTATTGTTTAGTGGTCGTCTAATGCAATTCAATCCAGTCAATCAATAACTATTCATTAAACACCTCCAGTGTGCCTGGTCCTCTAAGCTTGAGGGCGCTTAGTTGAGATAAAACAGCTGTTACATTCCTCCTTTGCTGCCAGGTTCAAGAATCTTGAGAATATAAATGGCAAAAAAAAAAAAAAAAAAAAACTTCCCCTTAAGGAGTTTACATTCGATAGCAAATAATTAAAGACTAAAGACAACATAGTTTCCTGGACAGCACTGAGGGGAGGTGGGGGAGGGTTTGAGGCACCTGAACTGATTCTGCAAAGAGGCCCAAGTGAGAACAGAGTACAATGGGGAAGTGGGGGGGAGATAGGGAACAGCCTCCTGGGCCAGCAGAGACACGGACACTGGAGGGAATGTTGAGCTCGATCAACAACAACACATGGCTCAGTTTGACCTGACCGTAAGTGTGTGAACAAGAGTAAGACAGTGCTCACAAACATCAGGGCCATGTTGGTCAATGCCAGGATGAAGAGTTTGTATTTGATCGTGGAGACAACAGGGAGCCACTGAGGATTTCTGATGGGGCATGTTCTCAATGAGAGATGCTAAGGGCCTGAACTATCTAGTGGTGATGAGAATGATGGGGTGAGATGTTGGGGAAAGAGGACTGACCAGACTGCAAGTGATTGGATAAAGACGTGGGATGAGTCCAGGAGGACTCCCAAGGTGGCACCCCTGGAAAGTGGAGGAAGGATGGACTTCTAGGAAAGAGAAAAGTTCTATTTTGGATGTGTTACAAACGGGATGCTGATGAGACATCAGGTATAAATATCTATCATGCAGACTGGAGTTAAGAAGACAGGTTAGAGCTGGGTGTATAAATATGGGATTCCTCTGAATAGAGATTTCAACAACTCTCGGGAGCCCAGGGAAGAGGCTAATTGGTATAAGTGACTAGAGAGCCAGTCTTCACCTTAGGAAAATTTAAATTCAAATTATACCTTAGATACTGACTGTGGGGCTCTAGGCTAGTCACCCTCTGAGTGACTCTTGGCAACTTGAACTGTAAGTTGTGGGGAAGGTGCCACCCTAAATGTGTGCACTAAGTTTCCTCAACTGGAAGTTCCCTGCCTACAGAGATAAAAACCATTGGTCCTTTTGCTTTGGGAACTGATGGGCTTTTAAAGAGAATGTTGAGGAATAGGAATCCCAGGGGAGAGCCTTATAGGATACCCACATAAGGGGATGGAGCCAAGATAATGGTTCTTCTAAGAAGGAAGAGCACGTTGTTTACTTGTAGTCTCCAGTTAGATTGTAAGCTCCTGGAGGGCAGGAATTGTCTTTTGTCTTTTT
>CM053601.1:191556647-191581063 GCA_028646575.1 Pseudocheirus occidentalis | reverse complement strand
GGTTTTCAGTACAGTGGCCACAATATTTAGAACAAAGAACAAAAGAATAATCATCTGGTTTCCCTAAGAGGGAAACCCTCCTTACTTAATCAATCAGTCAATTCACAATACAATAATCAAACTTCCACTTATGGGGCAACCTTTAACTTAATCAGTCACTAATCTAGATTCCCAATTACTAAATATCATTAATCACTAGTAGTCATTAGAAAACCACACAAATCTCCACCCCTTGGTGTCCAGCAAACCTCAATTTCATCTAAGGGGTAGCCTTTTCTTCATCTTGACTCTGGGTGGTCTCTCTGATTCCCTGGATCCCCTTCCATGGTCTCAGCTCCCTCCTGAATCCACCAAACAGTCATCTGGATTCAGAAGCAGACAGCTCCCAGGTCCTTATCCAGTCCTCAGGGCAGTTTCTGGCACACACTGAAGTTCATAGGGTTCAGCACGTCTCAAACCCTTCACCACTTCTCTTGCCTGGAATTCAAGGATCAGCCAGGCCATGAACAAACACAGTCTTATCCAGGTCATGCTTCTTGGTCATCCCAGTCCTCCAGCAGTTCAGCTGGCCCTAGGATCCAGAAGGAATATCAGCCTTCTGGGTGGTCTTCACCAGATTCTGGTCTCAAGAAAACTCCAACTCACTTCTTCAGTCCAGCAGCCCAGCTCCCAGATGCTGAGACAATCCTGCTTCCTCCAGCAGGAAAATTCCAATTCTGTTTCTCTGTCTCTGGAATTCTTCTTTATATACACACTGGCCTCCTGTCTCAGCCAATCTCCTTCTTCCACGTCAACAGGGGAGTTCACGCCCTTTCAACAGGGGATCAGGTCATACCTTCCACACTTAGCCCTAAGTTACTAAGTGCTAAGTATCTGCTAAACTGCTGTTACAGGTGGTTACCCACCTCCTGGCAGAGAGAAAGAGCCAGACATTTTAAGAGATGGAGTAATGTGCTTTGCTTGACCAGCACATCTGTTACAAGAGTTGTATTTCTTTCTTTTCAAGTTAGAGAAGGGGGAGGTAGGAAAGATAAGGCAGGAAAAAAAGCAATTGGTTCTCCATTAAAAAAAGAAAAGAAACAAAGGTCATTGAAATATTTCCTTTAATGCAGAGACAAGAAAGGAAGGTAGGCTAGGACAAAACCTGACAGCTTTGAAAGTTACATGTGGGATTTATTCTATACTTTAAAAGAAAAGAGAAACAGAACATTTGTTAAGCATTCAGTAAGCACCAGGCTCATGAATAAGCAATGAGAATGCAAATATAAGGAGACAAGACCCTCCCTCCCCTCCACAGACATGTCTATGGAAGGGGGTGGGGGCAGAATACCTGCATGGGGCCAAGGCAGAGTGTGAATAAAGCAATAGTGGTTGAAATGAACATATCCAAGGCCCCTCCTCAGATGGAGGTCCAAGTGGAGGAACCAGTCAGGAGTGAGAGCCTTCAGGATGGAATTTCCTCCATAGAATTAGCATGCAGCCACTCCTCTCTACCTTGGAATTGTGACCCAGAAGGCAGAGGAAAGGAGAGACAGCATCTATGACTCTATAGTTTGATAGGTTGATATTGTCCAAGATTGATAAAGGCGGAAAGGTGGATAAGTGTATTGGCAGATATAGACAAATTGAGCTGGGTGGGAAGGAAGAGAGAGGAGAAAGAGATGGAGCCACATAATGATCTCTTCAATAAGCCTTGAAAATGTGAAAGAAATGGACCTGGAATTGAGCAGAAGGCGAGGAGAGAGACAGCTGAATCCCATTTGGGAAATGGAGACGTTTTCTCTGCTCTCGGGAACAACTTCCTGTTCCAAAAAGGCATCTTTCAGCGCCAGCCTTCTCCCTTTCATGCCGCATAACTTCAAAGCCTGGAACACTGAGATCTCTGGACAACCGAAATTCTCTATGACAGGCTGGGCCATGAAGCCGCCGAAGGGGGAACAAAAATAGTGACACATCACTTCCAGATAAAAAGTGGTGAAGGGGAGGGGGGGGGGAAGGGCGGGGCGGAGCCGAGGGGGAGGGGGAGGGAAGCTCGGCTGCCCAGAGCGACCCGAGGAAGCAGTGAGCACCTATCCTAGGCCAGGCACTAGGCTAAGGGCTTTTCAATTAGCGTCTCATTTAATGCTCACAACACCCCTAGAAGACGGGGGCTGTTATTATTCCCTTTGTTTTTACGGTTTAGGAAACTGAGACGGTGGTTAAGCGTCTTACCCGGGCTCACACAGGTAGTAAGTCAGCATTTGAACCCAGGTCCTTCGGTTCCCAGCCCAGAGGTCTCAGCAATATACTCAGACGCCAACAGAGGACCCCTCAAAAGACCGTGCCCAGGTATCCGTTTCCGCACTGCTTTTTTTTTTTTTAAACCCTAGCTGTTATTTCATTAGTACTCGCCAGATATATCAGCACTGGCAGTGAAACTTAGTGTTAGAGACCTGCCTGGGGGACAGAGAGGTAAAGGGATTTGCTGGGGGTCACACAGCCTGACCATGAGACTCGAACCCAGGCTGTCTAACCGCTGATCCACCCTACCTCTCTTTTCCAAATAAACACTGAAGATTTCTACTATACATGTCAGGCAGATGAGTGAGACCACAACCAGTGAAACCCGGTGACATAAAGAAAGAGTCAACAGTTCAGGTGCTTGAACTTCCTGAGGGATGCCTCCCCCCACCCCCTTGGCCCTTGGCACCTTCCTGCTTCCTTGACCTTTTTTTAGCAGAGCCAGGCAGAGTGCAGATCTTAGTTCGTAAGTGCTCTTGGTCAGGTCACTGACTGACTTTTCGGACCTCTACTTCTTCCTCAGGTAAGTGAGGTGGGAGATGGTGGGTAACAGTTGTAGGGCCCTTCCATCCCCAAAACTAGGCACTATAACCCTCTACAAGATCCTTCCGTGCAAGATACAAGTTTAGACTGAAGGAAAGTCTCTGGTCTGTTTTGTGGGGACCTCCCTATCTGGAACCCTCCCCTCTTCCTCCAGTGCTTATTTCAGACAAACTTCCTGGCCTGGCCTGCACAAGACTATGAGCCAAGAGGAGCTGGAGCAGCCAAGATAGTTCGCAATCATTATATTGTACAGCTGGGATTAGTGCACAGTCAAAAGGAAGCCCATTATGCAGAAATGAGCATTTATGGGAAAATGAATTATGTAAATGATTCTTTAGTGTGAGCTGTCAACCCTAAACAGCTCTGATTTAAACAAATCCGTTACTCACTGAAGGGGAAAGAAGACGATCTGCTGGATTACCCAGCCGACATTTTTAGTAAACGAGGTTCATATTTCAAAAAGGAATGTGAGCTAAAGTCTCCTTCAGACTTGGATCCCATCCTAGAGGACAGATGTTCGCATCTTGGATTATGTTATTATTGTTCTGGGTAGCAGGGAAGCCTAACAGCATTTGAAGGAAGAGTCCTAGGTTCAGATCTCGCCTCACAGGCTCCCAGGTCTACAGCTGGAAGCTGTCTCAGAGGCCATTGAGTCCAATCCTTCCATTTTACAGATGAGGAAACTGAGTCCCAGGGAGGGGAAGGGATTTGCCCCTTAGATATTGTTTGAACCCTGGATAAATCACTTATCCTATCAGGGCCTCAGTTTCCTCATCAGTGAAATGGAAACAGTAGTACCTACTGACTGCACAAGGATGTTGTCAGGAAAGCACTTTCCTAAGCTTCAAGTGCTTTAGGGATGGACATGGCCTTTCCTGCCATCCTGTGGTGGTTCAGGTGTGTTTTAATTGTTAGTTATTCTTATGACTTTTATTATTGCCAAGGTCTCCCTAGAACAAAAGTCCATCTTTTTAATATCAACATTTTCTCAATATGTATATAGCCGTGAGTCATGGAATACTGGTCTCCAAAGGACTGACGTTGAGGGTCACCCAAGGGGCAATGGAGATATGCATTATGGGCTTCAACAAGCTACAATGCATTACCCAGGAGGAACTAATTACCGGGAAGAAGAGGTGTGAAAAGATGTCATCTGAGATATGTGTGAGCTCAGAAAAAGAGGAACTGGTCACTTGGTAACTGCAAAGATCAACAATGGACAGCTGGTGTACACTATTGTTATCCATTTAATGACAAGAGAATAAGGAAAATATGGATGGCCAGATGTGGACAAGGTTGACAGGCATGGGTGGGCTGCCATCTGTATCACTGGAGGGAGTACGCATCTTGAGGAGATCCCAGATCTGCTTAGGTATTGGACTATTCGTTTTTTAAAATGTTTTCTATTTAATGATGCTTCCCCCCCCCTCAAATTTGCTTCATTCTGTTGTGTGATTTAAAGATTAAATAGGTCTTTTGTAGTAACAGAAATCAATGAGAAAATTGGATTTTATTTACAGAAATTCACCTTGAGGCATAGGCTGTCCAGGTAGAGGAGATCTCAGGAATGCATCCATTCCATAACTTGAGGCACGCCTGTGTGTATTTCTGAGAAAAGGCTGGATGACTCATGAGGCAGTTATTAAGACGGAGAAGCCTCCCTCCCCAACTTACCATCTTGAATGCTAAGAGACAGCACAGGAACTGGCAAAAACAAACCAAAAAAGTGTAACCCCTGTCCCAAAGCCCTGTGGTAGGGAACTCTCTCCCCTTTGATGGAGATGAATGCCCTGCCCTGTGTGAGGGGTGGGTAGGGCTGGTAGGAGAGAAAGATGGGAAGATCGACCAGGACAATTGCCACTTCAGCATGAGTAGAACCAACACAAGTGGCCATGTCCTTATACCCAGCTTGTTACAGTAGAGTGTCTCTTGGTTGAGCTACCTCACACCCAATGGAAAAGCTCCTTCACTCTGGATAGTCTGGCATATAGTTTCCTATGTAGACCTTCCCTGAATTCTGTTTGCCACCAAGTTGGATAAATGGATTTTCTTTGCTGTTCATTCTGTGTATTCATTGTGGAACTGGTATTTGGTGGGAAAGGGGTCAAGCCTTGGCTACATAACTTGGGGTCTCCTCCTTCCCCACATATAATAATGACAGCAATAAGAAGTTACATTGAACCCAATCTTACTGCCTAAATTAATAATATTTAAGAGAACAGAGCGGTCCCTGGCCCTAATTTCCTGCCTCTCCTGGTGGGAATGAAAGTCTCCCTTGGAGAAGAGGCTAAGGATATCAACTCAACTTTCATTCTAGCCTTACACTGATAGATAGGCCTTGCTGTGTGTGGGCTCTTCTCATTATACATGGGCCTCACTCGATACACCAGTTTGAAGAACTGACTTCCAGGTTAGGAAGTAAGTATAAGCTGGGTGTTCTTAGACAAGTCAAAAGAGGCTCCCTCTACCTTCTGATGGAGGCAGGCTCAAGGGAATAGGGAAGGGCTAAGAAGGGATTGTCAAGAACAAAGCTGAGCTGGTCATGCAGACTCATTGACAACAAAGTGTCTGGTGTTCTCTGTGCCCCCAACCAGGGGGTACCTCGCAGCCCTTTTCAGAAAACCCACACAACACAGGGGAACTAGCTAGTGTTGAGGTTTAGGGTTTAGATTAGGGGTGCTCAAAACCCCAAAATACCAACACACCAGATCCTGCCGAATGAATTTGACTCAAGTCTTCTCTCAGCCAAAGAAAAGCAAAGTTTATTAAAGATTCACCTTAATAGGTAGGCTCTTAAGGAGCCTAAGTATACGTGAAGCTTGCATTGACAAGCAGGCCAGAAAAATCTGACACAGAATAAGTCCAAGCTAGATAATTCTCAGCCCCTTCGTGGAAGCAAGATGCATCTTATATACAGAAAGATTGTGGGAAGGATCTAGGGATGGTCTAGAGAAGGAGTTTGGGGAGGCTCTTGAGGAGGAGTCTGAGGAGGTCAGACTCCAGTAATGAGATTAAGGGGGGAAAATATGTGAAGATGACAGACTATGGAGGGCTAGGCTAGGTTAAGAGTAACAAAGATTTGGGTCTAGCTTATGGCCTCTGCAAATCCCTCATCCAGTGGGAAGATTCAGTCAGAGTTCAAGGGTTTTCCCAGAGGCTGTACCCCATCAGGTAGCACCTACAAATCACAGACATCCTGCCGTGCCACCAAGAGGTCTCCCCAGATCACCATCCCTCCATGCTAAATAAACTGTTTTGTAGGAAGGGTAGAATGGATCTGCCTAACAAACCTCAGTCCAGAAGGTTTTCATCTCCTTTAAGCCAACACTGGGTGGGAAAGAGGCAAGTGCCTGGTGCTAGTAATGCCTCAGGACTATTCTCTACTGTCGCTGATTGTTGTCCCCACAGTTCAGCTGCCTAATGCCCTAACTCTGAGAACTTCAGGATAAAGGAAGAAAAGAAACATTCATTGAGGGAGCATACTCATACTAGGGGCCACTGAGCCAAATGAAGACTATGAATGCTGCTTTCCTAGCGCAACACTGTGATTTTATTAGTGTAGTGTGAATTACAAACTAACAACATTCTCACCAGCCTGGTTCTCATCTCCATCCTCTCATAAATACCAATTCAACTCGACAAGCATTCGTTCCAAACTCCTGATATGTCCCCATCTATGGATGGAAGGGATAAAAGAAAATGGGACAAATACAAAAAAATGTCCCTGTCCTTGGGGATGCTACATTCTATCCCACAAAAGATTTAGCCAATATGCTAGAAACAGTCTTCTAAGTCAGGGGTTCTTAACTGGGGTTCATGAACTCCCAGGGGATCTACGGATCAATGTTAAGGACTCCATGGAAAAAATACATACTTTTTTTTGCTGACCTCTAACTAAAACTTAGAATTTCCTTCAATTATTTAAAAACATGATTCTGAGGAGTCCATGTGCTTCTCCAGACTCTAAGGCCTAAAACAGGTGAAGAATCCCCTCTCTGGGTCTTTAAACATTTCATGAATCATCCAGCCTGTTCATCTCTCAGCTCTTGCTCTTAAATGACTGGTCTGTCACCTTCTGTGCTGAGCTGTATAGTGAAAATGCCTCTTATGTGTGCAGGTCCTCGCTGTTTTACTGCAGACTGCATATATCCCACCACATAGCTCTCCACTGGCCTTGGGGTCCCCTGAAATGTTAACGCTTTGGAAATTGTGGTGTTTCCTCATTCGCTGCCATATGGAACCACTAGAAAAATACAGGCCTTAAAAAGAGATGGAGAAGTAACATGGAAAGGAAGAGGCAGTTTCTCAAAAGCAACCCTGTCCCTTTTCTTCTTGGTCAGTCCTGACCAGCTCATTTTCCCTCTGCCGTGTCCGTTCCAAGAATCTCTCTCTAGAGAAGCACAGGTGTGTCTCTCTGCAGTTCTACAGCTGACGGGCACAAGCGGTACAATGTAATTAGGAGCATCTGTAAGACCCAGGCAGCTGCAGAGATTCCCTCTTCTACTGGAGCTCGTGCTGAGCTTCCTCCATGGTAAGGGAGGACACATTTGGTGAGCGGCTAAATAGTACAAGAGGTGGAGGGCTGGACCTGGAGCCAGGATGGCCTGAGTTCAGATCCAGTCATAGACACTTACCAACTTTGTCATCCCAGGAAAGTCACTTAACTGCTGTTTGCCTCAGTTTACTCACCTGTACAATGGAAATAATAATAGAACCTGCCTCCCAGATAATGTTTATCAAGAGCTTAGCACAGGACATAGTAGGTGCTACAAAAATGCCTGTTCCCTTCCTCTTTTTTCCTCACCCCCATGCTTGTTATGAGTCATCAGAAGATCAGTGAACAAAATTATCTCTAGAGAATGATGAATAGAAGGAATTCAGAAAGAAATTTATAAAGACTTGCTTAAGCTAATCAAAGAGAAGAAAACCTAGTGAAAATCTCCACAGCGGCCATAGGAAAGTAAAATACTTCAGAATCCAGATCAATGTAAGGACCAATATGGATTCCAGAGAAGTGATAACCAAACACGCTGCCCTCCCTTTGGGAGAGGGTCGGGGACGACAGGGGAGGAATGTGGCATGCCCTGCCAGCCACAGACTATGTGTCAACTAACCACTTCTCTTTGCTGAAAGGGAGGGTTCTCTGAGGGGCAAGGAAGAGGTCATGGGAAGTGGTAGTGATTTTTAAAACAACAACAAAAAGCACCAACAATTTTTTTTTTAAGAAAAACTTTTTAGGATCTGCCAAACTAAGAAAGCATGCTCTCTGATACTCGATAACGTCTATGTGGGCAGAGAAAAGATTTATGGGAAATATGGTGAAGGTGTAGAAACAGAGGAGGCCAATGATGGAGGTTACTTGTATGCCTCCTACCTGGGGAGGACAAATACAGCCTTTAAGAAAAGAACTGGAAGGCTCTGGACACAGCCAAGCCCAGAACGCAGCAACAAAAGAAAAAGAAACCGACCCTATCTTAATAGACAGGAAATGACGGGTTACAGACATGAGAATCATTTCAGAAGCAGCTCCCTTTGTGTAATCAGACCATTAAGCAGCAAGAACAAAGATCCAAATCAACATGAAATTAAAAGAAAGACCAAAGATGAAAACACACTGTGTGTAATTATGGCTGCCGCACCCCAATTTCTCTAAACAAATTGTTGACTCTGAAAAATATGAAGTGGATGAAAGCAAAGACATTGACTTTATCACTTAGCTTAGCTGGACTTCAGTTTCCTCATCTGTAAGATGAAAGGGTTAAACTAGATCATCTCCAAGGTCCCACCCAGCTCTCAATTCTACAACCCTGGTCTCAACACTTCTTGGAGAAATTTAATCAAATGTAAGGTGGTAGCCAGGATGAAGAGGCCAAAAGAACCCAGAAACCACCTCAGCCAACAAACATTTAATTTCCTTACTGGACAAAGACACAATTCAGTCTAGGATTACAGAAGTTTGCCCAGTAAACTCATTGGCAAAACATCTGGTCCAACCCCACATTTTACAGTAAAAGATGCAGCTGAGAAGAGTTTCTGGACCAGACCAAATAAATACTTGGAGAAATTTGTACTAGAAGTTGAATACCTTTTAAAACACCCAGAAGCCATTTCTTATGGCATGGCAAAGACACTATGATTCCAAAAGGACAGAAAAAGGAATCCCCCAAATACTATAACCCAGAAAGGGCAACGAAGAACATTGTGACTGCTCTTAATACTTATGCTGACTTCTTTTCTGTGAAATTCTCATGAGAAGAGTGTTCACACGTATTGAAGTGTCTTCATAAAAATATGAAAAGAGAGACAGGCTTCAGTGAAGGATTTACCCAGTTCAGCACACCTTCTCTAGCAGAGGCAGAAAATACAAAATCCCACTGGACTTTTTCATTTATCATTATATTTTAAAAAGCATTTCACTCAGTCGAGCAAAGCACAGCTTTTGGCTTTCTCCTTCAACAAGTTGTCTCTCCTGCAGATTTTAAAATCATGCAAGATCTTGATAGATGCTAGTATGGGAATAACTTGGTTCAGTCTTCCCCCAATGACCACAGGAAGCCCAAAATGGGCAGTTGCAATGTGCTCTTGCTACTGTCATGGAGGATGTCTAAGACAGAACCTAAATGCAAGAAGAATTCGTCCCAGATGGTGAGAACCTCCCGGAAATGTCTGAAGCCAATATTGAGCTACGGCTAGATTCTGATTAATGCAAGTGATGAATTTCTCCTGACCCAGTCCGGTTATTTGAGTAAGTATTGCCTCATTCAATTGCACTGGAATCAAAGACCATATTTTACATAATTATAACCTCCAAGAGTGGGAATTCAAAGATGGTCAACCACTTCAAAGGATTAATTATCGGCACTAATCTGGACCTACCTGTAATTGTACATGCCTCAGAACTCTATAGTCTCTTGACAGAAGTAGTGGGCCTGGAGTCAGGAAGACCTGAGTTCAAATTCAACCTGTTACACTTACTCTAGCTCTGTGAAAGTCATTTAACTACACCAGGTCATGCCCATGAACCTGAGTCCCAGGTGAAAACACCCTGCTTTGAGGGAAATTTCCAGGAACATATGGCCAGTCACCTGAGTCTCACTTTACAAAATAGCACCACAAGAGCCCAAAATCAGCTCACACGGCCACATGAAACAAAACAGAACAACACAAAAAATCTGTTGAGTATTTTTCTAAAAAATATTGTTTTGAAAGCAGGAATAAATCTGATTCCATTTCCTCATCTGTAAGATAAGGAGAATAATAATAATACTTACCTCTTTCTTGTCAAATAAGACAAGAATCACAAAGTGCTTTCCAGATTTAAGGTGCTATATAAAATGTTCCTTTTTTGTTTTATTTTGGTCCTGGCCTATGACTTTCTCCACTGGTACATATTAGAAATTGATTCATATTTTATAGGTCTGTAGAATTATCTGGGTCACTGAAAATGGCCTACTTGGCCCCACAGCTAGTCTGTGCTAAAGGTAGGATTTAAACTAAGGTCTCTATGATTCCAAAGACAATTCAGTCCTCTAACCACTACGGTCCACTGCCTCTGGAGTCCGGCAACCCTCAGAGGAAGATCTGAGTAGATAAAGAATGACTATTAGTAGGGGGCGGCTAGGTGGCGCAGTGAATAGAGCACCGGCCCTGGAGTCAGGAGTACCTGAGTTCAAATCCGGCCTCAGACACTTAACACAAAAACTAGCCATGTGACCTCAGGCAAGTCACTTAACCCCAACTGCCCTCCAAAAAAAAAAAGAAAGACTATTAGTGAGATCATGACAGTTGGAAGGGTGACCCAGTGATTAAGTCCTTTGGCATAAGGATTTTTGGACAGGTACAGCAAATGGACAATGACCTCGTATCCGAATTGGTGGAGAATAGGTTAAGTTGTACCTGGGAAATTATGTAGTTCTTTCAAGAACTGCAGGCTGCATCCCCTTGCAAAAAGCCTGCCTTCATAATGCCAGTATCTTCCAGGGATGCTCTACTGCCTGGAATCACAGGACACCATACTCTCTGAAGTGGGGGACTAAAGGCCAATGATGGGGAAAACCAGATTGTAGCATGCCACCAACAATAACCTGCCTATAACATGTGGTCTAAGCTAAACAAAACCTTCCTGAGCATGTTGGACCCGCAGCTGAAGTGGGCAGTTTAGGGAGCAAGGGAGAAAGATAACAATTTGGGGTGACTCAGTTGTTGCACCAATATCAACATATTTAGAGCTTTGAGATGGCTTTGAGAGGGTTGGGCTGACCCTTCCTGGAGGACAGATAGAAGGTCCTGGACAAAATTATGGAGGATCCAATAAAGTGAATCAGTTTGGAGCTGCAGAGTTCAGTCATCAGAGCAAAGAGCCATTGAAGCATCCGAGCATGAAAGGATGAACTGACTAGACCATGCCCAGGCAGAGCAGTAGGGAGAGGGAGAAGCTTTGAAACCATATCATACGCATGTTATTTGAAAGAACTAAGGCTAGCTAGTGTAGAAGAGCAAAAATGGAAGGGAAAAAATCATCATAAAGGTCAGATAGTCAAAAAATTCTAATGGGAAAAAGGTATTATTAGGATTCTGGTTGGTCCCAAGAGTACAGAACTATCAGGCTATAAGCAGCTATTAGAGAGAGGAAGATTTTAACTAAAAGTAAGAAACCCCTGAAAGTGAAAGCAATCCCACCATGGAGAAGATTGCCTTGAAAGACAGGTGACTCTCCTATCCCTGGAGGTCAAGTGACCTCCCAAGAAGGCCTTAGGGGAGAGAGCTGGATGAGGCAGCCCTGCAGTCCCCTCTGGCTGCTGCTCTGATTCTCTGCTGTTTTGTCATAGACCCCTTAGCCAGTTTGGGAAAGCCTTCAGAATCCTCACAATCACATTTTAAAATATAGGAAGGAGGGGCAGTTAGGCAGCACAGTGAATAGAGCACCAGCCCTGGAGTCAGGAGGACCTGAGTTCAAATTCGGCCTCAGACACATAACACACTTGCTACCTGTGTGACTTTGGGCAAGTCACTTAACCCCAATTGCCCTCCAAACAGCAAAAAAAAAAAAAAAAAAGAAAAGAAAAGAAAGATATCATTTTCCCCCAATCCAAGTCCCAGAACCTTTGAAACACGTCCATGGCTCTGAGGCAATTGGAAGGGTGACCTAGTGTGTAAGTCCTTTGGCACAGTGAAGAACCCATGCTTTCAGGGGTATTGCCAGGACTATAGGGGCCAAGTCACCAGAATCTCATTATAGGATTTTACAAAATAGCATGTGGAGTCCAGAATCAGCTCACAAAGCCACACAAAACCAAAGCTGTTGGGCATTTTAAAAGTTCAACAACATTCTTTTGAAAGTATTAATAAAGTACCTGAAATCGACTCATGGGCTGGCTTTGAGCCAGAGAAAGCAGGAGTGGAGAAGAGAGCCAAGTTCTCCAGCCCCACACCCATCTCTTTTAGGGAAAACGAGCCATCCCAGCCATCCCAACCATCCCAGAGAAGTCAGGCACGTTTCACATAATTGCACTGCCAAAGGACATTTAATAAAGAATGCTCAACCAACTTGGTCACTCAGACAATTAGACAATCTCACTCAGAATCATGGAACAGAAAAAAATGAAAGGGAAGAGCGTGTCAGACAAACAGGGTGTAAAGTAGTTCCAGGAAGGCAAGTCCTAGGACTCCTATGTCTTTGGGATCTAGAGTGGGGGTGGGCAGAAGGGGGGAGGGGTCTATAGGTGTGTTGACTCTAGGCTGGAAGGAGCCTCAGATATGGTAACAATGGTTTTTGTAAAGCCCTGGACATGCCTTATTTCATCTGTCCTCCCCTCAACTCTGTGAGATAAATGCCAACGATATTAGAATCCCTTTTTTACCAAAGATGGTTCTTCAGGTCTTGCAGCCCCCAGGCCATGGCTCTGTACCCTTTACCTATCATGTTCTCTTCTTTCTCCAACCTTGCCTCATTTACAGAGGAAAAAACTGAGGCCCCAACATGGGGGGCAGACTCGCCCAAGGGAAGAGAAATAGTAAAGGCAAGATTCGAACTTAGTGCCTTGGACTCTCAATCTAAGGCATCAGTAGCTTTGTGATCCTAGTCAGGTCACTTTACCTCTGTGGGCCTCAGTTGCTTGTATGTCAAACAGGGATAATAACATTGTCTATCTGCCAGCTTTGTCATGAGGATTGCATGGGTTAACATTTGTAAAGTATTTCTCAAATCTTCAAGATTTATATAAATGTTTGCTGTTCTCACTATTAATACTTATTGGTTTATACTAGTGAATTCTCCATCTAATGTGTTAGAAAAGCAGGCACTAGGATCAGAAACACCTGGTTATCACAGCTCATGCAGAAACTCTGAGCAGGGTCTGAAGAAAGAACAAGGGCTTAAAGAAATGCCATAAACCCATGAGAGCTCAGGGCCACAGACAGGTGTGGAGGGAGGAGTCTGGGGGTGGTTCCTCCTCCTCTCCCCCAAGATCGGAGCAGGCTTCAAGGACAACCTGTGCTTGGAAAATGGGCAGATTAGAAACACAAGGTCAACATTTTCATGTTCTTTACAACAGTGGCTTCTTAGAACCAAGAGGGAAGTGGTGGTTCCGCTGAACTGGGGGAGAGTCTTGTTCCCTCGGACACACTCTGAACTTCCTATTCCTTAACATTTTCATCAAACAGGACTATTGGCTATTCTCCTTCTGTAACCATGAAGGGTTTAGCAGTCCTGAGTGCCCAGCTTGTGCTCTCCTATATAGCAATCAAGCATTTGGGATGAGCTTCCACAAGATCCCAGCATCATCAGTTTAGACATAAAATGGATCTGGAATCCATCAAATCCAGTTTTCTCCTTCTATCAATGAGGAAACTGAGGTGCAGAGAGGTTAGGTGACTTGGCCAGGTTCACACAACTGGTAAATGTCTGGGACAGGATTCCACTGGAGTCTTCCTGACTCTAAAACCAGCATGCTAATCCCTCTACCCCTCCAAAGACCTTTCCTGAGAAGACAGAGCAAGAACAGCAGATTCAAAAGCAGTCTGGGAGCCAGAAGGGCCCTTTTCCCTTGCATTCATCAGGTCTTTAGGCTCCAGCTTAAAGTGTTTGGTACCAAACATCCTCTTAATTTGGGGTGCTCTTTCTCACAACCCCCCACAAAACACAATCTCTCTGGGGGCAAGTAAGCTTCAACTTGGAGCATAAAGTGAGGCAAATCCTCATGAGTCCTGGCTATGGGAGTCCCTCTCCCCCTCACAAAGTCCCCACCAAATTTGCTTTTTCGTAATGGACAAGTCACTCCCCCTGCTCAGCAGGGCTGACCCCTTGTTTTGATTGAAGGGTCGATCTACAGTAGGTCTACATCAAGCATATGGACGGATCCTTCGCTGGCTCCCTATCAGACCTGGCTGCTTCTCTATTTGTCCCTCTGATGGCACTGATGGAGCTCCCAATTGCACTGGTCCACTGGGTTATCCCAAACCCTTTCCAGGATATTAGATACTTAATATCAGGAAGTCATAAATGGGGGAGAGGGGTGGAGGTATCATGCTCATGGGCAGCTGAGGGCCAGGATGGGGGTGGTCTAGGTCAGCACTGCCCAGCCCCAGCAGCTCCCACAAGTGCTCACCCACTCTCTAAATGGAAAAAAAAACAGTTACAAGAGGAGCTGAGGGATTCTGAGGCTGGGCATGTTCAAACAGTATTTGGGCTCCCCAGGCAACCAGAAGAGTCCTCTTGAGCTACCGCATAGGACCAGCCCCATAGTCCCTCAGAGCCAGGACAAGGTTCACCAAGCTTCAGTTCCCTGTATGAGAATGAGGCAACTATGGCCAGCCCCATTACCAGGAAGGGCCAATCTGAGCATGCTCTAGGGAGTGGATGGGACCCTCCTTGTTTTTGACTCTTGAGCTTTCCCGGCTTTCTCGGAACCACAGCTCATGTGCCGCTGCCTCCTACTGGAAGTCTTTCCTGATTCACTCGGTGATTGGCACCATTTCCCTCTTGAAATTCTGTGTATCTGATTGTACAGGTATAAATAACCCCTATCAGATTGCTTGCTGTCTTGAGGAGGGGAGAAGGAAGGGAGGGAGGAAGAAAAAATGTGGAATTAAAAATCTTACCAAAATGAATGCTGAAAACCATCTACGTAATATTAAGGAAAACAAAATAAAATAAATTACAAAAAAAAAAAACCGAGAGACAAACAAAGGCCGATGTATCTCCTCGCACCCACTTTGTATCCTCTGGCACACACTTCTACTTCCTTATGTACACATCGCCCCAACCCCAGAGCTCCTGGAGGGCGGGGCTTGTTCCGTTTTTTGCCTGTGGATGCCCAGTGTTGTGCCTGGCACCAGCAAATGTTTAATAAATGTTTGTTGGATTGGATTATATTGGGTTCGAGATTGCCCCTTGGAGACTGAGAACGGGTGAAACCTGATACCTCTTTATAACTCAGTTTAGTGTAAGGAAAAACACATCTGTTGCAGTGCCCAGTATAGAACATATACCAGGACAACAACAGGGCTCCACGGTCGGGTCATCAGACCACAGATTTGGAGCTCGTGGGGACCTTAGAACTCATCTAGGCCGATGCTCGCATTTTCCAGCTATGGAAACAGACCTAGAAAGGAGATATAACAAGACCATGCTGATGGAAGAGGCAGGATTCTAACTCAGGTCCTCAGCTACCAGGAATCAGGTTCCTTCCATTGCTTTACATTGCCTTTAAGCAGGATGGAGGCCTTCACTGACAGTCAGTCAGAAACAGATGTCGGGCCCAAAAGGACCTAATGTTTCTCCTGAGGTGAATCGTCCACAAAGTGTTAATGGGCAAACGATCACTATCTGTCAAGATGAATTCATCCCTTGCCAAGATTAGTTTCCGAGAAAGCCCTTGTGTCCCCTTCTCTTGGAAGCACAATTCAAGGTGCCCAGTGCCAGGCATCTGGTTCCTAAGGGCAAAGAAATGGGCCCTGCTGAGGAATGACTGCTCTGAGCAGGCCCTGTGCACCCAGAACAGAAGGGGAGGCAGCCTGGGCCCCTGAGGGGATGCCCGGTGAACAGCAGAGAAGGCTAAGCTGCTGTTGCTAAGAATCCAATGAGGCCTTGGGGGACAAGCAGGCGTGCCAAGCCAAGACAGACAAAAAGAAAAAGAGACCAGAGCCAGTCTGTGGCTCTCTGTACAGAATCCACTCAATGCTAACCTTCTCAACTGTCTCTTTTCTCTCCAGATTTCCTCATTGGGACCATTTATGAAGCTTTTGGCCCGCCCGAGAGGGCCAAGTCATTTGGAAATTTTTTTCTTTCTAAATATGGCCAGAAAGGATGACGGAACCATGGAAAGCATTGGACTCAGAGGTTCAAGTCCTGTGTCTGTCACTGTGTCCCTGGGCGAGCTCCTTCCACTTGTGGGCATTGGCTCTCCCTGTGCAATGATCTGGCCTCAGGGTCTCTTCTAACTCTATTTCCCTGATTCCCTGACAGTCTTTTTCTTGGTCATTTCCCTGTTGAAACAGAAAATTGCAAGCTCAGAATTCATGGGATTCTCTCCTTTCCTTTCTTGGAGCATTCTGTGAACAATCTCAAGCACCTGCTCTGGGTCAGGAGAAACCTCCTGGGACCCCAAGCCTTGCTTCTGTTGAGTGGTCTCACAACTGCAGCATTCATGGAAAGACACATCTAAAATTCTACTTCACAAAATCAGAATTAAAAAAAAAAATCTGTGAGCCTAGTGCTGGAGTCAAAGTTGAGAGCCAGCATGGCCCAGAGGGTTGGGCTCTGGAACACATGCATAGGTTCAAATCCTGCCTTAGAAGCTGAGCAGCTGCTTGGCTTCAGGCAAGCCAGCTTTCTTGTTTGTGTCTGTGAAATCCCAAGTCAGTCTTGATAGCCTCTGAGGCCTCTGATCTAGGTCGGAATCCCCCTAAATCATCAAATCTCTTTGGATTTCCATACCCGTCTGTAAAATGTGGCCCTGCCAGCACGAATTCTGTGAGCCTGTGGCAAACAATCAGGATTCGAGTAAAGGGCCACTAAACTTTCTTTGGAGACTCTTCTCTAGCCTTTTCTCCCCCTTGGAATTCTGCCAAGGGAGGGGAGGGACCTCTCTCTCTTCTGCCAGTGGCATCAACAAGCCCATGCAGGTGCAGGGCTGAAGAAGAAATCCAGATACCTGCCCAGCTGGCCTCCCAAAGGGCCTTTGCCTTCCGGGAGGAGCACAGTGGATACAATGGGCTCATTGAGCACTTTCCTCATGGGTGCCTCTGAATCTTTTTTTGTCTTGGGTATTTTCCGAGGTAGAAGGAATAAGCAGCTGTCCTCTAGCCACTGCCCATCTGAGACCTTGAGGGTCCTTTTCTAGAAGGAAAGTTCTTCCATTGTGGGTTCCTTTAGGCCATGAGTGTCACTGACCATGGAGCAAAGAAGGAATGGAGTTCTTCAAGTTCTAGAGCACAGGAGCAACTCCTCCCTGCATAGTGCAGGAACCAGGAAGAGTCAAAGCCAGAGAGCTAGGTGGACTTATCTGGGATTATCAGGTACCTTCCCCAGACAAGCCTCAGTGGCTCTCAGAGACACAGCGACAATGGGACACAGTCCTCAACTTTCAGCATTTTGATGCAGCTCATTTCATATGCAGCACTTTGGGGGCTTTGTTTAATTAAAAAGGGGCCTTTGGTTAAAGCATTCACTGGACAGACCTCCACACCACCCCTCATGGAAGATTCAGGAAGACTGATACTCAGAAGAAGGACTTTGCTAACAACTGAACAGCACAAAAAATAGCATGAGCTGTCTTGGGAGACAGGGACTCTCCTGCACAGGAGAGCTGGTGTGCCCACTTGTCAGTGATGTATGGTGGGAGAGGAGCTAGGCACGGTGACCTCTGAGACCCCTTTGAAACCTGATATTCTGGAATCAAGATGAAACTCTCAAGGAGCTTATCAACTAGCTAGAGAATGACATCGATGCCTTCCTTGTATCATTAATGAGGTACCAAAGACGAGGCTCAGACAGGAGGTGGAATGGAGAGCTCAATGTGGCCTGGCCTGGCCAGGGCAGACTTCAGCCTGCAGGATACAAGCCCAGAGCTAGCTCTGGAAAGATTGGCTTGGATTTTCACAGACAGAAAGGAGAGGAGCAAACTCCCTGGGAGGGTGAAGGCTGAGAGCAAGGGGACACCAAACCTTTCCAAAAAGAAGGACTCACTGAGTACGTTTCTCAGACTCCCACAGGGAGGAACCCCCCTCCCCAACTAAAAAGTTGATAACTTCACTGAAATCCCCTACATTTGTATTTTTCAGACCAAGAGCTAAAATTTTTGTGCTGTCTAAGATTTGCAAAATGCTACATGTATATTATCACATTTGAGCCTTATGACAACCTTGAGAGGCAGATGTTGCTACGACCTCCATTTTGCACATGGGAAAGCTGAGGCTGAGGGAGATGAAGTGACTTACCCAGGGCCACCCAGCTTGTAAATATCTGAGATTGGATTTGAACTCAGGTCTTCCTGACTCCACTTTATCCACTATACCACCCAACTGACCTAAGCACAGATGAAGGAACAGATGTAAACTAGCAACCCAAGCTCTCTGTGGAAAGCTGGAGCTAAATAAAAGTGCAAATGATGATACTTGTTGCCTGTGTAGCTTCAAGGACCCCTTGTCATGATGTTCCACCCTTCCAGGAGTCTGTGACTGACATGTTAGGAACTGCTGGTAGAAGCAAAGGCAATGAGGAGGCAAAGTCCCATTGATTCTTCCTCCACAACCTCTTGTGCATCTCCCCTTCCTTCACCCACACAGCCACCTCCCTGGTTTCATTAAACCTTCTCACTGTTGTCCTGCTAGAGGCGTAGACTCCTCAGTGGACTCTTGGCTTCCAGTCTCTCCTTTCCAAACTGTCCTTCATGTAGTTGCCAAAAAAATCTCCAAGTACAACTGTGACTATTTCACTCCCCTTCTCAAGTATCTTCACTGGCTTCCTATTGGCTCGAGTTAAAAAGAAAATGTATATAATATCCTCAATGAGGCACTGAAAACCCTCCATACTTTACTTTCCACCTCCACTTTCCAGTTTATTTCACTTTGTCTCCTTTCATGAGCTCTTTATCTAGTCCAGCTGTCTTTCTTATCACTCATGACATGCCACCTGCCAAGTCTTTACCTGTGCACATGCTTTGATGCCCTCTTTGCCCACCTCTAACTCACAGAACCCTTCCAAGCACAGCTTGAAGGCCACCTCCTATAGGCAGGCTTTCTGGATGCCCAGCACTATCTATGCAGTCTCTTTCCTCCTTGAATGACCACAGACTGGCTTTTCTGTTTCCACAGTATGTGCCCCCAATAACCTCCCAGATGGTTTAAACAAGAGGACAGCCAAGGTTTAAAGGATGCCTGATCTAGAGCAGGGAGGGACCATACTGGGATGACCAATTAGTGCAACCCCCTAATTTTATCTATGAGGAAACAGGTCAAGAAAAGCAAAGTAGCTTCACCAAAGGCAGTGCTGGGATTTGAACCCAGGTCCTTTCTCCCTAATGTCCTTTCCACAGCACAACATCTGCCTCCAAAGATGAGACCCTAGAAAGCTGGAATTGTTGGACTGTTGTCTCTGTATTTCAGATACCTATAACATAGCACTTGGCACAAAGTAAGCAGTTATGAATACGCTTGTTGGATTGAATTGAAGGCACTTGCTCTGTTTAGAACCAAAATATCATCTGAATACCCTGGAAAACATGGCCGGAACGGGATGGTCAATTGATTAAGCCATATTCTCTGAGGCTGAGATCAGGGAATATTGAACTGCTCTTGTAATATTTCTGCTCCAAAACCTCCCTAAAAGCAGACTTGCTTCTCTGGAAATCTGGACAATCCTAAAATGCCCTGCCATCTGGTTGCTGTCATTTTATCCCATAGGCTTTGATTCAAGGGAGAGAAGAGAGCTTCATCTGTATTTCACCTCAAGGTCTCAAGGACAGGAAATAGGACCTACACAATTGTACTCCTCTCAAAGGCAGAATCTGCAGAATAATAATAATGCTAGCTTATATTTACATAGGATTGTAAAGTTAGGAAGCAATTCTAGCCATCAGGAGGGGCCGTTATTACTCCAATGTACTTGAAATGGATATAAAACCTGAGTATAAAAAAATCAGACCAGAGCAGACCAGGTATTTACCACGACTAGGGTTAGGGGAAGGATTCTTTTTTTTTAAATTTGACAGTATTTATTTTATCGTCTTCAGATACAAAGAGGATGTTTTGAGACGTTCAGGTAATCTGTTCAGCCATTTTGATCATCGTCCCAATCCCTTTTTCCTGTTGGAGGTTTTGGCCCACCAGCTGGTCCTGCCGTGATTATCTGATCAAGTCTGAGTACAGTAACTGCAGCATTAGTAGCCAACTTGATAGCCCAATATTTTCCAAGCTAAGTATCTAGAATGCAGCTTCCAACATATCCTTTACCGCAGCAGTTTCAGCCTCAATATCTAATCCAACATTTTTGTTTCCTTCTTGATGTACTGCATAAAGTTTAGAGATCACTTCATTAACCTTAACTCCAGAATTTTCTGCCAATGCCTGGGGAATAGCTTCAAATGCTTCTGCAAATTTCTTGATGGCATATTGTTCAAGAGCAGGACACGTCTCTACATAAGATGTGATCTGTTTGGCCAATTCAATTTCTGTTGCTCCACTGCCAGGCACAAGACGCTTATCCCTTATGAGAACTTTGAAAGTATTAACACCATCATCTACTGCCCTTTCTACGTCATCCATTAGATTGTCTGTAGATCCTCGAAGCATTATAGTAGAAATGGCACCATCTTCCTTTTCATGCTTAAAAACAACCACTTGTGTGTCTCCAACTTCTGATAAATAAACACTGTCACAATGACCCATTTCTTCAAGTACAGGGGGAGTCAGTCTAGGAAGGGCAATAGCACCAACAGTTTTACACAGCCTTCAGAGATCCCATTTTGAACTCAACCTGACCAACATTATATTGTATTTATTAGCATAATGAAGAGCCATATCTGCAACTTTGCCACCTGTCACGATTACATTTGCACCAGAATCAGCAATAGCTTTAACTTGTGAATCCATAAGATTTTCTTCTCCTTTGTTAAAATTCATTAGTTCTTCTGCAGTCTTTATCAGCACTGTTCCCTTAGTTTCAGTTATCATGTCATCAAAAGGACAAGAATACACTGCTATTTTAGCATCTTTCACTGAAGTTACATCACCTTCAGTTTCTTTCTTAAAAACCATGCCATGCAATACTGAAGAGGAATGGATGCCAGAGCCCAGAATTTTACACACTCTGATATTATCGACATTGAAGTGACCAGAATCAGGAAAAACAGATACACATGCCTGGGAAATAAGTTTTGCCAAAAAGACTTCATTTCCATACTGCTTGCTCATAATGGAGGTTGGAAGCAGAGATGATACTTCATCAATATCTCTGAGGTTTTTTGCAGAACAACATACCAAATCAGGAAGAATTTCATGGGCTTTCCTGCAAGCTATTTCATAACCTTCTATGAGCTCTGAAACAGAGAGGCTGATTCTTAGAAGTTCTTCAGCTAACTCCAGAAGGGCTCCAGCAAACACAAGGACAAAATTTGTGCCATCCCCAACCTCTTGCTCTTGCATGTGAGAAGCCATTACAATCATCTTTGCAGCAGGATGCGGTACTTCTAGCTCTCTTAAAATAGTAGCTGCATCATTTGTCACAAAAAGCTTCTCCAGATGATTGATAACCATTTTGTTCATTCCATTTGGTCAATATGCTGTTCGTGTAGTCTGGGCCAGCTCCTTACATGCTTGTATATTCCTATACACGACTTCCTCCAATCCTGAATAATGTTTAGCTCCTTCTTTCAGCATTTGGGCAAAGCCTGGAGCCTTGGGAACGTGGAGCGCCGTAGCTAGATGGTAACTACGGATCACAATGAGCAAGACACCAAACACACCGGAGAAGAAGCACACACTGAGGGGGAGGATTCTTAACTGGAGAAGTGACAGAAAAGATCACAAAAAATAAAATAGAAAATTTTGAGAACATGAAATTGGAAAGTGTTCACATGATTAAGGGCAGCGTAGCCAGAAGAAGGTTGCTAACAATTGGGGAGAAAATAAAATCATTGCATCCATCATCTGTGATATCCACGAGATACAGAAAAGTAACACAAATATAGAAGACCAAGAGCCATTCCCCTCAGATAAAGGATGTAAACTGTTTTCAAAAACATTATAAATTCTTATTAACAGCATGAAAGATTTTTCCAAATCATTAATCAGAAGAAAAATGTAAATCAAAACAATTGGGAGGTTTCACCTCCTACCCAGAAAATTGGCAAGAGATGGAAATAGTCACTGTCAAATGACGTCTGGTGAAGGCAGTAGATTCAGGACAACACCACACAGTGACCGCTATGGTGTAAATGGAAAGGATGACCACACATGAAAAACCCAAACCGAATCTTGTGTGAGCTCTGTAGAAGGGCAGAGACAATGGACCTTCGTGGCAGAGGTGGGAGACCATGGCTGTGGAATACTGACAATGCTTCCGACTGGCGTTAAAGGATTCGGGGACTTTGGAGAGGATGAAGCAATCCCTGATTGGCCACTGGTACAGTGACCTGCCTTACATCTCACCTGTCTTCCCAGTATGGATTCTCAGGCTTGCTTGAGTCTATCCCTGAAGAGAAGGCTCTGGTCTTGTCCCTCCATCCATCCTGGGAGCACGGGAAACGCTGCCATACAGCTGCCACAGCAGAGGACCCAACTAACGTGGCCAGAGTCTGACCCTCCACTGCCTCTTTGGGTCTGTGTTTCTTTGCCTTAATGAATAGAGATCACAAAATGCACGTGTCCTTTTTACATGTCAACTTAGTAAAATTGAGAAGAGGGAGATCCTGGGTCGATCAGCTGGTTACAACTAGCATTGGCAAGGGAAGCTAGCCACCAAGAAGAGAATGAGCCCCAGGCCTGGCCTGGCTTGCTAGAAAACACTGACTTGACAGGGAAACGGTGAAAGAGGTCAGGTGTCACTTCAGCAGTGCCGCCAGATGTTTGATGTTTATATGGTTTTAAGACTGAGCCTCAAAGTAAAATTTAACACTAGTTATAAATTCTAAATTGCTAACTGCTGAAATCTTGTCAATACGGGCTAGTGAGAACCTTTTATATCAAGTGTTTCTCTTCTGTACAGAAAAAACAAATCTGTCCCCGAATGGATTGATCAGGTACACTGAGCCTTCTTTTCAGTGGTCAGGGGTCACCAGGACTGAGCCTGGTCTCAGCATGTTCCAAAGCAGAGAGACGTCCTAGTGCAGAGGGAGAGGACACAGTGCCCTAGTCCTTTGGGCCCAGCTGCTAATGGTTAGATTAGATTCTGTATTTTCTATTTACCATTATGTTCAGTCAACTTCGAGAGTTAAAGTGTACTTACTTAAGTAATTGTTTAAATTTAAAATGATGTAAAGTTTAGGTTTGGCTCATGTCTTGCTCATACCCCACTACCTTCAGCCTTACTTAAGAATCTCAATGAAGGGTCTATGAGACCCAGTGATGGCCTTTCCCATGGGGTACAGGCAGATTCAGAATGCCAAGGTGGGGGGAGGAGTTGGTGCCTGAAGGGGAAGAGGGGAGAAATCGGATGGTGGGGGTGCCATAGGGTGGTGCTTGAGAGGGCACAAACACACACACGTGTCCTACACACCATCGAACATTCATTAGCATGTCACTGAGCACTTCTTTATTAGTTTCAAGAGAGGGCGGGGAGGATTCATTGGAGGAACATGTGAAATAACCTGAGAGGCATGGGGCCAGTTGCCTAGTACAATGGAAAGAGGAGTTAGAGGTCCTGGGTTCAAATCCTCCCATTTCCTGGTTGTCCTTGGAAAAGTCCCCTCTCTGACCTGCAGCTTCTTTCTCTGTAAAATGAAGGGGCCAGACTAAGGGAGTTCAAAGATCCCTTCTGTTCTTAAGATGGGCTTTTGAACAATTTCATTCCTCCAACTTTGCAGTCATAGCTTGACCACATCGAGTGGAATGTTGCTCCCTTTTCTAATTTCCAACGTGAAGAAGGAGGAGCACCAAGCAGACAGGCAGCCTAGGGGGGCTTCCAGGGACACTGGGGGGTTGTACAATGCCTTGCCTTCTGGCTTCTCCTGGCTCCTTTGAGCCTTTGCTCTCCCCCTCAAACTCGGACTTCTATTCCTGGCACACGTAATTTTCCCTTGAGTTGAGATTATGTTTAGAGATAGTATACTTCCCCTCCCCCTTTTCTCTGTGGTAAAAAAGGCTTTGCTAAAATCTGTAGTGACTTTAGGTATGCTTGGGAGTGCCAGAGTCCACATAAATAGACTTCAGGTGTTCAGGTCCAGCCCAGGCCTAAAATGCAGAATGACTGCCTGCTATAAATGGGGCTTTCTAGGGCCCAGGTATGGGGAGGGGGGGGGGATATTTAGCAAGGAGAGCATACCAGAGCCTGCGGCCAACCAAGACTGCAGGGCTCCTCTCCTTTCTATGAATGAAGTCAGCTGGAGCAGCTCCCCAGAGCATAACACAGATGTCTCCTTCTGACTCAGCCACTCTGT